>OY752143.1:1200000-1593084 GCA_963573315.1 Entomortierella parvispora
GGTACGCACACCACAGACTGGCGAAATCAATGTCTATTGCGAATTGGATCTTTTGCAAACCGTTACCAAACTCTATGCTGACCAGTGTTTGTTTTCCCGCAATAGATGCCTGGGACGAGTATGTCAAGCCTATTCCTGAGAACGAGCGCGACAACTTTATTGCTGCCTATCATAAGCGCCTCACTGGCGATAACGAGGAGGAGCGCATCAAGTGCGCCAAGGCCTGGTCCACCTGGGAGTGCTCGACCTCCAAGCTCTACGTCGACCCTGTCGAGGTTGCCAAGGCTTCTGAGGATATCTGGGCTCTTGCCTTCGCCCGCATTGAGTGCCACTACTTCTTCAACAAGGGCTTCTTCAAGACTGATGCCCACATTTTGGAGAACGTTGACAAGATCCGTCACATCCCTGCTACTATTGTTCAGGGCCGCTACGATGTCGTTTGCCCTGCCACCTCTGCCTGGGACTTGCACAAGGTCTGGCCTGAGGCCAAGTTTGAGTTCATGGCCGATGCTGGCCACAGTGCCAAGGAGCTTGCCACTACCGCAAGATTGGTCCAGGCCGCTGACGAGTACAAGACTCTGTAAATTTCTCTTAAACCTTTGCATAATCATGTCAACGCTGAACAATGTACATAAAACGCCGTTGTTGGTATTTATTTATTCTATTCTATTCATGGCTCTAATACCATGGACAAGATGATCATGTTGGTTTTGATGGCGAGTTCACTACCTGCCCCCGAAGCATCCGTTTAATTTGAGCCGCAACTTCGTTCGGCTACAAAGGAGAGCAAAAGTGGGGATGTCAGAAAATTGAGTGTAAATTTTCATTCAACCATTTCATTCCGATTTACCTTCAGTCGTCCGGGACCATCAGGAGTCATATCCCCAGACCCTACTACCGACTTCGAAGAAGAGGACATGACTAGGTCTAAAAAGATCTTCCAGCCCTCGCGATTGCCTCTCCGATCATGCTCTGGATCGACCCAGTAGCAATACCACTTGTGTGCATGGGCCACATCGAACCCAGTCTCGCTATCCATGTCATTTTCTCCTGCGCCTTCCATGTCATCGTCTGCATCCAAGGTATTGTTGCTGGTGTCAATACTTGGCAGAAAAGTGCATTGGGTATGACATGCCTCACATGACAACATTCCAGGATGTTGCTCAACCGCCTGCCATCCAAAGAGTGCCAAGATGGCGATTTTTTGGTTGGTCACCTCTGGAGAAAGCTGCACCAAAGAATCCACCTCGTTCTTGGACTGTTAAAAAAAAAAATTAAGAAGAGTCAACATCTCTAGAAATACCCAAGAATAGAGCTACAGAGAGAGAAGCGACTTACCAATGGATGCTTGATCGTTTCTACCAGTTGGTGATCCAGAATGGGCCTTAATTGCTCGGCGCGCTCCACAAAGTCCTTCTTTGCCTGAGATTGAGAGTAGACAGGGAATTTGTAGATACTATCTAATAACGGTTCAGAAATAGAAATGACACAAGGATTGTAAGTTAACTGCTTTCTGTGGGTGCGTGCGTGTGTGTGAAGCGGGGTGGGGGGGTACCCTTTTTCCAAGAGTTTGTTTTCACTTACCGTCGCATGCGTGACCTTTCCAAGGACAACTCGTGGCGTGGTTCGACGTTAGCATGGCGTGAAATTTGGGCCCCAGAGCTAAAAACAAAAAAGATACAATCGAAAGTCAGCTCTTGTCTGAGAACTTTCCGATCCCCGGCAATCTCAAAAAAAAAAAAAAAAAAAAAAAAAAAAAACGGCCCAAAAGTTACCCTCTGCATCCAGATCAGGGACCAGATCGTCGACCTCCGCATCCTCTGTGGCCATGTTTTCGTCTGGGTTATGGCCGCTGCTTTCAGTGTCCTGCTCGCCTCCTTGAGATGGCGAACTTTGATCCATACCCTGATCGATCCTAACAAGCACTACTCCTCCACAACCGCCCCAGCACTCCAGGCGGTCATCTGCCGTGTTGATCCATCCGCGCTTTGCACACTCGACTGCGTTGACTAACTTTGGCTTGTCGAACCAAGTGGATGGCTTAAAGGTCTCAAGTCGCTCATGAAATTGCTCCCGAGACCAAGGCATGAACCTCTTTTTGTGCGATACAGTTGAGCTGGACGATTTCATTCCTGTGGTGCTTGAGAAGGGTGAGGATGTTTCGCCATTGGTCTGTCCTGCATTAATGTTGCTTCGATGAGTAGTGGGTGCACTGGCAGCAATCGAAGCGGCGATGGAGTCTTTTAAGGTTGGTCTTGAGGAGGCCAACCGAGAGAGTTTGTCGAGGACGGCTGGTCGAGGAGGAAGATAGACGCGCTGCTTCTTGACTGGGTGCGCTGTTGCTGCAGCGGGCGTTGTGCCTGAGGCGGCATTGTCCTTTCCAGTGCCGGACTGATGACTGTGCTTGTTTGATTGGACAAAGAGCGAGTTGAGGATGGCGAGGGACTCGTCAATCTTGCGCTTTGCGTCCATGGTCGGGGATGAGGATGATCCGATGAATGTCGGGTGGTGGAGTTTGTTGCGAGTGTCAGTCTACTCGGAGTGGTGTTCCTGCCGAGTCGGGTCGTGTCCAGTCGAGTCCTGCCGGGTCCTGTCGTGTGCGTGTCCTGGCTGGAAGAGCAAGGAGATGGATTGCTCTCGGGGGCTGATTAGTGATGCAAATGCGACGGATCTGGCTTTCTCTGCTGAATCAACACCCGGCAAACAGGCACACACCAGGAGGTGACGTGCCAGCCCCAAGGGGGATTGTGAGCACACTCTTTGCACGCGAATCGTGCTGCCCTTTGGTGTTTTTCTTTGTTGCTGTTCTTCTCTTTCTTCTTCTTTTCGCCCTGTCCTTCCTTCTCTCCCTTTCCCCTCCTCTCCTCTCCTCCCCCCTTCTTCCATCCCCTCCCCCAACAACTTTCGCTCCATGGACGAATTCGTAAACCTAGATCGCGAGACGATCGGTTACGACAAGTCAAACTCGTATGCCATCATCGTCGGGCTGACGTTCATGGTCATCTTTCGATTCATCGGCTACCTTGCCACCAAGGCTCCCAAGGTCTCGGCCATGGGCAAGCCTGGCTTCTGCGTTGTCGTTCTAGGAGACATTGGCCACAGCCCACGCATGTTGCTGCATGCCCGCAGCGCCCTCAACGCCGGATACAAGGTCGATGTCATTGGATACAAAGGTACATCCCAAAGTGCCAAAGTCGACGCTTATTTGTGCTTATTTCTTTTTATTTCTCCACCCCACTGGCGGACAATGACTGATCTCGTTCCCTTTCTTCTTTTCTCATTTTCTCATTTTCGAATATCCATGTTTCCTGTTCTGAACGGAATCAGGTTCGCGTCTTCCTGAAGACCTCGAGAGCCACCCTTCGATCCATTATCATTATCTTACAGAGCTTCCTCGAGTGTCCGAGAAGTTGCCCCGCATTTTGTACTACCTCTATGCTCCGATCAAGGCCGTTGTCCTTGCGATCCAGTTGTTCGTTGTCGCCATGTTCCAGGTTGCTGCTCCCGAGGTCTACGTGGTTCAGGTATGAGATGTGATGTCGATCTGTCGAATATCAGTCAGAAAAAAATAGGATGCTCCTACGGACAAGTATTCCAGGCACCACCTGATATAACAAGGGCTAATTGCCATTTCTTCATTTCGTGTATTTATTAGAACCCTCCTTCGATTCCTACCCTTCATATCATGCAAATTGTCAACTGGTTGAAGCAGCGTCATTTGGTGATTGATTGGCATAACTACGGAAGCTCCATCGTTGCTCATCGTCTTGGTCAGGGTAGCATCTTCACAAAGCTGGTTGCCCTTTATGAGCGTCTCTGGGGCTACAAGGCCACTATTCACATCTCTGTCAGCCGCGCCATGGCTCGCGAACTTTTGTACAAGTTTGAGAAGCGTGGAAAGGTTGCAACACTTTATGATCGTGCCCCCGAGAGCTTCCGCCAACTGGACACTGATGAGGTCCACGACGTAAGAGACTCACTGACTTGAATACCGGTAATAAGAAATGATCGTGCAAGTGTTCTAAACAAGGATGTCGTCTTGTTTTATTGTCATTTATAGTTCATTGGAGGGTTGAAGTTGGAGAAACTGGTCAAGGAGCAGACGTTGAACAGCACTTTTTTGCCCACAATCGGCGCCAACCAGACTTTGTTGACAGAGAAGAAATCCGCTCAAGGACCCGCCACTTTCCGTGCAGATCGCCCCATCTTGATTGTCTCGAGCACCAGCTGGACTGCAGACGAAGACTTTCAATTGTTGTTGAATGCTGCTCAGCAATACGATGAGATCGCAAAACTAGAGAACAAATCTGGAAAGAGCGCTTCCGGAAAGGGCAAGGTTGACCTTTACCCCAAGTTGCTCTTTGTGATCACTGGAAAGGGACCTCTGAAGCAACATTATGAGGAGGTCATGAGTAAGATGGCCCTTGAGAATGTTGCCTTCGTCACAACCTGGCTCAGCCCCGAAGATTACCCTCGCTTGCTTGGTAGGTTTTTCTTTTTGAGAATGACCGTCCAGAGGACTGGCTGCCGTAGTTTCCTCGGTCTAACGTGACACGTTTCTGCTTATTTCGGATACTCTCTCAAATAGGATCTGCCGATTTGGGCGTTTCATTACACACATCGTCGTCTGGCGTGGACTTGCCCATGAAGGTTGTTGATATGTTTGGCTGTGGTCTCCCTGTCTGTGCTTTCAAATACCCAGCTCTCTCAGAACTTGTTGTTGCGAAATCCAATGGCTTGGTCTTTGAGAACACCGGCGAGCTCAGGGCTCAACTTGTCACGCTATTTAAGGGCTTCCCTCTTGCTCAGCCCGAAGAGCAGATGCAGTTGCAGGGCATGCGCAATGTCCTCGCCAAGGGCTTCCAGGCAACTCGTTGGGAGGATAACTGGAACATGACCCTCCTGCCCTTGTTGAAGAACTTGGACAAGACTTGGTCAGACTCGCAGATGTACGCTGAGAACCCTGTCTATACTTTGAACCCCAGAACTGCCTCGCAGACCTTGGAAGCTGAGGATGAAGAGGACGAATATCTTGAGGACGAAGTGGATGCCGAGGAGTAATAGCTACCTCCAACAAAATCGAACAAGAAAACAAAAGAAAAATATTGGCATCAAAAATGTGGGGAAGTGGGGAGGGGGGATCAAACAAAAAATTGACGCCCACCGAGAGATATGGACCACTTGCACCCATTCAACTTTTTTACTATCAGTCCGTATCGAATAATACCTTTTTCATTCAACTCAATCAAACTGTTTGCTGCCCCTGTGCAGACCAGATCGCCATGGATGCCCTTCGGAATTACTTTTTCATGTCCGTGGGCTCTATCTCTCGGTAGGATGAATGATACGTACCGGGTATAAACATACTTTTTCTTGGAATGCCTTGTATGAGAACAAGCGAGCGCACCAATCACTTTTGTTTATATTTTCCATAATGTTCCCAAAATCTATAAACATCCAGAGTCTCCTCCAACTTCACACTCTCTATGACTCCAGGTGCCAGAGCTCTTGCCCCGAAAACTTGTAAACACGCGGAGCCCTTCCAAGCCCGACCTGAATTTTACCCTTGGCGTTCCTCCTCGCAGACTGCTGTTTCCTGAAACCCACATCCCATGTCTCCAATCCAAGATCCCGACAACCCCACTTGGACACTCGGTACTCACTCGTCACCGTGAAAAGCTTTTGACCGGGAACAAGTCTGGCCACCTCCCGCAAACGATTCAATCTCGCACATCTTTCTTCATCCTCCTCCTTTTGTTTACCATCCTGTTCCGTTCTACCAACGCTGTCCTGGTTCCTGTACTCTGCCTTGAGCAGTTGGAGGTACTCTGGCACATTTTGCTCAATGAACGCCTTGTTGATCGCATCCGCCATACCAATAGCCTTGATAGTTCGGTATCCGCAGCCCTTGAACGTCTCCCGATCATTCAACCCACCTACATTCAACTTTTGTAGGTGTGGAGCATACACGGTCAGCAGCTCTACCATGTCCCCGCGCGTCATCATCCACGGCCCTTCCAAAAAGATAAACTCCAGCACACTGTCCAAGAGTGGTGCCATAGATGGCCGAGTCTCTCGCCTCGTCGACTCAGGAGTTGTTGGAATTGAATACGACAATGCTGATTGAGCGTGCAAAGGGATCCGTTGGGGAGAACCCCAAGTACCCAGGCGGACTGTAGATAATCGAGGACAGGCCTTGAGCCAGCCAAGGTTAAATACATGGGCCGGAGGTCCAGTCATATATAACTTCTTGAGAAACGGGAGATGCCAAGTGGTTGTCCAGACAGCAGAGTCCCCCTCTTCGTTTTCCATTATCGGATCTTGATTCTTTGTAGAGGGAGCTGGTCGACTCTTGTGGGCAAAGAGTTTTGGGATCAGATGCTGGTATTCCATCAGAAGAGTATCCCTGTAGAACACTCTGAGCTCGAGACTCTCGAGAGCTTGCATCGAATTCAACGATTCATAGTTGAAACGAAGAGCAGCAGATTCCGTAAGGATCAGCTTTCTCAATCGAGGGAGAGTCCACTTTGGAAACAAGGTCGTTATCTTCTGAATATACTCTGCCGACGGCTGATGTTCAGGTAATATCTGGATAGGCTGCTGTCCTGGCGGCTGGTCTTCCAGCGCTAGGGGGTCTTGCAGCGATGGTGGAGGACCATATATCTCCTCATCATCATCTTGAACCTCATGTGGACTTGGAACGCCTCCGAATCTGATATGCAGACTCTCCAGGTTAGGACAATTGTCCAGCGATCCGATTGAAAGACTGGAGCCTCCAGAGAACATAAAGTCAAGTGATGTTAAAAATGGGAGCCTGAGGCCCCAGCCCCCAATTCCTCCAATCACGCAGGCTTGAACATCAGTTCGAAGACGCCTGTCGAGTGACGATCGGGCATTTTCAAGTTCAATGGGAACACCAAACCCATCTTCAGTGTAAGAATTCGAGTATGCTGATATTGATCGGAGTGACCCTGCGAATGCAGTCAGAGCATCGTTCATCGCATACACAAGAAAACGCATAGGGCGAAAAGACGTCAGGCGGAGATTTCGAAGTTTCGGAAAGACAGACAAGCCAGCGACAGACGCTCCAGACACGGCATACTTGGCAGCCCAGGACAAATCGTACGGAGTGCCGATACCCAGATTTAGACTCTCGAGGGCAGTACATCTTTTCAGGAATGCCTCCCTATCTGGACCTTCTCCGTTGTCGTATCGATTCATGTATTCGTCCGTGAATGATCGAAGCCGATCCGGCACGATACCCTGGCACTCGCGGTAAAATTGCTCGTATTCTCCCGCCATCATGGATACCGGCTGACCCAGAGCCTTGTAAATAACTGTCTGGGGCAGTTGCAGTCGCTTGCGTGTCAACATGATTTCAAAAACGGGAAGATTGGGTGCCGTAAAGTGCAAATGATGCCATCCGCCATGAAATCTCACGTCCAGTGCTGGTTTCCCCGGAAAAGAAGCTCTGTGTCGTAAAATACCCAGAACGAGATCTCGAAGGTGTTCCTCAAGAAGGGTATCATCCCTGGACAACGTGATACGGGACAATCGCGCCATGTCGGCAACTTTGAGAAGAAACGCTCCTGCTGAAGTAATGTCCATCGAAATCTCGGTCACAAAGTCGTGGTTGTAAAATAGCAGAATGCTAGTGAGGGATTGCATCAATATCATCCGGTAATTTTCGTCAAGTTGCTGCTCGCTCGTATGCGTTTCCTCCGTTTGGTTGTCATTTTCGAGGTTGAGAATGTCGGCATCCTCGCTTTCGTCTGGAGTCTCCTGGACAAGGATGTCTTCCGACACGAATGTCGGCCATCGAGTAAGCTGTATCAAGCGTCTAAAATCCAGAGATCTGAAGTCATACGGAGAACATGACGTGTAATAGGTGGAGTAGTCAACAGTTGGAAGCCTAGATTCTGCGGCTTCCTGATCGTCTCCTATTGAGTCCATTTCGAGCTCCTGATAACGGACAGGCTTGACCAGCCTCAGCCCTATTCGAGCGAGGATCATCTTTGCAGGTTCTCCATATCGATGTGATTGGTACTTGAGGAAGGACGACAGGATCAGGGCCATCAGTCTCCCTTTCTTCTTAAAATGAGGACTCTTGTAGTAATTGAGCTCCCAAGACCGGAACGGACTGCCGTAAATGAGCGGCAGGGCGGCCTTGAACAAGAACTTGTTGACGACAAGAAGGGTGGTGAGGGTCTTGAGGTCGTCACGAAGACAGTCCACGACGAAAAGGATGACCTCGTTTGGCAATCGTTGGAAGGAGCGACTGTCGGTAGAGTTGCTTCCTGAAGATGGTCCATCTTCGACAGAGAGGTCGGAAAACGAGAGGTGGGAAAGCGAGAGTTCGGTGCTTGCTGCCATTGCTGGTTGCTCAGCCAAAGGGGTTGCTGACAAAGAAGAGGTCCGTCGAAATGAGGCGCATAAAACAGCAGGAAGGATAGAGACGGGACCAATGCAGCTCGAATGAACGTCCTGCAGTCTGGAGTGAGGGATGAGAAGAACAACAATGATGATGATGATGACTGAATTGTCGGAGTGTCCTTACACAACCCCAGCAATTGGGAGTGACTCAGAGATTTTACATGGGATTTGGGCGCAAAGCCCTCTGAACAACCTTCGGGGCCATCTGGCATCCTAATAAACACTTAAAGCCTAAAAAACCCTAAATCTCGGCAATCGGGTTGAAATTTTGTGATCTAGGCCTTCAGGCTCTTCACAGCGGACTTCAACATGGGGTTGTTAAAGGGACCAACCATCCCGTGATTGGTGGCGTGCGTTTGATATCGAGAAATCTCACTCCTTCACCTGTCTGAGGTCAACGTTTGCTGTGTTTTTTACTTTTCATTCCCTGTACGCCGTCGGCGACTATCTAAACATCACAGTGATCATCTCTCCTCCTTCTTCCGAGGCTTCCTTCTCATACCTCGCCTGCCTGTTCAGCCAGCTTATAGAACAGCGACTCCTCGTTCTTGAGCAATGCCGATGGGCTGTCAAACTCCTGCACGCGGCCCTTGTCCAGGACCAGGATCCGGTCATTGTCCATCACCGTCTTGATACGATGCGCAATCGTGAGAATGGTCCTGTCTGAAAACTCCTTTCGAATTGTCTTCTGAATCAATTCGTCCGTCTCCACATCCACTGCTGCCGTAGCCTCATCTAGGATCAAGATCCTGCTCTTCCTCAACAATGCACGCGCCAAGCAAATCAGGGACCGCTGCCCAACAGAAAAATTCTCTCCGTTCGTAGCGACCTCAAAGCTTAGTCCTCCGGGCAAAGTGCTGATAAAGTCCTTAAGATGAGATCTCTCCAGGGCCTCCCAAAGCTCAAAATCCTGCAGTTCATCGAAAGGATCAAGATTCTCGCGCAAGGTTCCTGCAAAAAGAGTCGGGTCTTGAGGAATGATGGCGAGGTGTTGTCGAAGGGTCTGCAGTCCCACAGTCGAAATGTCGATACCATCGATTTCGATCCTTCCTCCGTCCAAATCATCGTAATAGACAGTCAGGTCTCGATCGGATCCTCCGGCCGTCATACGCTGTCCTGTGGCTGGGTCAATATATGCCAGGCTGACCTGACTATTGTCGCTATCCTTGGCCAGCTGACTGTTTGCTGCTTCGATAATACGGAAGAGAGCCAACGTCAAAGACGACTTTCCGGCACCAGTGCGGCCCACAATTCCAACCTTCTCTGCAGCTCGGACTTCAATTGAAACGTTCTTGATCACCAAATCCATGCCTTCGCGATACCGGGTTGAATAGTTGTAGAAACGGATGCGACCCTCTGCAGGCCAGTTTGGTGGAAGTCTCACGGCCGTTTGTTCCGCCGCCTCCGTCTTCAATTCAGTATACTCCAAAATTCGCTCCATATTAACCAATTGATTCTATCATTCAATGTGCAATGAGATGAATCTGTAAGGACCTCGAATGTGTGCCATTGACGCAAAACAAAAAAAAAAATACCTGCAGATCGCAAAAATTGCGAACAAGTGTCGCCACCTCCTCTGTGATGGACATGGCGAAACTGAGGGTCAATCCCGCCATGCTTGGGTCTAGATTCTTGCGCCCCAAGACCGCCAGTAACGCAGCAGAGAACAAGACAGTAGAGCTCAAAAGTCTCAATTGGACATCCAACCATCGTCGACTTGACATGTTTGAAAGGAAATTGTTGGTCATCAAGTCTGTCTTGTCATCGCTCATACGAATAAATCGTTCATGGACCTGCATTGCTCGAATGGTCGATACTCCAGCCAGGGACTCGTTAAAATGCTGGTATACAGGCGATTTCGAGACAGAGTAAATTCGAGCCAGGGTTCTTGAAGCGCTCAAGAAACAGGCTTGTGCAGCCCAGTAGCCGAGCAACAGGAACGGAACCAAAACGATAAAGGAAGGAGTCGTGAAAATGATTACCAGCAACGTACTGAGGACAGAAATACCAAAGAGCAGGATGTCCATGGTCTTGTTTGCGATGCGAATATCAACCGACAACATGTCTGAACTGAAGCGATTGATAATTCGGCCCAAGGGAGTGGTATCAAAGAAGGCCATAGGCAAACGAAGAACTTTGTCCAATAATTGGAAATGAATCCGCTCTGCCGCTCGAATGCGGGCCACCGTCAGCCCCAGCCACATCACTACCACATAGGTAAGAACGTAAGCAAGCGTAAGGGCTGCATAGACACTCAAGAAAATTTTGAGGGGTGGGGGTTGACCACCCTCAGAGTCCTTGGTCTTTTGGATCCAGTACTTTAGCCAGAGACTAGTTGATACTAGACAAGCTTGAGCCAGCACAAAAAGTAGGAAAATGACCACAACGTTCGCATAGGACCTGCAGGGCGTAACATGTTTGGTGTGGTTAGAAACGGCCCAGTTATATCATCAAGCAGAGCACCATTGTCAATTTCTTAGGCCCTTACGCTGCTTTGGCATAGACAAGAAGGACGCCAAATCCGACCTCGCCCTCTTTCATCTTTTCAGCTGCAATTAGCTCCGCCTTTGTATCTTTCTTCACATCCACAATCTCTACAACTTGCGTCAGTGCAGGATCCATCTCCTCCTCTTCTGACGTATCCAGATCCGTTGTTCCATCGTCGTCGATATCTGATGAGGATGAGAGCTGGATACTATCCGCCTCAGTCACCATTGGTTGCTTATCTTTCCTGGTTTCCTCAGAAGTGGCAAATACGTTTGCTGCACTGCTGGAGCGTCTTTGAAGTTTGAGGGTCGAGTGCGATCTTCTCCTCTCCATCCTGGAATAGTCCTTAATGAGTCGGTAAAATGCATTCTTGGCCCCCATCAAGTCGCTGTAGTGGCCCTTTTCCTCAATCACACCATCCTTCAAGACCACGATCATATCCATCTCACGAAGATGGTGAATCCCATGAGTAACAAGGACACGCGCCTTTTTGCCCAAGAGTCCAAATGGTCCGATCAAATGATCCCATAGGTGCTTATCGACATGCGCATCCACGGCACTGAGAGGGTCATCAAACAAGTAAATGTCCGAGTCCTGGTAAGCAGCTCGAGCAAGCGAAACACGTTGCTTCTGTCCTCCCGACAAGTTGATACCGCGTTCTCCAATCTCTGTCATATCCCCGCCTGGCAACATGGCAATGTCGGGATCCAATCCAGAGGCAAACAAAACTTGTTTGTAGCGATCCTCGTCATAGTCGCTACCAAACAGGATGTTGTCCCTCAAAGTTGCATTGACAATCCATGCTAAAGCAGATATGAACAATGCGTTAGAGTACGAGTCATATCACATCTACAAAGCTTCAAGTATTGTCATTTAACGAACCTTGCTGAGGAACATAAGCGATTTTCCCTGAAATTTGAACCTTTCCTTCGAGCTTGTACATGTCGCCGATGAGGGCGCTCAACAATGAAGACTTTCCCTGTCCGATGCGTCCAACAATCGCGATCAGCGCATTGCGCTTGACTTCCAGATTGATCCGTTGAAGGGTAAACCCACTGCTTTCATCACTGTGGGGTATACTGCCAGAGTCCTGCAAAAGAGCTGTGCTCTCGTCAATAACGCGTGATGGTGGTGTGTCCTGGATAGGCGAGACCCATGAGTAAGAGGCGTCTTTTATAGAGATCACAGAATCTTCAGGGTCGCGGGGGAGTTGATTGGATCGAATGATATCGAGCTCGTTCACTTCCTCCTTCAGTAAAAAGTCTTGAATTCTCTTTGTGCCAACAAGGACACTGATGGTTGTAGTGGTGGCGTCAGACAAACTGGCGATCGGCCCCTTCAGCATTGCAAACAGAGACATACTCACAAACACCTTTTCAGGCGTGAGCTTTCCTGGCGTGAAGTTGGGTCCACCCCAGAGAGCATAGACTCCGAACGTGATAAGACTGATAATCAAGGACGACGAGATGAACGCAATCGACATGAAAGACTGGACTAATCCAATGCGTCGCAATGCCTCCAGTTCTTTCTTTCGAATGACCAGAATTCGTTTCATAAAAGCCGAGCTCCAACCATACAACTACAGCAAAGCAAGTTATAGTTTAGTTTCCAGAGGTAACCAGTGCCATATTCATTACTTCAGAATCTTGCAACAATTCCTGTAAAATAGTATAGTACCTTGACAATTTTCATTGATCCCAGAACTTCAGTCGTGAGTCGCATACGCTGATCCATAGCTGATAGTTTTTCATCCTGCATACTTTCATAAATTTGAGCCTGCCATCCTTGTAAGGGCAGAAGCGCCAACATTGCCAATACTCCAGCCAGCATGGTCCATCCAAGGAGACTGTAGAGTAAAGTCATTGAGATTGCGATCTCCAGCGGAATGCTGATCCAAAGTGAAAGACTCACAAAAGCGTCCCAAAAGTTGTCTACCGATACAAAATGATGCCATTGGAAAGAGAAAAGGACTATTCAATAACTCATTCAATCCATTTCATGACAGCATCAATTAGAGGGATAGATTGCTTGGGCTTACCAGCATCGACAGACATGTGGTTGTTGATAGAACCAGAGCTCGACTCGTTCCTTGAACCGGCGGACAGTCTGAGAGACTTTCGATAGATCATGGAGATCAGGGCCGAACGCGTGCCGACACCAAGGAGAAGCATTTGGAATCGATTGTATGTATTAAGGAGCGAGACACCCAGAGAGGCCAAAAACATTCCGATGGCTAACTTGACTCCGTAAGAGAGTGGCTTGGTCTCATAATTGTCCAGGTATTCGAGCAGCAGTTTCAACAGTACGGGGAGGAGGTAGGATAGGAGAACAATGGCAACACGACTGAGCAAGACTGGGACCAATGATAAACCATTCGACCTCATGATTGTCCAGAACAAGGAGGGTTGGCTTGATCCGTCGCTCACGTTCTTTCGCCTTAAACGTTGGTCCCATTTGGCAGAAAGTCCCTTGTAACACACTTGAGACTTCATGTCCTCTGGTAATTGCCCGGCAATGTCCTGCATGGTAAGAGTTCGCCGTAAACTGATGTTGATGATCGGCTGGAGGAAGAAGAAGGTCAAACGGGATAGCAAGTTTGCCTTGCCATATCTGCTGGCGCCACTCTTCTGTTGCGCCTGAGTTGAGCCTCTGGGCCACGCCTCAAACACAAAGCCGACGAAAAGGATTGCAGCAAATACTGCGAGTGTTGGAACTCCAAAAACTCGAGGTAAAGTTTCAGGTAGATCTAAGCCGGTTTGGATGATCATCAAGGAGAAGGAAAACGTCGCAACGTAGTATGCGTAGATGATACTTGACGATCGAATTTCGTACTGGTGCTCATAAAAATTCAGTAATGTGGCAAAGATCTAATTGAAGATGTTCCAACTGTTACTTCGTATTCTCAGTCGTTCTACTGATACCGTATGGTGCACTTACCCAGGACAGGCCCATCGCGGCGCTTCCCCAGACAAAAGCATATGACTGAACTTCGGAGTTGAAGTGTTGCAAGGCGACTACCCATGATGTCAGCGCGGCCATTATCATAGAGATCTGTGTTGGCCAGTATATCCAGGGTGTTCTTCCGAGATGATGAAGTTGTCCATGTCGCCTTAGATATATTGTTCTAGTCAAAAAACCAAATGTAGCCAACACTGAAAACACGCCAAAGAGCACGCTAAGTAGATCAAAAACAGGAAAAGATATCAGTGTCCCGAGCATGACAACGTTCGAAGACCAGATGGTGCAATCCTGGCCGAAAGATCTTTTGTGGATTTCCGGATAAAACGATCTGGAAATGCACGATCTGGAAATGCATATATTTACCTGTATTCGAAGCAAGGCGTCAAGTCATATCGTACGGGGCTCAACGGACCCTAGAAAGCCACACACGGTCATCCCAGGAGCTGTTAGAGAGAAGTTTGACAAGGAGAAGAACAGAAGAATGCGATGCATAGATCAGAGAAGTGATCAGATACGTTACCCATCCTTCATGGTCCCGACATAACGCGGAAGTTGGCAACTCTGCGGTCGGCACCAATGCTGCGATGACGGTGTTGGCATATTGTCGATAACCTGATGTAAAGAGCAACCACAGGTCGAACTGAAGTGGCAACTCGGTCTGCATCCACAGAAGATTTAGAAGGTAAACAGTCTCGCCTTCTGCCGGTATCTGGTGCAGTGTTTGCTTCTTGATTCTTCCAAGTCAATGAATTGACCTTGAGGCGTTGTTAAAAAATGGGGGCGGGGGGGCGGGGGGTAAGCTGAAGGCAAGCTGAAGGCAAAGAAGAAAAGCGGAAGAAAGGAAAGATGGATGATCACCAGAGTTTTTCCGTGAAATCAAAAAAAAAAAAAAAAATTAAGCAACTTTTTTTCGTGACTGCGAACCCTACACGCCTACTTTCCCATCACACGGAAATTTGCGTGCTACTTCTCAACTTTATTCATCGCCATAGGCGTTGATCCTATCCAAGGTTTTCTGTTCCTGCTTTGCTATCTCTTGCCAGGCTTTTAATTCTACATCTCCTCCATATTTCTCCCGAGCCGTCTTGACTAGCATGTCTCGAGGATACCGCACCCCGCTTGAATCCTTCGTTTTAAAGAAAGGCGAATAGTTGGATTTAATAAGTGCACATTCAAGGTTTGTCAGGCCGAAAGATCCCATCACATCATTCCGATCCAAGTATGCATCTTTTCCATGGAACACTGGAAGAGGTTCTGGATTGTTGCGGTAGTGGACAAAGAAAACACATTGAGATAGCCCAGGTCGTGTTATTAGGTCCTCCAACAAAGGAAGGACACTTGCTTTCGGTGTCCTCTTGACTCTCAACATTATTAAGAGCGACAATGTTGCGGCGAAGAACAAGTGAGTTGGGGACAAGAACGGGCAGTGGCCGTGCTACAATTCCCTCATTAACCGCAGGAGGTGGGAAATATTTCCAGCAGTTTTCGCAGATCCGTCCACTGAGCGCGCACATATCGCATATAGCTCCTCGACTCTGGCATTGCCACCAGTGTGTCTAGCTGATAACCGGGTCCGAAGATACGTCGGAACAGGCGCGACCAGTAGCTCGAGGCAGAAACAATTCCGTGCACGGTTCGACTGGTTCTGGACAGTTTCGCAATCTGAGAAGGAAATAGATGCATGAAGATATGCTCCCAAATCTCAACTAGTAGCCGTCTGTCCGCCCCACCAAGCTCTTTGGGGGTGGATCCCTGGGAATTGTGTAAAGCACCTAGAGCGTCATTCGTGGCAGCCGAGGTCTCTTGGAGTTGCTGGATGGCCCTGAGTCCCTGAGTAATAGTTTGTGGAAAGTCTTCTCGCTCTTCTCCATGTTTGGTTGGTGTCAAAAGAGAAGGTGTGCTGTTACTGTTCTAAGAGAACTTTAATCATGGCGGGCGGAGAAACAAGCCACAACAGTGGGCGGCCTGAAAGCCATCTATATTCCTATCTGCATCATCATCAAGGTGGCCAAAGTATCATCTACGCCTACCAGGATGTCCTCCTCTTGGCGCTTAGTCGCTAAGAAGATGTACATCCCTTCTTCACATCCAAACACCCGAACATCGTCGTGCTCATCTCCATTCTCCTCTCCTTCTAGCTCCCTGCCGCAAGATCCTTCCTCGGCTTCTTCGCCGACCCTGGATGTTCGTTTTCGTTCAATCCGGACGACATCGATTTCAAAATACCGTCCAAACTCTTCCCAAAATGGCGCCTCCCTCCACAGTGATCGTTCTTTGTATCCAAAAATGATCTTCGTCCCTGAAGTACTGCCCTGTTCTGAATGAGAAGGAGCAGACGTTATCTCACGGAACGTTTGGATGAGTGCAGAATACTGCTCGGGAAAGTGGACCAAATCGCTTGCCACCACATAGTCGATTGGACCCTCAGCCAGGATCCTGTTGGAGTCATTCACGTTTCCCCATGCGAGTGCGTCCACCTCCACGTGGGAGCTGGACGATGAGACCGAGATGGAAGGAAATGAGGCTGGAAGAGGCGACGAAGGCTCAGAAGCACTATTTAGAAAAGGGGTTTGGTGGCTTTTGTTGGACGGCCGTATATTGTCGCTCACATTCTTTTGCATCAACGGAACGACTTCCTCGAGATCTGTCAGAATCACGGTGCATAGATCCGAAAGCCTCTTTGCAAGAGCAATGCCGACAAAGCCGGTGCCAGCCCCAATTTCTAAAATTCGAACATGGCGAGGTGTACTGAGAGGTATACTGGCCGTGTATGTTGATGATATTTGTTGTTGCGGCGCCAAAAAGTATTCTGTGGGGATTGGACAAGGTGGGTTGAAGGTGTAGTGAGCGGTGGGACGACGCAAAAAGATATCCAAGACATAGGAGCTATATACAGAGTGGAACATGCACATTAGTAAAAGGCTAGCAGTTTGTTTGGGCTAGAGAGGATATCAAGCGCTGCCGCGGGGTTCAGTACCTGTCCCAGATGCGACCTGCGATTCCAAAAGTCGAGATGTCCTGCATTGTTGAAATTTGGGGACCTCCATCTTCATTCTCGGTGTCCTTGGATGCGGCCAGCATTGTTTCTGGCGGACCGACAGAGTCGTAGATGTCGAGGTGTTCGGGATGGTTGCTCATGGTGCGATGGCAGCAATGCGCCAGATGGCGTTTTCGTGAGACGGACGGAGGTCAAAAAGGCTAGAGGTGGGTCTCCCCGCAACGGCCGGGAACCAACCGCTCGCGTTGATGCGCAATTTTAGTTTTTGGTGGCAAAGGAAACCAAGCCACCAGTTTTTCTTTTTTCGTGATGTCTCTCCCTGTCTCGCGCGATCACGATCTGGGCGGACGTGTGACACCTCTTTTTTTTTTTTTTTTTTTCCCTCTTCTACCTTTGCCTCGTACCGATCATCCACTACACATTATCCACAACACAGGATCTTTGGAAATATAGTCTCTTTTTCGTCTTCCTCTCAAAAAACTACAACTGATAGCAGTAGCATGTCTACCTTTCTCTCCAAACGACGCAAGCACGAGCTGAAAGGTGAGACGCAACACACTCTTCTATCCCAAATATGCTTTGCCCACTACAAAGCGGCGAAAAGTTTAACGTTTAACTTTTCTACTCAACAACAGATATAGCAACCAGCCTCGGCCTCGCCGCGGATGGTGTGCGTGAAGATCTTGTTGATAGGATCAAGTAAGGTGTCTGCACCAGAAGTACAAGTTGTGATCACCTCATTGTTACACAATTCTCACTCTCGCATCTACTTCTGCAATGTAGACACTATGTCTCCAAGCACGGTAGTGACATTCCCTCGCTCCAGGATCTCGTGCGAGAGATATCTCAATCCAAAGAGGCGAGTCGCTTGGCAAGCTTGTCCTCTGCGAATGAAGACGATGACACCTCCGATGGCACTGCCACCTCTGCCAGAGTCACTCGGTCATCTCCCAGAAAAACTCAAGCTTCAGCTGGGATTCATTCTCGCCTCAGCCAACACGAAACTTCCAACGCCCGGTAAGTCTTGTACAACGACGAGGCACTACAGGCTGCTCGCTACTCGATGATTGACAGGTCTCGTACATTGTAGATCTGGCTCAGATTCTGACAGCGCTGAGGATCCTTTGTCAGAGCATCGTGTGCGCGACTTTATGGAGCATGTCCAAGACGAACTGCATGAAGCAAAAGAACTAGCACATTCGTTGGAACAAACCCTTCAAGACAAGTACAAGTCCGGTAAACAGGCTATTCGCCGGGCTTCTAACGATTTTTCCTCCACTGTCAGTCATGCGTTGGAGGATGTCGTAGAGGCAGTTACAACCTCTACGCACCGTCGTGGCTCTCACGACGGTGACAGGAGCCGTCACTTTAGGCACGGACATGCAGATGAACGTGAGAAAAGTTGGATCGGTCAGATTAGCGATGAATTGAAGCATCGCCTTGGCAACTGTGCTGGAGCATGCATTTCCGAATACTGGAGGAGACTCCATGATATTGGCTCGACAAGTGTTGGGTTTGTTTGGCTCACACTTGTACTCGAGCTCTTGGTGTTCTTGACGGCCGCCTTTTCAAGCCGCAACCACAACGTAATGTATTTCAATCTAATCTGTGGCTGCATCGATATCAAAATCACTTCACTAACCTACATGGTGTGATACAATTGTCCATGTCCTTCAAAACGATTAGGATAGGGAGGGATGGCTCTCCTGTTTGAGTTTCTTCACTAATTGGGCTGACTTTTTGAAGCCCTTTTTTTCATACTATAGCACACTTTTCGTGCTACCCACTCTCTTGAGTCAGCTTTTTAATGTAGATAGATCGTCGGCATCGAGATCGGGCAAGAGCTCTTCTGCAACAGGCCTGCTGTCCCGCAAAACCACTTCTGGCCTCTCTTACTTTGTTTTCAAGTTTGCTCTGACGTATTTCTTGAGCCAGACGTCAGTTGCAACCTACCACGGGAGTGCCGGTCTTTTGGGATTGGCCAAGGAAGCAGCTGAGACCGTTGCGAGCCATTCTGGTTTTGGAAACCACCACCCTTCGTTGATGGAAGGATGCAAATTCTTGGGTGAGGTATTCCGTTACGTTCCTCCCAGCCTTGGCCTGGCGGTCTCTGGTGCGGGAACCATCCTCGCCCTTGCAGAAACCATCGTATCTCGGCGCTAGGAGAGAAGATGATAGAGCATAGTGCTTGTTGAAATATATTTACTATCTACTACCATCCATTTTTCTGACTCATCTCAATACCACCCATCCTTCCTTACCTCCAAACCCGACTCTACACAATCATCCTGCAGTCATTTATCCAGTCAGGCAGCAAAGAACCTCAGTCATTGGATATCAACGAGGATGACAGTATATTCTCTCAGTCGGAAGCAGAGATACGCTTGCCTTCGAAAGCTGGCTTATCATCTTCAAAAGGAGTTGCATCTTCATGTTCTTGTCTAAACTTTGATAGGAGCTTTGTTGATCTTGTCAACGTGCGTCTTCCCGAAGGCCATCCAGTGACCCAGGAACCCCAACAACATGTGAACGTATTTCCACGGAACGAAGACATCGTATTGCAAAGGAATTAAACGATCCACAAAACACTGAATGTTCTTTGGTAGACATATGGCCTTACTCTTGCTGAGCTGACCTATAGTCTCTACCTCAATACCGACACTACGGACTGAAAAAGAAGCTACAGTTCAAAGTAGACATCGGCACCGGTGAAAAGATACTTCCTCCATGTCGGCTCCTGATGAGGAAGATCTCCCAATTTTCACGCGACACAATCGCCATCATCTCCTCCCATTCAAAGAATTGTGATGGAGACATGCGACTAGTTGGAGATGTCCAACAGCTTGTATTCCTGACAGGTATTCCTACCCCTTGCATGCTCAAATATGGAACCCGACTACAGCCCGCAGTCAAATCCATTTTGTGAGGGCTGCAGGCAGTCTACAAGGCTGGTTGAAATCAACTTGGATGATGCGAATGATCTTCCCGAAGAAATCACAAGGACGACAAGGTCAGGGATGCAAAAAACGAAATATCTCAAAGTTCACTTCGAAAAGCGACTACTCCATAACAAATTGCACATCGGCAGCAAGCCAGAAGAGATTAGGAACTTCGAGTTCTCAAGAAGAGCGCACAATAGGAACCGACACAAGGAGCTCGCTTTTTTTTATTTATACTGTCACTGACTGCAGTGTGTATTTCAAACTTGTGCATCCCACTTTTTTGAGCAGTCCAGACCACACATGACCGCATCTACCAACATCGACGCGAATGACGCCAGAGTGAAAAAAGAGATCAGCGCTTACAACGGGCATATGTTACAATAGTACGCCAAGGTTTCTTAAGTTTGACTTTGTTGGCATCGGCTGTGTCACAGATTGGCGGGGATGACGACGTTGCTGACTGAATCGCAGATAATGCACTGCGAGGAGCAATCGAGGATGAGCGATGACCGGTTTGGGCTTTCTTCTGAATGTGATCAATCCACACATTACTTTCATCGGTTTGACGGCTATTGATACCTCCACTGTCCTTGGTTACGGCAGGTTCACTGGGGTTCAATGGGCGTAGGCTGTCTTTTAGTCGATTCGCTGAACTCAAGCCAGCGTTGATGGCCAAATGGTCAGATTCCACCTGGAATACCGAATCAAGTTGTTTTTTGCCATATTCAAATGATAATACTGCCATGGAGTACGGGTGGATGGTCTCTGTAAAACGCCTCCAGTTCGATATAACCCTCGAAATCGCCCCAACAGTGTAGACTTCTGGTAGTCAATGGATGGGTCCATTTTCAAGCAGTTATCCGCGTTCTCATAGCCCGCCGTTATCTGAAATCTATCTGGTTTCTCAAAGTCCTTCAAAGAATTAGGAGCATCGGCTTCAACTATAGGCCGGAGACCTTCTGGAGAATTAGGGAGACGAAGGTCCAGATCATACAGAAAAGTAGCGGAAAAAAAACTATCAGCAAACAATCAGTCAAGTTCCAGAACATTAACCGGTCTGCCCAGTGACATGCAAGATCTGTGATGGGCATCTCCTTTGGTCCGGTGACACTTTGAGAGTATTGAGATTGCACCGCTACTGAGCCCCGAATTACTTTCTCCCGAGCTGCTTTCTCCTCGAATAAAAACAACCACCGCCTCTGCCAATAATCTGCATCAGAGTGGCAGTGACACTTCAAGGGTGTGGAGGTCAGAGCACCCTGCAAGGATCCTCGTCGCATCCCTACTAGGCCTCCAACTCTGACAAGTACTGTACTGCATTTCAGAGAAGCAAGAGCTCTAGCGACGTGTCTACGCGACTTCCACTCTTTTGAACGAAAGATGATTACCTTATTGTATGGAACTGTGGACGAATGGACAGTCTATATTACTACAAAAAGGAAAAGGTGTATGGTGCAAAGAAACAAGAAGAGGGTGATGCAGATAGAAGAGAGAGTGATGCTGATACAGAGGTGATGTGCGAGGTTCCGACGCGCATGTCGCGCACCTGATTTAGTGCAAGCCACCCACCGCGTCATTTCTCGCTTTTCAGTCCTTTTCTTCTTCCTTCATCCCTCACATTTATTTTTCCCTCATCACTTCCACCTTTCATGGCCCTCCATGCTTACAGAAATCATGACTCACATCTGACTCTGTTCTGCGTCGCTAATGTCTTTTCGATGCTGTTCTTTCGTCGAAATTGGGTCAAGCAAGAGCTAGACATACTCATCATCAGGTCTATCTGTGCTCCTGTCTCTGACAACGGGACCCTGCGGACGACAATGAGGTGCCTGCCTCATCGACAATATACCCAAGGATGACAGAAAAACTCAAAGCAACCTGTGAGCTCCACAGGGCGTCTGGCGATGAGACAGCCTAGAGTATGACCCTCGTCATCGTCCAGCGATCACCCCAGGTTGGAGCACTGACACCCTGAAAGGAGCGCAGAGCTTAGATTTCGTCCAGAAGGACAGCTCCACCTTCTTTGACGTATGTATTTCAGCCTGTTTCCACGTCAGAGGAACAGAAACAGTTGGAAACTCCTGTATCCGCTTGAAGCTATACAATCCCTTCGAGGTCCTATCAAACAATGGACCACAGTCAAAAGAAGAAGACCAATTGATTGACCGTATTGGCTTGCCATAGCCAACATCAAATGACCGTACAACAAATCCGACATTAGATAGACTTGTAAAGTTGGAAGCTCCCACAGATCTCGCTGATAACTCTCTCCGCCGATCAGTACCTGATAGGCTATAGATAAAGCAGAAGGAGTACGCCAACATTCTCGCGCTACACGATCGAGATGCACCGAGGAGCGGAACACACTGAATGCAAGTCAGGCATTTCTGTCATCAACTCCTTGTATTTTTTTTTTTTTTTTTTTTTTTTTTGGCAACGGACGGACTCTTTGTTTACTCCAGCTTTACGTTGTACAGCCAGTAAACATATCAAAGTCCTGAATTCGTCGTAGACGCAGGTGCCCCGAGGACGATCATGCATCCTGAAGCACCTAAACACTCTCCCAAGTTCTGCCCCATTGTGTTACGGTTGATGTTGCTTGGCGATGCAGGCTCCGGCGTCGGCTCGGCTCCCGTCTGATGGGTCGTCTCAAGATGGGCGGCAGCAAGATCCTCGAGAGACACATGCGATACGTTCCAGTTCGCGAGATCCTCGGGAACAAGAGTTTTCTCTCTAACCCGTATCGTACATACGAGCAAGACGCGAAAAGGACGGCATTATGACATTGGCGCGTGTCCGTGGAACGGTCCGTTGCCTTGGCCCGATCTGTATATCTTTAAAAAATTAGTTCGCCTGACCTCCTCCGATCGCAAGATCTTGCCCCATTCGACCCATGCATGGTCACTTCTCAAACATCAGATTCAAAAAGACTGGAGCCGCAAACTTTTCCAAAATAATGGAATCAAGTATTCGCTCGACTTAATGCGAGTGTTTTGAGGTTAAATCTGCTACTGCCTTTATCAAATTCCAACTTAGTGTTGCGTTAGTCATTTACTTGCAAGGCACAATAAAACTTCAAAGGATGCGAGTTCGTTGTTAACAGAATGAAAATGTTTATTGATGGATCCTTCAGCATCGCTCTCTTTTCTTGTCGCCCTCATCATCAACTCATCCGCTTCCTTCAACTCTTTCAACGTTAGTGCTTTGATCCAAGGCTGTTAGCTATCACATCGTTATGAGACATCACACCAAGCCCTGGTTTACCCTCCTAGTTTTCAATTGCATCCTGGTTTTGGCTGATCCAACAGAGCGACCTTTACCGTTGCAGGCTGTAGATAATTTGAATGAACCGACAGGACAAAAAGGGCCCTTTCATGGTCCATTGATGATCAGTCCCCCTCCCCTATCCCACCACTCCAATGATAAAAACCGTCTTGAAAATGGACGTCAATTTTCAAACGAACATCACTGCCGGGACGGAACCGAGCGCTCGGGACAAGGGCAAGATATATCAAGTCGGCTATTCTCACGCGTACTATCGTCACCGACCCCGTCGTGGCCATTCGCTACATCTACATCCACAACTTCTACGTTCCAGTCTGCAGATGCAGACTCTCTACACAGTTGTCCAAGTGCTTTTTGGAACATCTACGCTCCACCTCCTACAAAATCCTCTCCCCAACTTCAAAAGACTTTACCTTTGCAATCACTTTTACCGCCTCTGCTCTTATCGCTATCGCCGAAAGGGACTCAGGAACGACCAACCCTGTACGCACGAGGCGACGACGGACCTTGTGCCCCCAACGAATGTAGGGACAATATGGAAAGCTGTCATCAACAAGCAATTCATGCCTGCCAGGTTGCTGGTCGCCGTCGAGAGTACTGCAGGGAGAGGTTCTCGAGACGGTGTCGAAACGAGTACATACAATGCGATCTTCGCTGTTCCCCTCCGTTTCAGGATCCTGACGACGACAAGGTGACTCCCTGGCCGTAGAGTGAACTTAAGGGCGGCTGAATAAATATGACGTCTCAGTAACGGATTAAATCGCATTTCCTCATATGGCGATCTGGTGTTCCAAAGGCGGGCAAAATAGGAAACTGGCCGAAACCCAGAAGGGAGGACGATTCCGGGCTGGAGAGAAGGAACTTGGAGGGGGTGGGGGCAAAACTATCTCGGACGCGGGGGCCATGTCCAAGAACAAACTTTTTTTTTTTTCTTCTGCGGCAAAAGATTGTGGAGGGGGGTTTTGTTTTCCTTGAACCTGCGGAGGACTCAGGGTGGAATTTCATTATCGATGCGAGAGCGATTTCGACGGGATTTCAGTCGCCTTGATTGACTCGCTCAAGATCGCGGGTTGGAGCGGGACACAAACGTATCAATTGCCGAGCTTCACTCTTGGCATCCATCTGATCGAGACGAGAAGGTGAAGAAGCGACTGATCTCTAAGCAGCCTCTCGAGCAGGCACGCCATCGATCGAGCAGGTGGTCAAGATGACAGCAAGTTGTCCAGGCACGGTTAAAAGAAGCAACGGATCGGCGCGCCAGAATCGGGAATGCAGGATTAAAGAGGAAACAGTTGACAAAGCAGCGAAAAAGCCGGCAGGGCACAGCGCAGTGTCTGGCTAGCAGATAAAAAGGGCTGCTCTATGCTCTGATATGGTGTGCTTTCAATATTATTTTTTCATTCTCGCCCCGTCCGTGTGTTCGCCTGTTTCGTATTCCGCATCTCCATTGAATAAATCGTTTGCTCCCTTCTTTTTCCTTTCTCTTCTCCCCCAAAAAAACCCCTCCCTCCTCCACATCCACTCCCACCATGCTTCGCCTGGCCTCCACCAAGACCCCCCTCGCCCAGGTAGCGCTCACTGTCCCTCTCTCGCCTTCACTCTCTCCCTCCTCCCTTTTGTTCCTCTGCGTTGTCCTCGCTGTCTTCCCCTCCACGTATTATTCCTGTACCTGATTCGCCGTTCCATTTCGACTCACTTCCCGCGCTGTCTCGTTGTCTTGTTGTCTTCTGATTTAGATTGCATCTCGCCATGCACCTGCTCTCCGTGCCCCTGCTTTCACCTCCATGCCCAGACTCTACTCCACTGCTACTGGTAAATTGACTGACTCTCAGGACAGACACGCATGGATGGATATGATTGATGGGATGATTGGATGGGTCGTTGCTCCCATCTAATCCCGATAACAGGCGTACACCGTGAGAAAAATATGATTGCGCGTGTGCTCAACAATTCGTTCTCTCATTTCTGTTTATTATAGAGGAGTTGGATTTGGTCGTCATTGGAGGCGGTCCCGGTGGTTACGTTGCTGCCATCAAGGCTGCTCAGCTCGGTCTCAAGGTAAAAACAATGTCCATCGCAGCGGATTTGAGTGCTGATCTTTGTCCTCGCAGGATTAGACTTCCCGACCAGGAACGTCATCATGAGAACGCCAAAAAAAGGCGATCCCAACATAAACAATACGCAGACAGGAGAATGGGAGCCGATAAGAATGCACTCTGGATCTTTTTTTTTCTAACGCCCCTGGATCGCGTTTCTTTGCTGTTGCTTGTAGACTGCCTGTGTTGAGAAGCGCGGCACCCTTGGAGGCACCTGCTTGAACGTTGGATGCATTCCCTCCAAGGCCATGTTGAACAACTCCCACATCTACCACCAGACCCAGCACGACCTCAAGAACCGTGGAATTGATGGTAAGTGCCTCCCTTCCTTGATGTTCTCAATGGTGACTTGAACAAGTTTTTTATTCCAGGACTGGCAATGATCTGCAAGAGCATGTTGTGTTTGATTGGCTTTTTCTAAATCGGCGATTGCTTTGTCCTTGTCCGATCTGCTCGTAGTCGGAAGTGTCGCCTTGAACCTCCCTGTCATGTTGAAGGCCAAGAGCACCGCTGTCAACGGTTTGACCAAGGGTATCGAGGGCTTGTTCAAGAAGAACAAGGTCGCTTACCACAAGGGTGCCGGAAAGTTCTTGAGCGCCAACGAGATCGAGGTCACTGGACTTGATGGCAAGGTTGAGACCTTGAAGGCCAAGAACATTTTGATCGCCACTGGATCCGTTCCCTCTGGATTCCCCGGCATGGAGATTGATGAGAAGCAGATTGTCACCTCCACTGGCGCTTTGGATCTCCAGGAGGTCCCCAAGAAGATGGTCGTTATCGGAGCTGGTGTTATTGGTCTCGAGTTGGGATCGGTCTGGCAGCGTCTTGGTGCTGAGGTCACTGTTGTTGAGTACCTCGGTGCCATCGGTGCCGGTATGGACTCTGACATGGCGTACGTAACCTGGACTCTAACGCCCAATGCTAGATTGCCGTAATCATGAAATCGAAGGTTGTGCAGTGTCTAACGTATTATTTGAACCTGCAATTAACGTCAATAGTAAGGCCTTCCACCGCACTCTTGCCAAGCAGGGCTTCAAGTTCAAGTTGAGCACCAAGGTCGTCGGTACCGAGAAGCTCGCTGATGGTCGCGTTGGTGTCAAGGTCGAGGCTGCCAAGGGTGGCGATGCCGAGACTGTAAGTTTTTATTCTCTTTTTCTGGTATTGAGAGTTTTCCACATCATTTATCTGATCAAACCTAACCGATCGTCCATTTTTTTCCTCGTGGCATGAAGTTGGAGGCTGATGTCGTCCTTGTTTCCATTGGACGCAAGCCCTACACTGAGGGTCTCGGCCTCGAGAACGTCGGTATCCAGGTTGATGAGCGTGGCCGCATTCCCATCGACTCTGAGTTCCGCACCTCTGTCCCCCACATTCGCTGCATTGGTGATGTCACCTACGGTGCCATGTTGGCCCACAAGGCCGAGGAGGAGGGTATCGCCGCCGTCGAGTACATCAACGGAGGTCACGGTCACGTCAACTACGATGTCATCCCCTCTGTTATCTACACTCACCCCGAGGTCGCCTGGTGTGGAAAGTCTGAGGATGATGTTAAGAAGTCTGGTGTCGCCTACAACGTCGGAACCTTCCCCTTCGCTGCCAACTCCCGTGCTCGCACCAACGCTGATGCCGATGGTATGGTCAAGATGATCTCTGACAAGGAGACTGACCGCATTTTGGGTATCCACATTATGGGCCCTAACGCCGGAGAGATGATTGCTGAGGGTGTTTTGGCCATGGAGTACGGTGCTTCCTCTGAGGATATTGCCCGCACCTGCCATGCTCACCCCACATTGTCTGAGGCCTTCAAGGAGGCTGCCATGGCCACCTACGGAAAGCCCATCCACTTCTAAGTACCCCATAGTCTCTTGTCTTTCCTCTCTCCTCACCTAAAAAACTTCCCACGACTTCTCATTTTGCACAGTTCACCTTTCACTCGTAGTCGTTCAAACGCATAGATAAATCAACTTTTCCTGTAAAAAACATGAAATTGGTGGCGCTCATTGCACCATTTAGAATTGGCCAGGGAGCTTACGATGGCTGTAGATCTGTCTCTCTACGATTTTGATACATCCCAGAGAGACAAAGGGAGGATGAGACGTTGGCTAAAAGACGTTATGAAGGATCACAGTGAATCTGGAATAAGGCGGTCCCTTACACGTATAAAATACTGGTGGCCGCTGTTGCGTAGCTTGATTCTATTCTATCTCTCCTTCGCATCTACACCCCCCCTCCCCCATCCTATCTTGTAAGTCGTTTGTCACCGCTCATCTTCATCTCTAGCTTTCTGTTCTTAGCAATCGCACTCAGTACGATGATGGTCGTCCTCTGTAATATTGGTGGCGGTGAGACAATTTCAAACATGACCAGCCAACAGGACCCCGGGAGGATTCACAGGATCAATGGCGCGGTTATGACGAACACGTCGACATTCGTCAAGCAACCGGGCGACAGCCAAGTCGACACAATGACAAAGACGCTGTTGGAAGACAGAGAAGCAGATGCATTGTAAACAGGAGGAAACTCCACCAATGGTGCTGTTGCTGTTGCCAGATCACTTCTCCTAACGCATCCTTCATCGCAACTCGAGGTGTATAAATATTTGTTCTGGAATCTACTTTTCATTCTCTTTGTTTCCTCTCACGCTCCTCTCCCTCATCAATACACACCGGCTAATATATCGTTTTATCTCCACTATCTCAGATCACTCCATATACAACAATCCATGTCCAACAACGTTTCGGAGGGTCAAACCTCCTACGGGTTCGTGCCCATCGCCGACAGCGGTGCCAAAATCCCCCAAAACATCAAAGAAGTCGACCGCAACAAAAAGTTCAAGGTCTTTGAATGTCTCCAGGCTCTGATGGAAGGGCGACTCCCCACCAACGAGCAGCTGGACCAGTTCTTGGTCATGGCCCAGGACTCGCCCGCTATGGAGGCACGCGCGCACATGATGTCAGCCGATGGTCGCTCACTTTACAACGATTGGAAGGAGCTCCTTCGCACTACGCGTGGGATCGTGTACGAGAAGAACGAGCAGGAGCTCTTTCAAAACTTTATCTATCATTGTAGCCAGGCTTCGGACTCTGTCGCGGCCAAGAATGTTCATGCGCCCAATCTCGATGTTGGGGTCTCGGCCAGCAAGGCCAAGAAGGAAGGCAAACAGACCTTGGACAATATGGTGGCTGTAGCCAAGCTCGTGACAACGAATTCAGACTTTAGAGAGATCCTGAACGAGCTCTTCCAGCTCGCCAAGGAGGTCTTTGGGGAAGGTGCAGAGAAGGTCAGCCAGGGTGCCTTGAGGGCTGGTGAGAGGCTCACTTCCAAGGCCACCGATATCTCTGCCTCTGCAGCCCAAATGACCCAGACCAGTGCCTCGAAATTTCAAGATGGCGTCCACAAAGCCAACGACCTTGTCCAGAACTTGGCTGGTAGCGCCATGGAGAATCCTATGGCTACTGCACAAAGTGCCCATGATGACGCTCTCAAGCAAGCCAACGCCACCATGGATACCGTCAAGAAGCAAGCTGCGGAAATGAGGCAGAGGCTCTCCAAGCAGACCGACGAGTTCAGACACCATGCTCACACGCAGGCTTTGGAGGCTCAAGAGAACGCGATCAACTACGCCAATACCAAGATGCCGGTTGAGAAGCGCAATGGACTGATTGAGCGATTGAAAGCGATTGTGGGCCAGATCCAGGCCGACCCTCAGTACCAAAATGCCATCGATTCTTTAATGAACCTGGTCGGCATTTGGCGCCAGCGCGCTCAAAAGCCAGCAAATAATATTACCGTCGAAGCCAGCAAGGTCGTACAAGGTAAGATAACCTCTTTCTTCACTTTCATCTTTCCAATCAATCAACAAGGTAGAGTGAACTCTGACTCCACAATCTATGTAGATCCCAATGTGGAGGCTGCGATCATCGAGTTCAAGGTCATATTGCAACGCTGGGCTCAGGGTCATAGTTTGGACCCAATGATTGCCCTTGTCCAAAACATGTGGACAAAGACTCAGGTTGATCCTGAGCTCAATCGGTACATGGATAACGTCTCTGGATTCATGAACAAGGCCGTCCGCGAACCCAACTACATTACCTCTCAGAGCATTAATGGCGATGCAGGGGTTCTCATTGATCAGGGTCAGGCACTCTTGAATGTCAAGTACAAACCCGACACCGACGCGCTCATGAATGAGGGACAGGTCTTTATCGAGAAGCTCAACAATGACCCTCGTTCTAAAGAGGTCGCCTCTAACTTTCAAAAGTTTGCCACTCATCTTTGCTATAACAAGTACGATGCTTTTATTTCTCAATGGCCCTCAATGTTCAAAAGAAGAGAGGCTAGTTTGATCTTGTCTGTTTGCTGACTCTTCATCTTTTTCTTCCATTGATCTCATATTAGGAACGGAAACTTGACGTTCAAACCTCACCTCTTTGATGATTTCCGTTATGTTGTCATGCCGGCATTGATGGAGTCCTTCCAGTTTATCCCTATCCCTCGTATCGAGTATTCGGATCTCAAGGTCGATTTGATGTTTGACAACATGATCTTAACCAGCACGGATCTCCTCCCTCGACTCTTTGAGGTCAACATGAACAATACAATGCGGATGGTTCCACGCGGCAACGCCAACCGGTCCTTGGACACCAACAAGCACGATTTTAACATGGTCATCCAAGGTGTCGAGGCCAACGTTCGTGACGTGGATTATTATGTCAAGACCAAGGATGGATTCAAGTTTAAGGACAGTGGTATTGCCGATGTCCTGATTCACAAGAAGGGAATGGATATTCGCGTCACCGGCCGCAAGACTCCCGATGATGTTGAAGCTCCCTCCATGATCACGATTGATAACGTCAAGGTCAAGATCCACTCTCTTTCCATCAAGATGCGAAACTCGAAACATCCGTAAGTTGACGTGTTCAAAAAGATGTATCGTGTCCTTACACACGGGAAAGACGTTTTGTCCTTACCCACATTTCCTTTCTCCTTTTTTTTTCTGTAGGATTTTGTACGTCTTTGCCCAGCCATTTATCAAGACGGTTGTCAAGAAGGCAATTGCACATGCCCTCGAAACCCAGATCCGCCAAGCTCTTACATCGGGCGACAAGACTCTAGCAACGTCTCTCCGCGACACTCGTATCAAGACGGGCAAGAACACGTTTGGCGCCCTTGTAGATTCGGCAACGTCGTTTGTCGCCAACAAGGTCCACCCAGATGAAAAGACAAAAGCCATGAATGAACGCAAGAAGAATGCTGGTCATTATGATCGAACCTCCCGCGTAATCTTTGACCAAAATGGTCTCTGCGTCCTTGACCCCGTTAAGCACATGGAGCTCAAGGTCGGACAGCCCTTGCACGAGGATCCAAATGTCATGGCCACCATGCCGAACGCGCCGTGGGTCAGTTCTGCTTTTGACATGCATGGTATGAAGATCCAGGGTCAAGAGAATCTGCCAGGAATGCGTCGCACGCAGGGTAGCGTGGCTGCCATGTAAAAATCGACAAAAGTACCAATGTCGCTTCACCCTTTCAATAAAACCCATTTTATTTTTGATCGCTTGTCAGGATCCCAGTAAACTTTACACGATGCAGACTCGCAATTGGACACAAACATCAATTCACGTGTCGCGCATGGCTTGCTTGTTTTTATTGCACAGCAGTAGCTCTCTTTCGGGCTGCTGCATCCCATTCAAGCATGTACGCCTCTAATATTCTTGCGCACACCTCTCCTCCATGATGGGGTGTTCTTCTTTCAAACCATGGTGTTCCCATAGCCTCGCCAGCGGCACTTCCTTGACAAAATTCTGCCTCTGTTGCCATACCGGAGACAGGCGTAGTCGAAATGGTCAGAGGTGACGGGCTGTCATGCAATCCCAAAGTTGCTATTTTTGACAAGGATGCCTCTGTTGGTGAAGTGATGCTCCACATAGTCCCGCGTCCGTCGACGGAAAGCCGGTGTTCATCCATCAAAGAGTGCTCCCTCTCTAATTCACGGACACGTTGCTCCTTTAGCTTCATATACGTTGCAAAGGTAGGAGACTTGGATGACAGTGACATGGATCGAGACCGCCCGTCGGTTCTAGAAGACAGCCGCGTGGGGCCATCCTCATCCTCCACAGGGGAAATTGGTCCTCCACGAGCCATCTCTGCCATATTCACAGACTCTGCAAGCGATCGACTTGTTTTCGATCCCCTGCTCGAGCTCCGCCCCAAACGTCCTGATGATGGCGGCTGTACGATAGTAATTTTCAACGTTGACAAATATCGCTCACTCGGGGACAAGGGGGGGCTACCTTCCTGGATCGACCCTGGCGTTTCTTGTGCAGGAGAAAGAACCGACTTGTTCTCCAGGAGAAAGAGTCTCCGGCCCTCTTTTTCTTCTTGAGCCAACTTGTCTGCTGAAAGGATCGATCGTTGCCAAAGTCCCGTCTCAAACTCCTCGGCCGTCATCTCCACAGGTAAACCATGCGCCACCATCATCTTGATCAATCCATGTTCTTCTACAAACTGTGGTCTTGAAACGTAGATCAATGGTGTATCGTGCGCTATACATTCTGAACACGTTCCGTAGCCCTATTTTCAACAAAAAGTCGGTAAGGTCAAATGGATTCAAACGTGAAATTGACAGTTTCCCATAAATGATAACCAACCAGCTTGCCAATCACAAGATCGGCTGCCTCCGTTAGATCAGGCACATACACCCCGTGGGGGCTTCGATAAAAACCCTCTGGTAGCTCGTGTGATACAGGTAGCCCACAGATGACACCGATCCATCCTTCCGGTAGAGGGTTGCCCCACCCTTGCTTCAATCGTTGGCCTCCAAAAGAGACCAAGACCATCTTGTGACTTCGAATCGTCTCTTCGTCGACCCCTAGCCCGCGTAGGACATCTTCGCGACTGTTTACCGCCTTCCGCACCACCAACGGTACATCTATGGCTCGCCTAGGTAGTATATGACCATGGTCTCCATCTGGCAGAGGGCTGGATGTTATTGTTGTGAAAATATCCTGCTGATCCGTCGCGTCTGTTCCGTTGTGGGGTCCCCCAATGGTCTGGGAAGCAGAGCTATGAGAAAGTCCAGCCAGGTTGAGTCCCCTCTTTTTGGTTTCCAATGTCAAAATCTCTTCTTCAAATGCTGGGATGTCAATTGACCCCGGTAACCTTAAAAGTAGCGACGCCTTTTTATAGTCCTCCAGGGCAGCATCTGCGCACGCTATTACATCCTTGTCCATTGGGTCGCCCTCTCTCAAGAATCGATACACTTCATCAAACGTAAAGTTTGTGATCAGACAAGCCGGAATCCCGCGAGCATAGGCGGCCGCACTAAGAGACAAGATGCAGTGAAAATGAGTTCCAGATAAACAATGGAACAGGGGCAAGGGGAATCCCAAGATTGTCAACAATGAATGTGTGACTTTACCAGGGTAAAAAAGGAGCATCTGCAAGAACGCAATCGGCCTGTACCTCTGCTAACCACTCCACCTCCAATCGAATCATCTCCTCGCGTCGGGCTAAAAAACTTTTCACACCGTCGATGGTTTTTTGACGGTCCACAGAGTACGCTAATGGTTGGACAACACCTGCATCGACTTTGGCATTCCGATATGTGGCCCCCAGGGGAATCACGTCTTGAAAGATAAACTGGGGTGCATCCGAGACAATATGGACTGCATGGCGCCCAGATCGACGAGGCACTTTGTCCTGGCCTGAATCACCGTGAGTTACGCTCTTGACTAACAGCCCCGACATCAAACTGCCTCTAGGCCCATGAACTTGTTCGTCGCCCCCCTCGCTCATCTCATCGCCTTTTGTCTTGAGCAACTCGGTGATGATCTGACAGACACGGGTGGCATGCCCGAACCCTTAAAACCCCGTCGTTGAGAGGACAAGTTTTCGGTTAGTGCGACCTCAAAAAGCATGAAAAAAGACGCTCCATGAATTGATGAGCGACTTTACCATGTCCTGAGACGTAGTAGCAGAAGGTGTATCCTTTGTCAGGCATGCTTTTTAGGTTCTACTTTGTTGCTTTGACGCGAGGACAAGGGCACGGTCCAGGTGATGTTGAAAAGCGGGGAAGAAGGTGGAGTCTCAAAAAAAAAACTGTGGTGTCGAATTGAGTAGTGAGAAGCAGTGGCAGAGAGAAACTCAGTCTGTTTGATATGTTGGGCTAGGGGCGGTCAATCTGTCGAGGATGGATGGGTGGGAAGAAGAGAGAGAGAGATGCTTGCATGCATGTCAGTTTCTAAAGAATCTGGCTTCGTCACGTGGACTCATTCACTCGTTCTTTTGAATGCCTTCTTGGAGTTGTGACATAACAATGGTAATATGGCGGGTTTCTATTCAAAGCGACTAAGATTTCTCTACAATATCATGCCCCCAGCATCCATCCCACAAATGTCAAGCGATTTTTCTAGGTCTATGTCTAGTTGCACCTTGACCATTTGGATCATGCCTCCTGGTAATGTTGTTGTTGTCAGAGGGCAGTTGATGTCCAGAGTCATGGTATGCGCGAAAGGGTATCTCGCCGTGTGAGGGCATATCGTCTATTTGGAACCATACAAAAAAGTCAAATATCCCGTTAGAAACAAACCACCCTCAATGACCAAAAAAAAAAAAAAAAAAGCACCACTTACCCAGTGGACTCCGCGATGATCTGACGCCAGAACAGTAATCTGACCTTCTAGGCTCGTTAGAGCTTTTGCGGACGTGATCGTCCAATACTTTAGAGCAGTAGGTTTGACAAACCGCAGTCCAAAGGAGTCTCCCGCCTGGGGTACCTTGAAGCTATTCCAACATGTCAGTGGATCATTGTCGACCGCGAACATGTACGAAAAAGTACCCAAGAACTGATCTGTTGGTTGGTTCATGGTAGAGAACTTTTCTTCCTGATCTTCCATAGTCTTGAGTTTCCCTTCAAATACCACATCGCTTGGATTTGGGAGAGGATCGATACTGGTCATGAACAAACACCGATCGTTGTAGCAAGGTGAGCGTGAATGTCGATCTTTCACGTAGGGCCTTTCCTCCTCTCGGACAAAAAAGTCCTTGTTGGTCACCTCAAAGTTGGACAGGAGTGCTGAATACAATCGATCCGCTGCATCCAGCTATCATCGTTGAGTGAAAGTGAGAGATAACGTAAGAATCCAAAAAAAAAAAAAAAATGTACATCGCAGTCGCGAGATTTTGGCACCAAGGCGTCCTCACTCACCATATTTCTGAAGACTATGCTCCAGCGCTGATTGATGACTTCTTCAGAACTCCAGTCGCTCTTCTGATCCAGTGGCGTAGGATAGCTGACGAGCTGGTAGGGGTACTGATTGGTCCAGATAGAAAAGTACGTGTCGATCACTTTGTACCGGTCCTTGGCCAGCGTGGTGTTGGTTCTTTGCTGGAGGAGCCGCTTTGCTTTTGCCTTTGGCAAAAATGATCCCGTGCCCATCGAGGAGAACCCTGCGTGCATGTTGTAGTCTAAGCACGGACGAAAAATGTGGAGATGTCAAAAAAAAAATCAGAGTTGGTACAAGCGAACAGACCGCTCGAGATCAAGATGCTGTTGGTCTGTCCAAGCGAACAAGGGTGCACAAAAGGGGAACCTACTCTCGTTGGTGAAGGTCCACTGGCGATGCTGCTTGTGCATCACAGGCAAGGTATTAGTGTGAATGAGCTCGGGCGCGGTCAAGAAGTTGGTGTAAAGTGCATCCATGTGTGTGTTGAGCCAGTTATCGTCCTGGAAATAGCAGTAATCGTATTTTGCAAGCGAGCACGACATGTACTTGGCCATGTTATGCATGTTCTCCACTCCATTGAACACATCCAACTGAGGCAGTTGCTGCATCATCAGGTCCCGGTCGTTGATACTGCCTGGGCCATCGACTCTTCCTGTGAGATGTTCTTTGATGGCGTCGAGGAATTCCTGCTTCGTAAGGTGCACATCCCTGTTGTTGTTCCACACAATGATCTGCTTGATGTACGGGTACCGCACCAGGTATGCAACAATCAGCTTCAGGTCATCGATCCTTTTCCAGCCCAACAAGATGGCCGAAGTCGGCAACAGATGCTCATTCCCGCTCTGCATCAGACCCTCGTCTGTAAAGTCCTCGAACCTGAAGGCACTCTTCCTTGTCTCAAAGTAATGCTTTACAATCCGAGCCCGTTCGACTTCATCGCTCCTGTCTCTCTGGCTGCTGTCCTGGTTCAGGCCGCCATTGTCATTGTTGTCCTCGTTAGAAGGATCGCTTAGACCGCCGTCTTCTTGCTGTGGGGTGAACATGCGACTGACAGCCAAAAGCGAGACGACACAGAGACCGATAAGGACAAATAGCTTGACAGAGTTCATGCGTTTGACTAGTGGAGAAGTCGGGCCTGAAGTCGTGAGTGGGCCACCACTGCCCTGGCGTCGAGAATTGACATGCATGGGCAAGCCATGGCTATTCCCGTTTCTGTTCATGCCGGTGAACGTGGGAGGAGGGAGAGGTCAATGCTCTTGGTGTTATATTCCTGTGGTGTACAAGGGAGAGCAATTGTTGAAGCAGGGTGTCAGAAGACCAGCGCTGTGCACAGAACACGAGATGGATAGCTGGAGGCAGTGAGAGAGAAAGTAGGAAAGAAGGAGAGAGAGAGAGAGAGAAGGAAGACAGGCGGCGGCGAGGAGGAAGGGGCACGAAGAGCGAGGGGTCGAATTGTTGGCAGAAGAGAAGGGGGCATGTGCAATGTTCAGAAAATGGCGGCCCAGTGACCAAGTTACTGTACTTGCTCACTGCCGTGCTGGGGAATGGGAGACACTTGCTAAGCCACCTTCGGCGCATTCTTCTTCCTCTCTTTCTCTTTCGTTCTTTATTTTCACGCAACATCCAAGAAGTCAAGGGACTCTGTAGAATCGCGGCGGCTGCCCTCCTCGTCTTTTTCTTGAGGAGGTTGATGTCGATTCTTGACCCCCTTGTCTGATTTCTTGCCACCGCCGGCACTTGAGCCGACCGTGTTGGACCTTGTCAGGAACCCGTCGCTCTCTGCCGTAGAGTCCTCGATGGGTATCAATTCGACCGCACTAGGGGCCCCCGCAGATCGCGGCAGAGATAAAATCGAACTCTGGTCATCGTCATAGTCTCTATCGTCGCGCTGAGTCCTTGATGTCATTCGGGGCTCATCATCGAACCAAGCCTCGATAGGAAGTTCCTGTCCTTCTGAAGTAAGAACAATGGTCTGCACTTCTGGTCGCGTTTGAGGAGGCGGGATGGGTGGCGGCAGCTGCGAGAGTCGCTGAGGTTGCACCGGCCCTTGTGTTTGTGGATAAGACGCGTAACTTAAAGCTGAACTCAGCTGAGTATTATCGGACTGAGATGTTGCAGTTGGAGGAATGGAGTAGCTGGATGTTCGGGTACTGACAGGTTGATCTGAATATCGATGTGTAGGAGGTGACATTCCTGGTGTCATTGCGCGCATCTGAACCTGGTCGTGGGTATCGTCTGCAAAAGGAGACTCAATATAGGTATATCTGTTCAGTCCTGCCGCGCTATCCAGTGATGGGACCTGTTCGTTCTTATCAAGACTGCCGCGACTCATCTTTGCGTGAGAATAGTCCGCAAAGGGGCCACCATTCTTTGGCAAACTACCGCGCCTCCTTTGACGTCGCTGTCGAACAACAAAGATGGCGGCTGCAATCACGCAAACAATCACAGCAGCAGCGACTCCTCCAATGATAGCTCCGGTGCTATTTTTCTTTGGGAGTTCTGGATTTGGGATAGTGGTTGGTCGAGGTGGAATAATGTCCGATTGCATTGGGGTGAAGGATGTTGTCCAGTCGGCGACACCAGCGTCATAAAGTAAGGGTAAGGCATCTGTAGGTCCGCTGCTATTCCTGCCTATTTCATTTGAATGGGATCAGGCTGAATGTCAACTGCGGTATGCACGTTTCTGAGGCATTGCATAGTACGTACCTCCCCACACAATCAAAGTCGTGCCAATAACTGTGCAGGCCATCTGAGCTCGGCCGCCTTGTGATGGGGCGTCCTTTAGCTTTGTCCAGATGTTCTGGGTGATGTCCAATTCGTATAGATCGCTAAGGTACGTGTTGTTGCCGTCGTTTGTCAAGCCACCAAATAGATAGTGATTTGACCCATTGCTGTCTGTACTCGCATAAAGGGAGGAAACCAAAGTCAGCAAGATGATGAGACCAATACAAGAATACAAGAACATCAAGGCACTTACTTGTAACGAAGCAATGTCCAGTGCGTGATGCAATCGGTGCCTCTTGCCCCATGGTCGTATTCAGGGACACCCAACCTGGGGAAGATGCGTCCGGATTGTAGAGCTGTATATCCATGCCTAGTCCGCCGAGTTTGGGGATAGTTGCCAGAATTCCACTATGAGCGCTGGACCAAGACGCAGCAGATCCAGAAGTCAGCCTTTGGACGGTTGATGGGATGTTGGATAGCGATGCTGGCTGAGATTGTAGCGGTGGCGTGTATTTGAGACCATCGCCTAGAAAATAGATAATCCCTGTGTTCGGGTCGGTCACAGCAAGAGGTCCTGTAGATGAAAATTGGCCATTGAAGTTATCCGCGAAAGTGATAGGATTCCATTGGGTTGAGTTCATAGCAAATAGGCGTAGAGGGCCTCCATTTTCTTCACCGATAACTATGAACTGTCCTGGAATTGTGCAGGCGCCAGAATAGCCCGACATCGTGGACGTAATGGCCTCCAACCCCGCAGCCGTTGTACCTGCAGGGGGGCCTGGCGCAGGTGAAGCAGTGTAGCCACCGGCAACTTCAAGATTTATCCAGGCGGCAGCGCTGGCACTCCAAGCTTGCCCCAAATTCAAGCCAAAGAACTGGAAGGACGGCCCAGAGGCACCTGTCCCTCCTTGTACAAAAAACCGATTTTCGTGCGTAGCATAGGCCATCCCAAAGGCAGCCGATGGTTGTGTAGGGATGACGCTGGGTGATGGAGAAGGAGTAGAGGGCGTTGGCGAGGGACTTGGAGAAGGTGAAGGAGAGGCAGAGGGAGAAGGAGAGAATATCGTGGTAGTGGTTGAAGATGGACTGGGAGTCATGTCTGGCTGCAGGTTCGTTGTTGTTGGTCTTGAATCTGTCAAGTTCAGGCACGCGAGTGCAAGGCCGAGCACAAAGACGGCGCGTCCCTTCAAAGATCTGACCGTAGGCATCACTTTGAATGAGGGGATGGGAGACGAATCAGCGACAATGAGGACGTGAATGGAGCGTTGCAGGAGGAGAGCGCCTATTTTCAAATAGGCGCAGAAGGAAGGAGGAAAGGACGACGGGATGAGGAGGGCGGAAGAATAATGAAGGCAAAAGCGGCCTTGTGCAAAGAAAGGAGGGGCAAAGGCAAATGATCACAGACAGAGCAGTGCACAATGGCGAAGGAGCAAGGAGAGGACGAGGCAAGAGTATAGCACAAAGAGCAATGATGGCAAAGTGAAGTACATGTACATGAGAAGGGCGGTTGTGCAACAAACAATCTGCCGCGACCACAGCGGATAAAGCTTCGCTCCAAGCAGGCATCTTCTTCGTTCGCGCCCTTTGCATGTATCTTGCTCTCTTCTTGTTCTCTCTCATTATCACGCTTTCGTGCTGCTTCTGAATCTCAGACCTTTGATGAATTTGGCCTCTCCCGCCTTCCTCTGCCAGAGAATCTTTCTTTCTTGCACAGCATTGCCACCCGGTCTTTGTCAAAAATAGATCCCTGTGTGACGCAGGTGAAAAGCACTTCTTCAGCGCGCGCGCCTTCACAGCAGCACTGCCTCACTGAGGCTTTCAAATGGTCGACATCATGGAGACTCTCCTTTCTTTCATGGGAATATCATAGCTTTAAAGCTAAATATCATTATTATTGTCCTCTTTCCCGTGCCCCCACTTGTGGATTCTGAACAGGGCGGCTCCTGGGTTCTCCTCTTTGTGCTTCGCCACTCGTAACCACACCGTGCAGCGTGGACGATCCTCCAGGACCACCAGTTACTGTCATCTGGCCATCTCCTTGATGTTCTGTATCTGAGGTTCGATGTTGTTGGTGTCTTGCAGAGTTGACACGACTTGGAGGCTGCGATGAGATGGACATAGAGCCAATCGTGTTAGTAGCGCTCACGAGCGAATAGGACGGCGTCGGGGAGCCATCGATGGGTCTATAGGGGTGTGCCGCATAGAGTGGCTGGGCGCTCGATTGAGGCTGCACTGCTGAAGTTGATGATGACGATAAAGAGTGGGACTGAGAAGTCATGCCTCCTTGTTGTTGATCTCGCTGATATCCTAGCGGCTGGGTACTATAGCTTGGCAGCAGTGGTGATGAGGAACCTGAGGGTCCTACAGGTCCTATAGGACTCTTGATCGGATCCAAATGCGGTTGATATAGCTGTTGTTGTTGTTGTTGATTTTGTTGTTCTTGTTGTTGCAGTTGCAGTTGTTGTTGTGCGTATGGATGAGTAATGGTAGAAGCTCCACGAACATTCCTGAAAGGATCGTACCCATGTGTGGTAATTCCGGCACCGGTGCTTATTACAGCCGCCGCTGTCGTGGTTGGTTGTGCTGTATATGGATTCTGCGGCTGAATTTGAAGTTGGAGCAGCTGATGCCGTTGTTGCTCCTGCTGTAGTTGATAGAGTCTTCTCCGCAGGTCCAGCTCTTCCTCTTGGGTTTGGACCTGCAGTCTCAAATTTTGGAGTTCTTCGTTGTCTCGGGACAAATCTGCAGGGCATTTTCGATCTCTGCTTTCCAATCCCCCTCCACCCGCCTTTGCATGAGCTCCGAGCCGTTTCCGGAAGATGAAGAACAGAACCACAGCACAGACAACGGCTATTCCTCCTACTACCCCTCCTGCAATTGCTCCTACATGAGATGAGGTCGATGAGGGTCTATTTGAGTTTCCGGATCCTGGATTAGAACTGTTTGTTGAAGAATGATTTCTGGCAATGTCAACATAGGATGGCGGTGGGGTATAATTGTTGACCCATGCGTTTAAATTGATATCATAGATGAGGATTGTAGCTGGCGCCGTGTTCCTGTTCTCGTCAACACCCCCCCAGACAATAAACTGACTTCCAGCCAAAACACACGACGAGTACGCTCTGACCAGACCGGAAACCCCTTGCCTCCAGATCATAGATATTAGGTCAAGAATGTAAATGTCATTGGTATAAGTGAAAGACGAGGAGAGTGTTCCTCCAAAGATCACGATCTGTGTCCCGTCATCGGCTACCAAAATAAAAAAAAAGGTTGAGACAAACGTAGTGGTGGACATTTTGGGTGGAGCCTCTGTTGCATCTGACTTACATATCACCATGCAGTGGTCTGATCGCATTGGTGGCGGAATTCCAACAATATTCTAGGGAAATTATACCAAAGGTATGCATGTAATTCGCGGATTAGTTGGTCATTGGACTCTCAGCATCGAGTTACCCTGGTTCTCCGTTATTTGCCTTACCAGGGTTTGCCATTGACCTGTCGAAGGCACATACTCTGTGACAACGTTGCTCTTCACAACTGGCAGCAGCGTCTCGTTATACCCTCCAAAATAAAGGATACTCTTTCGATTCTTGCTCCATACAGAACCATAGTATGCTCTGGCTTCAAGGGCCACTGCGGCTGGTGGCAACGAAGCAGCATTTATGATCGTATCCGTGACAAAGTTATAGATGCTCATTTGGTCCCTACTCGTGTATCCACCGGTCAAGTAGACCTGCCCATCATCCGGATCCAAGACAGCCCCAACACCCTGGAATCCCGGGATAGGAACCGTTATTGCAGATTGGGACCAATGATCCAACAGAACCGAGTACCGGTAGGCGAAAGTGGCTCCCGAATGGAATGTGATCATGGTTTGTTCATCCGCTGAGAACGCAGCCGGAAACACTTGTTGAGCAGGCCCTGTGTTCGTTAGTTGTCTCCAAGCGGGTATGTTCGTGCTCCACGGGAGGGCCAGGTCCAAAGAAAAGAGTTGGCTGACGTAAGTTCCAGAGTGATTTCCACCTTGAACGTACATCTTGGTTGAGGTCCTGGCCGTGGCGGCGCCGGAGACGGAGAGAGGTCCCATGTTCGGTACCTGGGCATGCGCTCCAGTCAAGAGCGAGTGCCGCTGTCCTGAAAAAGCTGAAAAAGCTATAGAGAGAGCGATCGAGAAGAATAGCGTGGCCGCTGTTCCCCGGCGAGTCCAGGGTTGAGATCGTGTCATTGAGGCGGGTGGATCACTCTCCATGGCCCTTCGGATGAGAGAGGATGAGTAGATGGAACAACGCGAAGATCTGATTGATCCTGAATGCAAGTTAGGAGAATCAGTTTGTGAAAAAGAGTAGCTGCACTAGCGCGAGAGGAATTGGGCTGAGGAGGGCGAAACTGGTATCAAAGTTGGGCAAAGCCGGTCTGCGGTGGCCCTGGATCGACGGTGCAGGAGAAGGACAGAGAAAGAAGTCAGGGCACCGGTGCAAAGTGGTCGACAGTGTAGTCCAGTCACGAGAATGAATAGTGTGAATAGCGAAGGAGAGGGCCGAGAGGTGAAGAGAGAAGAGGAAAAGAGATGCCTTGATCCCATACACTCGTCTTCTTCCCTGTCGGTGAGCCTGCTGGTGCATGCTCTCTATCCAACTCCCTCACTCCTTGCCCCCTTGGGCCTCTCAAATCAGAGGGTGGTTGTGGTCTGCGTGCGACGGCAGGGACCCCACCCCACCGACATGCATCAGACTGACAGCGGCTTCAAACAAGGCCCTCCCTCGCGACCGTGTGTGACAAACAACCACCCTCAATTGCGGATGCGGAATAGAGCAACGGGGCTTAGCCTTCGACTGCAGACGGGCTTCTCTATTTCTTTAGAGCAATTTGCTCCTCAAGCAGAGTTGTACCTGCGTCAGCAAGTGAGGAAAACACATCGGGCTACGCTTCGACCCGCCAATTTGTCTTGTCAAAAAGCTTCCAGGGTGCTATTCCATTTCACTACTGGGCCATGCTATCAGGGCTGAAGATGGATGCTGTTGGAGAGGCACTGACCGAGGGATACCCGGGCTGTGATTCTAGAAAACTTCCTAGCGATGCTTCGTTGCATGCAACCCAAGCCCAACCATGACCTGGACCTGCATCTGTGATGACGAACAAACATCGAGGAAGAGGTAAACAGGAAAACTTGTGTCACATCTACACTCTTGCAATTCAGCCCATTTCCGCCTCTGCCCTTGTGTTTTCTTGACAAAGTCGTCTTGTTCATCTCTCGCGTGATTTATTTTGTTGATGGATGCTCACTGTTCCTAGTGGGAAAGTAACCGCTCGGGAGAAAGGAGCCTTTACAGCGAGGATCGTCTATTGAACAGATCCGACGAAAGTCCCGCACTGGCTGATGCAATGAAGCTCCAGTGTCTACTCAGCGTAAGGCCACGGATCAGCCTGTGAGAAACAGATTCCATCTTGGGCCAGCGCTTAATCATCCAAACGATCTCGTCTTCACCCATCATTGATGTCCGGATAAAAACCTTAACGATCGGAGTCCCCTCAGTAGTGCGAGTTTTTCCAGGCCGTCCTTCGACAAGCATGATTTCTATCCACATACATATCGGGACACCCCCACACCTCCAACCCTCCAACTTTTCCAAGAGCGCAAGGCGTCCGGACATTCGTTCCTGTTGAGCAACTAAGCTTTCGACCTGAACGCCTTAACAGAGATCGCACATAATCCACCCTTTAGATCACCAACTCTTGAATCGTTTGTACGAAGGCTCTCTATCTTGCATGGCCGCAACGGAATTGTGCCGATCCACAGAGACTGAAGAATACTGGCACCATGAGCAGCCTTGGACTACAGCATCTTTTTCACAAACTTTCTAGTGGTTTATCCCTTTGATACCCAGACATGCGGGCATTTGGAACTTTTCTATTGCAGAACTGATCTAGAGGTCGGCATCTCACCAACAGATAGTCTGAGGCGATGGCATTCTCCAGAAAATGCATATGGCACTGATGTCTCGTAACATCTTACAGGACATCGATGCGAGGCTCTGAAGGAGCCAGAAGCTTCGCAACCATAACAAGGGTAAATATTCGAGTCCAATACAATCGCAGTCGTGCCCTAAAGGAACCTCATTGGGTCGCGGAAGATTGCCACGTCCATGGACCCCAATGACCCCGTGTAGTCCGATCCTGCAGGAAAACCACAATACCACATTAGACGAAACGAGTGGGGGCTGCTGCAGCCTAGATCACGAAGTGCTCACCCAAAGCCGTACAGTGAATGAGAGACTGGGTATGAAGTGCGGGCAACTAAAGAGATGTAGCCGCGATTATCGATGGGTTCAAGTTGGTACCAGGGGAAGGTGTCATGCATGGAAATGTTCCTGTGTAATGGATCAGATCCGCTGCGAATGGTAGCGGTCAATGGTAGCGTCAATCGGAACTCTAAATTCAGGTAGATGGAGGATGTTTGTTCATGTTGATTGCACCGATATTGATTAATGGAGGAGTGTGAAGGAGATGGAGGTGGTGGAGAGGAAGAATTCATGATGACTGAGAGTTGGACAAATGGGAGTGTGGTAATGGACAAATGGACAAATGGACAAATGGACACGGATGTGAGCGGCTGTGAGCAACGTGGGCGCACGCGCCTTTTGCATGCAGTTGGTGGCAATACAAATAAATGAAGATTCGAGGCGACAGAGCTGCAGAGAACGGCTGACGGCCAACGGATCGACGAATCGACGAATCGACAAATCGACTGACGGATGAAGAAATGATTGGAGAAGGGAAAGAAAGGAACCGGGCCGGTGGCCGGTGGATGATGCATACACACAGGAACAGACAGACAGAAGATGAAGACAAACAAAAAAGCTTGGACAATGCGTGTCCATTCCCATCGTCCTCGATCGTTCGATATGCACCTCAACGACGCGACGGTCGGACTGGAATTTGAGATGGAGGTCACTCAAAGTCTTCTTTCTCTTGCTCTCATTCACCGCTTCCTCTTTCTCCATGTCCCTCTCTTTCTCGCTATCTCTGTCTTCTCTCTCTCGCTCTCTCTGTCTCTCTGCTCTGCAAAGAGGTGCATTCCACTTTTCTCCCCCTCTTTGCCCTTTCCTCAATCCGTCTTCTCTGTCTGTCTGTCCTTCTCATCTACGTTGTGCATGCATCCCCAAGATCAAGCTTCTGAATAGACATTACTCCCCCCTCTTCCTCTTCCTCTTCCCCGATCTCTTTCCCCATATACCCTCTTCCACCACCCACTCAGATGAAAGAAAGGGAACCTGATATCGAGAACGGGAGCAGCGATGAGTTGTATACGGAGCTATCTCAAACGCTGGGCGTGCTTCTCCCTGAGCAACCACATCAGCCTGCAGATCAGCAACAACACCTTCACAGGCCAACCGGGGGACTCTCCATTGTCACTCAATCACCCAACTCGTCCAGTGGCAGTAACATTGGCAGAGGTGGAGCTGCAGGGTACGGGCAAAGCTATCACAACGGTCAAGGGCACACTCGACAGATTTCTGGACACAGCGGATACCACCCGCCAGGGCAGCCCATCTACGGACAGACGAACGAGATTCAAAGAACGTACAACCCTTCCCAATATGCTTCATCGTCCTCATCGCATTCGACTTATAGAGGTCAAGACGACCATGGTGTGGGTGCTGGATCAGGATATCATAACAATGACACTCATTCCGTGCGGAGTCGTCGGCCTGACCAGCTGCAGCAGCGGGATCTGGACAAGGCTAAGGCAGAGAGGATGGAGAAGAGATCAAAAAAGTCAAAACGGCCACACAAGGACGAGGATGACAAGAACTCAAAGTATCCTACCTGCTGGGTCGCCTTTTCGAGGATGGTGACTTGCTGTTTCCCTGGCCCCCTCTTGACTCTCATGGGTAAGCTTGTTCGTCTCCATCTTCATTCTAACAGGATCAGAGAAGAGGAATCAGAACTAGGTTTCAAACCTTGGACATTAACGTGGAATCTAATGCTGTATTCTTTATTCTCCTCTTAGGAAAACACACTGATGAGATTCGACAGGCATGGCGCGAGAAAGTTGCCCTGGTTTCTATCATCTTCATGCTGTGCTTCACTGTCGGTTTTTTGACCTTCGGCTTCAACGTCGTCCTCTGCGGAAAGGAGCCGACCCGTATCCGTCATGGTCATGTTGACGCTCAATCCTCTGTGCTACTAGGCCGCGCCTACCTTCTCAAAGATTTCAACCACCCCGCAGCACCAGAGATTCCAGCCGTGACCAGCAACCTACTCGCAAAGCCATTCCCGGACGCAGGCGGTCGAGACATGACTTTTATGTTTCAAAACATCAACCAGGCTTGCAAGGGACTTTATCAGGGCAAGCAACACGATCAGTTTGGAAACGTCTGGAATTACTTCCCGTGCGTGGTCACCAATGCCGTCGGGGGTGTCAGGCCTATTGGAGGTATGGGCACGCAGGGTTGCCATGTCGGGACAGAGTCGATCAAAGCGCGGCAAGTCATTAAACAGTTGCGATTCATGGGCGAGGTTTATTTCAGTTGGGAGGATATCAAAGAGAAGGATACCAACTACGCAGTTTACAACGGCAACGTCCTGGATTTGAGTCGGCTCAACTGGCTCGAGGACAATATCATGTTGACTCCTGGATTCGCACCTTTCTTGAACGGAACATACTCAGGCAAGGACATCAGTCTAAGCATGTCTTTTTCAAAGGATCGCACCAGAATCGCCAAATGTTTAGTAGAGACTGTAAAAGTCGGCGTCATTGACCAACTTTCGCTAGGTTGTGTTGTGGCGGACATTGTTCTCTACGTCTCCTTGATCGTCATTTTGAGCGTTGTCTTGCTGCGATTTTTTCTGGCTGTAATCTTCGGATGGGTACTAAGTTGGCGCCTGGGCTCTTTTGACGAGAAAACATTTGCAGACAAGTTGAGGCGACAGGAGATCATCGAAGCCTGGGTTGATGACAACACCTCCCCCTACGTCGACAGTCCAACCTCGGCGACGAATCGGTTAGTTTGCGTGACAAAAAGTAGTTTGGATTTTTTTGACTTTGTTACTGACTGGAAATCGCGATTACTTCGTAATCGATAGTCGCGCTGAGCGCATTCGTGCTAATGTCATTCCAGGAGGATCTCGATTTTCGATCAACGAGTCAGGAACAGCAACTCCAAATGGATCACACGTGTCTGTCGCTACAGAGATCCCCTTTCCTCTAGGTCTCCCGCCTCCATCCCGCCGCTGGGGAGGTCTGCCGGTCAGTCCTCGCCCCGCCCAATCCAGTTCATCCCTTGTTGGTTCCTCCATGCCTCGCCCTGGTAGTCGGAGAGAATCAATTGCTGCCAGTAGTAATAGCAATGATACCAGACCCAGCAACGGCTCTCGACTCAGCCGGTCAGGACTCAACGCCTCCATCTCGAAACTCAAAGGAGAACCTTTGCAATGCCCTTTGCTTCATACGCTCATGTTGGTTACCTGCTATTCCGAGGGTGCCGATGGATTGCGAGCAACCTGTGATTCTCTGGCCAACACCAGTTACCCTTCCAGTCACAAGCTTTTGCTCATTATTGCCGACGGTATTATTCGAGGCGAGAACGAGGATTTCACCACCCCTGACATCTGTTTGGATATGATGACGGATTACATTGTCCCTCGAGATGAAGTCGAGCCTCAATCTTATATCGCCATTGCTGACGGTGTTAAAAGACACAACATGGCAAAAATCTATGCAGGATATTACAAGTACGCAGACGACTCTGACATGCCGATGGAGGAACGTCAAAGAGTGCCCATGATTGTGATCGTCAAATGTGGCACGCCTGCAGAGGCCACAGATAAGAAGCCTGGGAATCGAGGAAAGAGAGATTCGCAAATTATCCTAATGTCCTTTTTGCAAAAAGTCATGTTTGATGAGCGAATGACTCCCTTGGAGTACGAGTTCTTTAACGCTTTCTGGAATGTCACCAAGGTAACGCCAGACTTCTACGAGTTGGTACTGATGGTGGACGCGGACACGAAGGTCTATCCGGACTCATTGACAAGAATGGTGGCCTGCATGGCTCAGGATCCAACTGTCATGGGACTCTGCGGTGAGACGAAAATAGCAAACAAGAAAGAGACTTGGGTGACTATGATCCAAGGTAGGATATCTCCCCCCTTGCAAACCCACTTGTCGCCTTGATGTTTTGAGTTTCGGCCTAACCATTTGCTCATCTCGTTCTCTTCTTGAACATCCAAAACAGTTTTTGAGTATTATATCTCGCATCATCTATCCAAGGCCTTCGAGTCCATCTTTGGAGGTGTTACTTGTCTCCCAGGCTGTTTCTGCATGTACCGCATCAAAGCTCCCAAAGGACCAAACCGCTACTGGGTCCCTGTCTTGGCCAACCCCGATATTGTTGAACACTACTCTGAGAACGTGGTCGACACACTTCACAAAAAGAATCTCCTACTGTTAGGTGAGGACCGTTACCTGACCACGCTCATGCTCCGTACCTTCCCAAAGCGCAAAATGATGTTTGTTCCCCAAGCTGTGTGCAAGACCCAAGTGCCGACGTCCTTCCCAGTATTACTCTCTCAACGTCGTCGTTGGATCAACTCGACGATCCACAACTTGATGGAGCTGGTCTTGATTCGGGATCTTTGCGGCACGTTTTGCTTCTCGATGCAATTCGTGATTTTCATGGAGTTGGTCGGTACTGTTGTGCTACCGGCTGCTATCTCGTTCACGATGTACCTGATTGTGATTTCGTTTATTATCACACCGGTCCCAATTATTCCTCTACTGTTGCTGGCGGCCATTCTGGGACTTCCCGCGATCTTGATCTTGATGACTTCTCGGAAGGTGGTCTATGTCGGCTGGATGGGCATGTACTTGATTTCGCTGCCGATTTGGAACTTTGTTCTGCCTGTCTATGCCTTCTGGCACTTTGATGATTTCACATGGGGCCAAACCAGAAAGGTCCAGGGCGAGGGTGAAGGGGGCAAGGTCGACAGCCATGGAAGCAAGGAAGGAGAATTCGATTCGAGCAAAATTGTGATGAAGAAATGGTGCGAGTTTGAGAGGGAGAAGAGGATCAAGCTAGGCCTGACGAATGGTATCACGGGCTGGTATCAACCCATGTCTACGCTTGTGAACGAACAACAGCAGTACCAACAGCAATAATACATGTAGAAAGAAAAGAAAACTTATGGCAGAGAACCATTTCTGCTGGACCAAAATAATAGATCTTTTTATTCATATCCAAGACATGATCAGACAAGCAATCGTTGACAATGGTTGGAAGACGCGACGCCTATCGCTACAGAATGCCGTGGGACAGGATCTGTTCAGAGAAGGGAATAAGAGGGATGTGATTAAAACCCAATGGGTCGTTGTTGGTAGTCGCGAGCAGGTGGGCTGGCCAGTCCTGACTGGTACTGTTGTTGAGGCGGAAGTGAGTGTCGGTTGATCTGTTGCATCGATTTCCGACGATGTTCTTCTAGCGGCTGTTGTTGAGGTGAGGTTACGGGGGATAGAGGAGATCGCCAATGCTGACCCTCTTGTTGAGACGAGAATGCCCGCCGACCTTGATAGTGGGATCGCGGCTGGTAAGGGGGAGGATGAAAACTGTTGCCTGCCAAATCCGAGAAGTCCAGAGACGGATGCGGCAGGGTCGATTCCCGTTCCTGTTGATGCTGAAGTTGAACAAGGCTTTGTCTCTCTTGTTCTGGAAATTCGGTCCTCATTGGCGTAGTTTCCGTAGTTTCCGGGTCTGACGCGCCTCGATGGTAGGGCGAGAGGGCAGGGACATCAGATCCTCGAGCGAAATCTCGCTCCGTGTGCGAAGCTAGACCTCTATCTGGGCCGTAGTCGTCAGTGTTGGACCATTCACTAGACGGAAAGATAGGCGCCCGTTTATATTGCCGCTTTCGACGGTAGAAAAAGAATCCAGCGCCTGTAGCAGCCACCAATAAGATAACTCCTCCAGCGCCGCCACCGATGATCGCAGCTTGATTGTGAGGAGGGACATCCTTTCCAAGGTTGATTTCCAAGGTGTCGGAGCCGAGAGTTTTACCTCTGGAGTTAGTGAAACCGGTAGCACTGGCGGCAGCTCCAAACGCGACGGCAGTGCCGGCGAGATCTCCACTCATACTGATAGTACCCGTAGGAACTACACTGGCAGTAGAGGTAGCAACTGTACTGTCACTGGTAGTAGAGGCAGCAATTACAACCGTGTCAGTAGTGGCGGTGGCAACTGTACTGTCACTGGTAGTAGTGGCGGTGGCAACTGAAGTCGCAGTGTGAGTGGAACTAGCTCTATCCCGCCTAGATGGCCTATATTCATCCACGAATGTGTTGGTTTTCAAGTCGAAAAGAAGAATTGAAACTGGCTTTGTAGACGAGCCGGTATAGCCTCCCCAACTGATAAACGTATCGTTCACTATTCCGCAGGCACTATCAAGTCGGGGCTGAGAAACAGAAGGGCCTTGGGTCCAAGTCATAGTAGGCACGTCCAAGATCCACAAGTCCATCGCAAAACCTGGTTCATCTTTGCTTGTGGGGTTGATCTCAAGTCCTCCAAACAAGACGACCTTTGTTCCATCTTCATCTGGAGAAAAAAAAATCGAGGATCCGCGGGAGCAGAGTTAGCCAACTTTTGTGGATGCCTCACGCAGATATCGACATTGGGGAGTGGAGTGACTTACTGGAAGCCATGCAATGGTTGATTCTGGCACGTGGACTCCTTCCAAGTAGAGGCTAGAGAAGTATGCAGAGAAAAATGATCAATATAGTTAGGGATCATACTCCTTATATAAAAAACATGATTCGAGTACAACCACTGCTTACCATATTTTTCCAGTCTTTGGTAGTAGGAACGTATTGTAACAGCTGAAATGAATCTGCCATATCTAAACAGAAAAACAAAATAGATTTCCCAAAGGTAGAGTAGACACTCGATAGAATTGTCTTCTTCTCGATCACCGCCTGTGGAATGGGTTCAAAGCTCACAAGAGTATTCTTGCTGATATCAAAACAATACATCTGCTCCAGAGCAGTAGCGTTCTCAAAAAAGGACGTCGCCATATATACCAAGCCGGTCTCTCGATCTTGGACCACATTGTTCACATTCTCTTTGAGTAGATTCCTCGAAACAGGCGGCCCCGCGCTCCAAGTGCTGGTAGCGTAGGAGTATCGGGCGCCAACAAAAGGGGCCTCTCCTAGCGTCTCTCCAAAAGCGCCAAGATACTTTCCGTCCAGCGAAAAGGCCAATATCCCAGTATACCAGAAATTGTTTTTGTCCACAGCGGCACTAGGATACGCGACTCGGGTCCAAACTGGGTGGCTTGCCTTCCAGGCGGTGGTAAGATCCAAGGCGATGAATTGAAAGACACCTATCATATCCGGCCGCTTCTCATCGGCAGATGGCAGAGGTATCATTCCTCCAAGGAGGAGGAACTGTCTTGTCGTGATTGTAGACAGAGCTCCGCTTGCTGCAGTATACGGAGGGTCCTTTGGTATAGGAAATTGCGCGGAGACCGAAACGCAGTACGACTCCAATGTCAAGATGACGACGACAATCCACAAAAGACAGACCATGAGAGGATGGCGCTTGCGGTCCTTGAGAACAGAAGTTCCCGCGACGAGATGTGGGAATTGCGTTCCCGAGAGAGGGTATTCTTTAGAAGTCCTCATTTTCAGGTAGAAAACGAATTCTTGGAGATGAGGCCCTGGAGATGTCTTCAGGTGCGAAGGAGGAATCAGGACTGACGTTCACGCGGTGGGAAAAAAAGGAGATGAATGAGCTGATGGTGAGAAAAGGAGATCAGGAACAAAGAGGGAGCTTGGAGCGAGTAACAGAGGCTTTTCTCTCCAACAGGTACAAGACAAGGTACATGGGGTCCCGTCCCCTCCTTATTCTCCAAAACTTCTCACCTCCTGTGTGGTTCCGTTGCCAGTGAACACGAGGAGGTTGAGTACAAAGACTTTGTGCTGCTGTACAACATGGCATTTCTTTATGCCTTCCTCGACTCGTTGGAGCGGTCGCTGTTGTCTGCTCATCTGCACACCGAGTCGCTTAAGCACTTTTTCACCCAACTCAACGCCATTGGATCAGAGCAATCCCTGTGAGCAAACAGAGTCTTGACGAGGTGTTAACAACTTTCAAGGGAAAACAGGCCACGCCCGACATGCGCGTCTGATTCCAGGTCGCGTGTCTGTATCTTGGAGAGGCTTTGTTTCTTACGTCCGATGATATAGTTGACAAGGTATGGGCTAGCAGGTCGCTGTTGACTTTTTGAATCCGTGATTACCGTTGCTAATATTATTGCTGCTGCTGCCGGCACCATTGCTAAGTGTTCATTTTTTTTTCTTCTTCTCTAAAAGCTGATATTTTATTTGTACTCAAGAGATCCATAGACAAGGAGTTAGTGCCTGTCGTTACAGAATGCAGTGAGACAGGGACCTTTAGAGGAGGTAAGGAGGAGGATGTTGCTAGGGTCCCATGGGTCGTGTTTGGTAGTTGGGAGCAGGAGGGTTGACTAATCCAGACTGGTACTGTTGCTGAAGCTGAAGTGATTGTCGGTTGATCTGTTGAATCGATTTCCGACGATGCTCCTCTCGCGGCTGATGTTGAGGTGAGGTGATGGTAGAGAGAGGAGACGACCATCGCTGACCTTCATGTTGAGGCGAGAACTCCTGCTGACCTTGATACAGAGATGGGGGCTGGTAAGGGGAAGGATGAAAATCAGCGGCTGGTCGCCCATCCGAACCAAAACTGTCGCCTGCTAAACCTGGAGAGTCCAGAGACGGACTGAGCAGGGTCGAATCTCGTTGCTGTTGATGCTGGAGTCGAATGAGACCCTGTCTCTCTTGTTCAAGGAACTCGGCCCTCATTGGTGTAGCTTCTGGGTCTAACGCGCCTCGACGGTAGGGTGAGAGGGGAGGAAGGTCGGATCCCTCGGCGAGATCTGGCTTCTGGCGTGAAGCCACTCCTCCATCTGGGCCATGGCCATCGGTGCTGGACCATTCAGTAGACGGAGAGAAAGGCGCCCGTCTATATTGTTGCTTCCGACGGTAGAAAAAAAATCCAGCGCCTGCGGCAGCCACCAATAACATGACTCCCCCAGCGCCACCGATGATCGCAGCTTGATTGTGAGGAGGCTCAGGAGGAGCATCCTTACCAAGGTCGATTTCCAAGTTGTCGGAACCGAGAGTTTTACTTCTAGAGCTCCTGACACCGGTAGTACTGGCATCTCCACTCGCACTGGTGGTACTGGTAGCATCTACATCCGTTCCAGTAGCAATTGAATTCGCAATGGGAGTGGGACTAGGTGTATCCCACCCAGATGGCTTATATTCATCCACAAATGTGTTGGTCTTCAGGTCGAAAAGAAGAATTGAAGCCGGCTCTGTGAACGTGCCAGTATAGCCTCCCCAGTTGATAAACGTATCGTTGATAATTCCGCAGGCACTTTGGACACGAGGCTGAGGAGCAGAAGGGCCTTGGGTCCAAGTCATGGTAGGCACGTCCAAGATCCACAGGTCCATCGCGAAATCTAATCCATCGAATCTTGTGGCGTTGCGAACAAGCCCCCCAAATAAAACGACCTTCGTTCCATCTTCATCTGGAGAAAAAAAATAGAGGATCCGCGAGAGTAGAGTTAGCCAACTTGTGCGGACACCTCACGCACACGTCGCCATTGGGGTACGGAATGACTTACTGGACGCCATGCAGTGCGCCACTCTGCTACTTGGACTACTTCCAACGATATCCTAGAGAAGTGTACAGAGATATTAATATGAAAAAAAGAACATTCACTTGAGGAGAAGTACAGCCACTGCTTAGTGCTTACCACAGTTTTCCAGTTTTGGATATCAGGATAGTGTTGTACAAGATGAAATGAATCTGTCTTATCGATACAGAAATACAAGAGAGACTTCCCAAAGGCAGAGTAGACACTTGAAGAAATTTCGCTGTTCTCGAACACCCCTTGAAGGGGTTCAGTACTCACGAGAGAATTATTGTTGATATCAAAACGATACATCTGCTTCATTTCAGGATGGTTTCCGTAAAGGGTTGTCACCATATACACCAAACCGGTCTCTCGATCTTGGACCGTATTGTTCACAAACTCAAGTGGTGTCTTCGACGCAGGCGGCCCAGCGCTCCAAGTTCTGGTAGCCAAGGATAATCGGGTGCCGATAAAAGGGATGCGTCTTATCTGGTTTCCAAAAGCGCTGAGATATTTTTCATCCAAGGAAAAGGCCAAAATCCCCGTATACCAGAAAATATCAATACCCTCAATGGTTTCAGGATATTCGGCTGGATATTTGGCTGGGCCCCAAACTGGGCTGCTTGCGTTCCAGGCGGTGGTAAGATCCAAGGCGAAAAGTTGGTTGACGCTGACCATATTCGGCCACTTCTCATCAATAGACGGTATAGGCACCATTCCTCCCAAGATGAAGAATTGTGTTTTCGTGGTGGTAGACAAAGCTCCGCTTGTTTCAATAATATACGAAGGCTGCTCTGGAATGGGACGTTGTGCGAGGACTGAGACGCAGTACGACTCCAGTGTCAACATGACGACGGCAATCCACAAAAGATAGACCATGAGAGGATGGCGCTTGCGGTCCTTGAGAACAGAAGTTCCCGCGACGAGATGTGGGAATTGCGTTCCCGAGAGAGGGTATTCTTTAGAAGTCCTCATTTTCAGGTAGAAAACGAATTCTTGGAGATGAGGCCCTGGAGATGTCTTCAGGTGCGAAGGAGGAATCAGGACTGACGTTCACGCGGTGGGAAGAATGAGATGGATAAGCTGATTGTGGGAAAAGGAGACCAGGAACAAAGAGGGGGTTTGGAGCGAGAAACTGAGGCTTTTCTACTAAACAAGTACAAGTCAAGGTACCTCTGTTGGGATCCCGACCTGTCCCCTCCTCATTCTCCAACATTTCTCACCTCTTGTGTGGTTCCGTTGCCAGTGAACACGAGGAGGTTGAGTACAAAGACTTTGTGCTGCTGTGCAACATGGTAGTTCTCTGTACCTTCCTCGACTCTCTCGAAGCCGTCGCTATTGTCTGCACGCTGAACCGCCCGAGTACTTTTTCACCCAGCTCAACGCCATTGGATCAGAGCAATCACACTGAGTAAACAGTGAGTGCTGTTGCAGACAAACGCCCTGTTTTTCTTTATTTTTTTCTTTTTTTTCTTTATTTTTGGCGAGAAAAGTCGCGTCTGACGCCTGCATTCTGCTTCCTTTCTGATTATCCGCCATCGAGGTGACTAATTCACATTCCTTGTGAACTTTGTGCTCCAGGCCGGGTGCTATAGTTGAGAGGAGGTGGGCTGATGGGACCTTGCTGATCCTGTTGCGCCTGCGTTTGTAATTGCTGTTGCTGCTGAGTCCAAGGTTGCTGATACTGTTCTCCCTCCTGCTGGTATGATATAGCAGGCGAAACTGCCCATGGCCTGTGCTGCTGCTCAAATCTGGGTGAAAACGATTGTTGACAGTGCAGCTGTTGTTGTTGGTAGGGGAGTTGGTCGACTAGAGTCGATGGCGTACCCACAAGACTGCTCGTGGTAGTCTTTGCAGAGTCTGGAGAGTTCAACAACGAGCTCCGAGTTTGCTGAACTGCAAGAGTAAAACTATGGTGTTCTTGGGTCGGAGACAAAGAATTGATGGCAGTAGCAGTAGTCACGCCGACTCCAGCTTTGAGTGTACTCGTGGGAGTCATTGCCATGCTCACATTCTCTTTCTGAGCCCACTCGTCTTTGTTTCTAGTAGTCATCGGGTAAGGCCGACGTTGGGAAGCGCCACGCCACCATTGACTCTCCTGCTCTTGAAACTCTTCCTTCATAGGAACTGCCTCCGGACCAGTCTCGCCATGTCTATAGGATGGGATGAACCCCAGCAAGGATGTCTCCAGTCGAGGTGCAGATGACATTTTGTTGGCTCCAGTAGCTTGCGCGCCCTTTCCCCGCAATGTCGCATCCCCAAATCTTTGGCTATCGCCGCCAATGTCGCCATCTCGATCAGTTGTTTGAAAGGCCATCCTCCTCTGAAGAGATGCTTTCCGACGATAAAAGAAGAAACCGACTCCCACGGCTGCAGCCAAAAGAACTACCCCTGCAACGCTACCGCCAATCACGGCACCCTTGTTTTGAGAGCCATTGCTTCCCGAAGTTGTACCACTGGTGCTATTGTTTCCATGACTTGTACCCCCGCCTGAAGACTTGGGAGGTGCTGTAGGCTTGTACTCTGTCTCAAACTTGTTAGTCTCGAGGTTATAAAGGAACAGGTCAACCGGTTGCGGGAACAATCCATTGTAGCCTCCCCAATTGATCAGTGTATCGTTCAGCAAGGTGCAAACACTTCCTGCTCGAGCTTGAGGAGCTGAAGGACCTTGGGTCCAAGTCATGGACGGCACGTCAAGAATCCATAGATCGTTCGCGAATACTCCACTGTCTTGCACTCCTCCGAGGACAACCACCTTGGTTCCGTTAGTGTCTACATGGGTCGAAGTACAATTTTTTTAGGGGTCAGATTAGTTAGTTCAATCGTTCGCGCCTGCATGGGACACAGGATTCTGTTCAATGGATCAATGGACAGAAAGAAATTCTTACTGGCTGCCATGCACAATATCGCTCTATGACTAGGTCCAACTCCTTGTGTGGCCTAGAGTGATTTTCATTCCAAATGAGGTAAGACACCATCTCTCTTTACAAAAAGAGCACCCAGTTCTGTTCTTCTTACCGGTACTGACCAGGTGTCGGTCGCAGGCACATACTCGGTCATGACGCCTGGTACCGGGCTTGTAGAGTTCAACACATATAAACCTCCAAAGAACAACATACTCTTTCGATACGACGTGTATACCACTGAGTAGTAGCCTCCTCGGTCTTGCCAAAGCGGGACCATTGTTCCTGTCATATTGGCAGGAATTGTCAAGTTCTTGACAATGGCATCCGTCTGAAAATCATAGACAAGTAGACTGTTATAAGAAGGGCTGTTATATCCACCTGGTAAATACACCAAGCCTGTATCAGTGTCTTGCGCCACCGCTCGATCATACACGTCAGGAAAGAGCGCCGTAATGTTGGAGGCAGCCCAGGTACCTGTAGCAAAAGTATATCGATATGACAACACTTTGCTCAAATAGTTGGAGCCAAAGGTGTTCAGGTACTTTCCATCCGGGGAGATGGCCATCGCTGCCGACGCCAAAGCAGGTCCTGATACGGCCATGTTAGGGTCTGCAGGTCCAACGCCCGCACTTCCATCCGACTTGAGGGTCGACCAAACCGGAAGACTGGCGTTCCAAGGGACAGTGAGGTCCAGCGCAATGAACTGATTTGCTGGTGGCGTGTTATTCTCGATTGAAAAGTTGCCGCTGTAGACCACAAATCCGCTCAAAAGGATGAATTGAGTCTTGGACATTACACATCCGGGGAGAACTGTCGTCTGATAGGAACCCGTTGCAGGAGGAGCATCTTGTGCGGAAATTCCTGACAGGTGCAATGGCAAAAGGAGGGCAGATATACACAGAAGCCAGACGACTGGAATGTGTCGCAAGAGTTTGACAAAAGGTGTGCTGGAGGTAGCTGTCATCTTCAAAACCGTTACTTAGGAGGAAGACGTTGAAAGGGATTGACAATGACCATTCATCTGAAGCGAGAAGGAAGGAAAAGAACAAGGGGTGGTGGAAAAAAATGGTTCAGAGCCGACAGGAACAATAAAAGGACGAATGACTGAAAAAAAAGGTGTGTGCGTTGTGTTTGTTGCATCTGTGCAAGAAAACAATAATGAAATTAAGCAATCGGAGACGTTTCTGTGCGACGCGGCGCTCGATTGTGCCTTCGCCACCCCTTCCATCCCATGACTAACAATCAGTCCACCCCGAAATGATTCAGAAAGAAGCAGGTCCGGAAGAATCGGTGAAAAACTAGCGAGAAGGGGATAAACTCTTCCCCATATTGAGCGCACAAGAACGAGGGTCTAGAAAACAAAGGTAACTACATTTCTTTATTCTTTTTGTTCGTCATGTCAAGGATGCCCAGCTAGAGAGTCAAGGAATTCCAATTGGGTCATCCTCTCTCTGCAGCCTGCAAAAAAAAAAGGACGCGTTTTTTGTTTAGACGCGCGCGCTGATCGAATCATGTCCTTGTAGTTCGGGATAGAAACCTAGTAGAATTGGTTGCTGCTCGGTCCTGAGAGCGGCCGGGTATTATACTTGAGCGGAGGTGGACTAGCTAGACCTTGTTGCTGCTCACGTAGCTCTTGTAGCTCAAGTTGGCGCATCTGCAGCTGGATCTGTTGTTGCTGCAATTGCATGTGTTGGATCAGTTGCTGGCGTTGATCCTCTTCCAGCTGCTGCTGTTGCAAGGCCGAAACAGTGGATGGCGAAAGTGGCGCGGCGAACAATGGCTGTGAATGATATCGTGGTGCAGTTTGTACTCCTAGTTGTTTCTGCTGCTGCTGCTGCTGCTGTTGTTGCTGCTGCCGTTGTTGTTGCTGCTGCCGTTGTTGTTGCTGTTGCTGCTGGTATAGTTCTAGCTGTTTCTGTTGCTTGAGCTTCTCCTCTTGCTGCTGGTGTTGCTGCTGCTGCATTAGCCTCTGTTGCTGTTGCCGCTGCAATTTCTCTTGCTGAAGTTGCTGCTGCCGTTGCAGTTTCTCCTGTTGCTGTTGCTGTTGAAGTTTCTCTAGTTGTCGCTGCTGCTGTTGGAGTAGCTGCTGTTGCTGTTGTTGCTGGAGTAATTGCTGCTGTTGTTGTTGCTGTTGCAGCTGTTTCAGCTGTATCTGCTGAGATGTCATTTGTTGGTATACAGTTGGAGGCGTGCCAGAATGGGAAGAGACCATCCGAGACTTTGAAGACTCTGGAGAGCCCTTAGTCGTTGCCATCTGGGATTCACGCAACAGCATCACGTCTCGATCACGTTGTTGCAGCAGGATCATGTTCTGCTGCTCCCGGATCTGGGTCTCTAAAAGCTGCAACTGCAGTTCCCGTTCTCGGGGAGACATGGTACTGGTCGCAGCTGCAGCAGCGGCCCCGGCCTTGAAGGCCTTTGCGGGGTCAATGTAAAGCCGATCATTGTCCATTTGATACCATTCCCCATGGTCTCCCCGTGCGGTAGAAGTCAAAATCGGCTGGGACATCACTTTTCGTCCCTCTTGCGCGTAAAACTTGTTTGACATCGCGAGTTGCTGCTCTGGACTGATTTCATCTTGCTTATAATTCGGGACAAACCCGAGAATCGCAGTGTCGAGCCGAGGGGGAGGTGAGGCTGAAAATAAGGTCGATGAGCCCTCAGCGGAGGATGGATAGCCGTCAAGCAGTGCCCGAGGCGAGCTCTTTTCGTACGAGGTGAAACCATCGCTGTCCGTGAGATCATCCCTATCATGAAGGCTATGGTCCACCATCGAGAAGTCCCTCTTCTTTTTGGATGGTGCGGTAGCTCGTTTCCGATTGCGACGACAGAAGAATAGACCAGTGCTAACGATCGCTACCAAAACAATGGCACCACCAGCACTACCACCGATGATGGCTGCAGCATTCAAAGAGTTTTCTTGCTTGTTACTTGTGGGAGGACTGGTGTTGTTATTGACGGGAGGCGGGGGGAGTTCGACGTTGGAGGGTTTGTAATCCGTAACAAATGCATTGGTGAGAAAGTCGAAAATGACGATTTCCGTCTTGTTCGGGTAAAGGCCGTTGTAACCGCCCCAGTTGATTAAGGTGTTGTTGACAAAGGTACAGACGCTGCCTACCCGACCTTCAGATGCCGTTGGGCCTTGAGTCCAGGTCATAGTGGCGACGTCCAACACCCACAAATCATTCGCGTACGAGCCACTATCCAGCAGTCCTCCAAATACGGCCACCTTTGTTCCGTTATCGTCTGATGAAAAAGTGGAGGAAAAAAAAACATGTTTAGTCAAAGCATGAAAGCAACCTCTGGTATGTGTGTTGTGTTCCCATCCATTCCCGTCGTATGCATCCCTTGATGCAGTCTCTGTTCAAACTTTCTTGTTGTGTAAAAGCTGCACGAAGTGCTTGTGTTCTGCCAATGGAATGGCCTGCTCGCTTTGGACGATAACGCCACAGATAACCAAAGACGGAAGAGAGAACTTACTGGCTGCCATGCAGAGACTGCTTCGATGACTTGGTCCCCCTCCGTTTACATCCTACGTTGGTGAATCGGATAAGGGGTTAGTCTTCCAGCGGTGATGCTCTCTCCTTCAAACGGCGATCTCGAAAACAATGAGTCCTTACTGGTGTACCCCATGATTGGTTGCTCAGAAGGAATTCAGTCAGAATGTTTGGGCTAGGGCTCGTCACAGTGGAAACTCCACCAAAGTAAAGGAAGCTCTTTCGCACGGCCGTGTACACGGCCGCATAGCCTAGCCTATCCGTCAGATAAGGCACCGTTTCTCCTGGACCAACGGTTGTGGGGATGAGTAGACTCTGGACCTGGGTGTCCGTCTTGAAGTCATACACAAAGACTGTGTTGTCCTTGGCTGCGTACCCTCCCGCCACATAAACCCATCCACTCGATGGGTCCTGCACAGCCTGGACTCCGCTCTTTGATATGTTTGTAGCCGTCACCTGCGAAGGTGCCCAGATACCGGTTTCAAACGTGTACCGATAAGAGAGAGCCTTGCTCAGTGTATTCGCTCCAAAGGTATTAAGATATTGTCCATCCATGGAGAGGGCCATGGTCGAGTCCACGAAGGCGGGCCCGCCCGTGTTCAAAGCCGCGTCCGGAGCAGATCCGTTTGCTGGTCCAGTGCCGAGTCGATTCCAGACAGGATTCATGTTGTTCCAGGGCGTGGTGAGGTTCAAGGAAATCAACTGACTGACAGCAGGACCTGTCTTGGCGGTCGAGTTGATCTGTCGGCCGCCCATGATGACAAACTGAGTCCTTGTCCGGATGGCGCAAGCATCGGTTGTTATAATATAGGGCGGTTGTTGTTGGGCTGACACTGTGATCCCTGAAAGTGACATCGAGGAGAGAAGGGCAACGACAACCCAAAAGAGAGAACAGACAGATGCTGGTCGCGGTCCAAGTCGGTGCTGACTATGGACCATCCTTGAGCTGCTCGCTGCCCTATTTGACCTTGACTCTTCCTTGGCTGAATGATGTTCAGTCATCTGTCGAATCCGTTGGATGCAGGGGGAGGGGGGGAGGAGGAGAACAGAGGTTTCGAGGGGTAGGAATGATGCACAAAGAAAAAGAAAAGAGAGAAACAGAGAGAGGGAGAGAGAGAAAACAAACACAGATGCTCAACATGCCATCCAGGCATCCAGGCACAAGGAAAACACAAAGGAGCAACAAAAGGCGCAAGAGCAGCATGAGGTGCGTGCGTGTTTTGCGCGGGTGTTTTTCCTTTTTCTTTGAGCAATCCTTGGAGAGCGACTTTCTGATTGGACACCACATACCGCCATCTTTCCTCCAGGCACAGGCGCCCTGTGCAGCATTGAGATATCCGTGTTGTTTGTTCTTCCCTGTAACATGTCTGATGCCTGGACAACATGTCCAGCGCTATTTTGCCAGTCAAGGAGGCACCAGGAATGCCTTCAACAGAACAGGCAAGAACCCTTCCGTTCATCAAGTCCAACCACTGGACTCAACTTGATTGAATCTGGGGGGGAGGGGAACTTCACCGGGGATGGGTCCCACACTGCTCTCCAGCTTGCAAAGACTGGCATTCATAATCGCCACAGTCCGACGGTCCAATGTGGTTTTTAAGAGAATTTTTTTTTTGTGAGTTTCGTGAGAGCACAAAGGGACCAGAACTACGAAGCGTCAGCCGCCCCTAGCCGCCGTTGCCTCTCTTGCAGGTCCAAGTCCCCTTCTCTGTTGTGTCTCTGTCAATATTCTCTGCTCGCATCAGCAAGCCATCCAGGGTAAAATACAAATTAGCAGGTTTATTGTTGTGGGTGCAAAATGCAATTAATAAGATTACATGGGAAAAGGGCAATGACAAGGTCCACTTGACACATCAAAGCAAGGAGGTCGTAGGAGCGATCGGTGCTGATGCCCACTTCTGCAGAGGCCGTAGACACAAAGGCTAGGCTGCAGAGAAGCGAAATCAAATAAAAATACAATAAAATGATCGAGGGTCCTTCTACGTCGATTTTGGTGCAGGCTGGACAGAGTCCATGTCCGAGAGGTCCAGATGTGACGGCTGTGCAAGATGCAGGCCACCCAGGCCCATCCCGGTCCTCCTAGGAATTCCAGTAGGAGACGTAGCTTCGATTGCCGGCGACGTCGCCGCAGAGACATTGGCGGAGGCTGTTGCCGAAGGAGCAGCGGATCCAGAGGTAGAAATCCTAGGGGAGAGCGCCATTGTGGGTGAAGGAACATCGATGATTGTTTCCCTCCGATGGCGATGGTGTTGAACCTGTCGGCCAAGTTGCTGACGGCCCGCCAAAGCGTTTGCAGGGCCAGCGGGGCGGCTGGAGCTACCACCGAGTCGTGAGAGGAATGACTCCTTGGCCTCTTTCTCGTCCACACGCGCATCTTCTTCGTCGTCATCATCGTCATCGTCATCGTCATGACGATCAATACTACCGCGACGCATGGCCCACATACCACCAGTTTCATATCCGAACCGAGGGTTCTCATTCGCATCCAAAACATCATCATCAGGGTCGCCAAAGATCATGTTGAAGAAGGCACCTGCAGTGCCACGCGACTGAGTTTTGCGAGTAGAAGTTGGTAAAGACGTAGGTGCAACTACCGATGGCGTTGTGGCCGCTGTTGCCACAGCGGCAGCGTTGCTGGTCAGCTCTGTGCATGTTCCGGCTGAGGGGCCGACTTGGACTGGAGCAGAATTGAAAGACGCTGCAGCACCAATACCGCTGCCTAGTGTGCTCATTTGACCTGGGGGATAAAAAGTCATATCCCGAATCCCACCAGAGCGACCTGGTAGTCCTGCCCCTGTCAAAGTGTGTCCCTGGTGATGGCTGATGGTATGTCTATGATGCATAATTGGACCTGCAAACATAGTCGATCGGACAGTCAGCGGCGTAGATGTCGAGTTTGCTGCACTTGCATTGGAAGAGTCGTGCATAAAGGAAACTCGAGGACTCTGAGTCGGGGATGTAGAAGGTAAAACGACATTGCTCCTGTTGTGATGAATAGGTGGTCGGACGCTCAAGAATGGAGAAGGCACGGTGGCACTGGGTGTCGTAGGTGAGGATGCTACAGGGGACGGAGCACCGCCACCTTCAGATGGCAGAGGAGCCGGGGGCATGGAGACGCTGCGCTTAAATCGCGTATTTGCGACAGGACCTCCAGTGCTTACAATATGATCCTCCTGTCCAAGTGTGGGCGAGAACTGGAATGCGGTCCTAGGTGATGTTGGAGAAAAAATGCGAATGCTGGAGAGCGAAGCAGAGTGACTCATGGGTGATGCACGAAGGGAAATGGGAGAAAGCCCCCCTTGCTGCTGACGACTATGACCTTCCAGATCCAGAGTGGTCTTGTCTCCAGATTGACCCCTACGAGCCACGATGGTTGTCGTACCGGCAACCTCGTCAGAAGTTAAATGTCGTCTATCTCCAACTCCAGCGTACTGACGTTCCCATTGCTGGCGTTCCCATTGAGATGGAGCAGCGCCAGTTGTTGATGTGGATCCAGGGGAAGGAGAGTCTGAGAGACATCCCTGCCAGTTGGAAGGCGAAGTAAAGGAGTGGACACCACCTCCGTTGTCAAAGTTGGACCCGATCGTGTTTCTGCGAAGATGGCTTGGATGATGTTCCTTCATCAAACGTGGGCTTTGCAACATTTTCTGATGTTGAAGTGCAGTCTCCTCCTCATTCTCCTGGACCCTAAATTCAAGTTTCTCGGCGGTCGCTGAGCTATTGAGAGAAAAGTCGATCTCAACGGTGTCATCCAAATCCCAGTGTTCGTAGAGCGGATTCTTGGGCAGCCACATCTTTCGGCAGAGAGGCTTCAGCAGTGCTGGATGAATGTACGTTTCAAAATCAGATGTCCTGTCTTGATAAGTCAATTTTGAAGGCGTATGTTCAAAGTGGGACGCAAGAGGCTGACATGACATTCCCGAGTTTCGGACACCAAAATTTTCGAGATAGAATCCATCTTCGTCCAGGAAACCTCCAGAGTATCGAACTTCCTCCTCATCCCTGTCGCCCTCCATTGCTCCTTCTTCTCCTTCATCCGCGGGCTCGCTCGACAACGGCTTGCCGTCTTCAACAGTAAAGAGCTTGATCTCTTTGGTAGAGCTGTCGTTGGAAAGAGGTGAGGGTTCGATATCATCACGCGTATGAATCTTGAGCGAGAGGGACTGTCCGGATGAATTGTCGATCAGCCGAGAAACGCTTAACCCGAGTCCTGTTGATCCGGAATAATAACCATTACTTGTAGGCAATGTTTCACTTTGGTCAACGGGTTGTTTGTCCGAATCAGCGGTACCGGCTCCTGACATAGCTGTGTCCGCCTCCATCTTGTCTTCTTTTTCATCCGCGGAAAGTTTTTCGTACCGATCCGATTGAGAGGATCGACGAAGCGTTGTGAAAGGGCTAGGATGGTCAGAATCTCCCATTGAACTCGCTGTGATTCCGCCTCCCGAGATGGCGGTCGATTTTCCACCGTCGAGTTTTGGGTCCACCTCTTGAGACTTTTCGCTAAACTGTTCAACACCTTCTCCATTTCGACGCCGAAGTCCTGAATCCATGTAGACACTGGATCGAGCGGAGGCGCCTCCATTGGGCGTGGGGATCTCATTCATGGGGAATGACGACTCGTTATCAAAGTTGCGCAAACCTGTATCCAAGGGGAGGAACTTTGTCCTTGATTTGAAGAGATCACTACACAGAATCTTGAAGTAGGCAGTGAAACCCAAGAGCGCCACGATAAAAAATCCTCCGACCAAGGCCTGCTTGAGCCATAACACGCCAATCATAGTGATCTGAAAGATGAGAAGGCCGTCGGTCGTGTACTGGAACACATGTCGGAAGAACTTGCCACTGTTTTCGTACTTGCGGATGTAACAATATGCAAATTGGTACTTGAATACCAAAAGTGCAAATGCAAAGTACGGCACGGCTGCGATCAAAATGAGCGGACTTATGACAGAGTAAATGAACGTGATGACGAGCGCGAGGATATTTTGGGGGTAGTAATAGTAGTACTGGAAGCACCAAGGGGTTGTAGCTCTTTGAAGGGCTCGAGGAGTAGGGGTAAGTTTGCGTGCCGTGACGAAAGAGTGGATGATCAATTGTGCCCAGACCTGAACCAGCTCCAGTGAGTGTGTACATGTGTTGAAGACAATGTAGAAGATGAAGAAAGTCGATCCAGCAGGCAAACTGGCGGCGAGAAGCGTGAAGATATTTGTTGGTTGCTGAATTAGGGTGATAATCGACTTCAGGATGGCTGTTCCGATCATAAAGACAAATAGCACATTGAATATGAGAAAGTGGTAGTATCGTCGAAACACATTGCCTTCCAACGCCGAGTGTGACACCGGCAGCTCTTGCTTGGAAATTTCTATGAAATCAAGGGGACAAATTAGCGAGCTGACGACAAAGAGGAAGCGTGCCAAGGTAGCCCCGTGACGTCGCGGCTGTTTCGCCTCAACTGTTGCAAAATGTGCGACATATTCCTCTTGGTCACTGTCATGTCCTCAGGTCGTCGAGATGTCTCTCTCTTCATCACTTACCAAGGATAATGACTGGGGCCAGGGCCAAAAAGATTGTAACAAACACAATTGGTAGGACATTCTGCAGTAAAGACTGGATCAATGTGGACGCCTCCAGGATGGGCTTTAAGAAAGAGAATCTGGCGGACAAGGCGCCGAGCGAGGTGAGAAGCAAGAAGGACGACGTCGGGAAGATCCAAAAAATGATCAGAACCCTATACAGGTAAGTGATTGAGAAACAATGCTGATTAGTCCAAAGCTTTTTTGGATCCAAGAAATGGGGGGTGGAAAATGACAAGACGACAAACATCTTACCAAATGCTTAGGTTCACAACCACAGAACGAGAAAACCGGTTGCGAAAGCTTGCCGTTAAATTGCTCCACAGGACATCTCTAGGCTCCATCGCCGGTCGGACACTCAGGCCTTGAGGTCGGGAATCGATTTTAGCTTGTGCACAAAGTTGGGCTGAAAGGTGGTGCTTAAAGGTCACAAACCCGAAGGATGTAGATTTGTACCTCAGCGATCCATCTCTGAGTTCACCCACTTTGCGATCTAGCTTATTGTACTTTTTGACAAAATACTCGATGGACTCGACCCTGTCGCCGGCCTTGAATCGCTTTTGGGGCCGTGTTGGCTGGTACTTGTCAAAGGCGTGACGGTCCAAGGAGGCGAGGACGTTCCAAATGGTGAATGGTGGCGGACTTAAGGACATGCATGAACCCACTGGACCGATGTCTTCTTCCCCATTGACATAGATGTCAATGATATCGGAGTGATGTGAAAGTGCTGAGAGTGGGATGTTGAGCTGGGGCTGCGACGGGCTCTGCGATGGTAGTCTTTTGTGGGCAAAGATTGACTTTCGGACCTTATTGAATCGCTTCTTGTCTGCATAGAGGTCCTGAGTGATCTTTTCCAGTGTAGTGGCATCGATGCTCTGGATGCCGAGGGACTCTCTTTTGGAAGGTTGCAGCAAGGACTGGTCCATGGTTGAGGTTGCAGGGGCGTTGTACAGAAACTTCCCATGCTTAATACTCTCCAGGACTGACCTAGCGAGTTCGATGTGCGCTTTTTCCAGCATATTGAGCGCGCTCTCTCGTCGATCTATCTTTTGGCTCAGACGTCCGCAATGCTGTACCACAGTTGCTGTCTCAACTGGGCCCATTTTCAAAGATTCGAAGTATTGCTTCAGAGCAGCATCTGATCGAAGGTTGGAGGGAAGTCGACTGACAAAGATGGACCTCTCCGCGATTTCTCCTTGCCGAATCCGCTGCAGGGTGTACTCGCGCCGTAGATCCATCCATTGCCAATAATTTTTGAAGAGGAGGAACATCCAGCTGATGGTGACCATGTAAGTCAAAAATACGTGAGCCCAGAGAACGTTCGAGTCGTCAGGAACGTTTGAAATGCTCATCCGTGGGACCTCCGAGACTTGGTGACTGGCTGTGTAGTGTATGGGTAGCAGGATGATACCGACGACTATCGCATTGAAGACAGAGAACTGAAGACACATCTTGAGGAAGCGCAGGAACATGACGGCATCAAGTCCCACGTTGGTAATATAAAACTCCTCTGGTATCTTTATCGTCGGATTGATCCATCCTAGGAACTTTAGAGACATGGGCGGTGACGGGTTGCTGTAAAATAGTTTCAAGAAGCAGAGAAAAGCGAATGCGGAGTTAGCAAGATCGTTTGTTTGCGCCGCTCGTGCACATCAGGGGCATCCTCCCATTTGGTTGCCTGCTTGGCTGCAATATTGGCTCAAAAGTGATGACATTTTGGCTGAAGGTGTGGCGCACAAATTTACTGCAACCAACCAAATGATCATCCTACATATTTTTGTTCAGTGCAATCATGCATTGTGGACAAAAAGTCCTTGCGGCAAAGGGGCGGATGGGAGAAAGGACGGTTTACACATGCGATGTCTACTTGGCTTACACTTTTAGACGGCATCGAGGAGAATAAAGGTATTGAAGCGTTTTTTTCCTTCGATTCCACTCGAAAATGCCGACGCAGACGACGCTGATGCCGGCGCTGAGTCCGATCTGGGCTACTAGCCCGTTGAAGGTCGGGACGAGGTAGCGGGTAGAGTAATCCGTCATGCTGTCGACCGATTATAAACACCGAGTGTCGTCGACAGCGAAGGGGAGAGCCAAGATAACAGGATGCCGAGATAGGAAAGGTGTTTGCTCAAGAATGAAGATAAGAGATATCCGTGTGAGAAGAAGGACAGGTGATGGAGATGTCGACAAATAGGTAGGATAGCGAAAGCGACTCTGAAGAAATGCGAGCAATTAGCTTGTATGCAAAGAACGATCGACGACTGGTTTGGAGATGAAGTGCAATGCTCAAGAAAGTCCTTTGGAGTCGAGCTGTAGAGATGAGGGCGATGGGATGGACAGAGCGAGAGTGAGAGAAGGTGAGAGAAGGAGAGTGAGGAGGGATGGAAATGGGACCTCTTCAGGGTGAGTACAGACTGGGATGGAAGAAAGATTGGAGGTAGGAAAGAAAGAAAGACGGAAGGGATGTTGGAATGGACTAATGGGCTGAATGATGTTGCAGATGATAAGGAGAGGGAGGCGAGGAAGAAAGAGAAGGAGGACGAGGAGGAGGAGGAGAAGGAAGACAAGGACTAGCACATGGTGCCCTTTGTCGGTGGACAGAGGCAAGGAATGTAAAGTGAGAAAAGAGAGGGAGTGAAAAGTGAGAAGTGAGAGGTGAGAGAACACAAGCAAAAAATAGAAAAAAGGCAGAGTGAGAGAAACAAGTGAGAGAAACAAGTGAGAAAGAAGTGAGAAAGAAGTCTAATCCGGACAAGAAGGACGAGGGACGAGCGCAGGATGGATGATGCCCTGGAGGGGAACACCGACACACAGACACACAGACACCCAAGACAGCACAGACACACCCACCCACAGACACCCACACTCGCACAAACACACAACGGACGCAGCAGCTGGCTCGCTCCTGCCTCTTTTGTCACCACCATGGGCGCCCCTTTCCTCCTGCGTTCGCCATCAGCGACATGTTTGTGCCCCTCCTCCTCCCTGCCTCCCTCCCTCCTCTCTCCGTTGCCCCCGCCCCATGTCTCTGGTCTAGCTCCATTCTCTATTTTCTCTCTTTGCTCTCTCTCTTTGCTCTCTCTCTTTCCTTCTCTCTTTGCTTCTTTCTTTGCTTCTCTCTTTGCTTCTCTCTTCCCTTCTCTGCCTGGTCGCTGCGTCCCTGAACCCTTGGCTGTCCCCTCTGGATTCACTCACTGAAGGCTCAGTTGCAGGAAACCACTTGTCAGACTCATCTGCAAAGACATGGAGCTACCAGCCCCCTTTTTTCCCCATTCTCTTTCTCATGATGAGACGAGATCAGACGACTCAGAATCATGGCACAATGACTTCGTCACATGTGTGTTGTTACCGAGGCAGGACTCCAGGGCCAGGCACTGATTTTTTTTTTTTTTTTTTTTTTGGTGGCGTAAATCTTGCGTGTTTTATTGTCTGCTTTGGAGCGCTGATTTTATTCAAAAGTTCATACGTTCAATTTCTTGGGGTCTTTGAGAGGATATTCTTGGACTTTGTCTTCTTCTCTGATTCGTTTTCCTGTGAAAGGTTCCCTTTGAATACATACAAAAAATCAATAGGTTTTTGAGGTGGCAGAATGGGAGAATGCCTCTCGATCTCTTAAGGGTTCTCAGTTCGTGGCTTGTCATATTTTTGCCACCAATTTTGTTTGCAGGACACCATGGGCTTTGTTGCTGCATCCATTCGCGTCTCCATTCAGCGGTTGTCTCCTTTGTCCGCACCAATATCCTTTGATGCATTGAGTTCGTTATCTATATTCTCTATACCCACCTCCCCCACAACGGTTGTTGTACCTACAAGGACAGTCAACCATGAAACAAGCCGCCAAGATCCAGACCCAGCTCACGTTCAAGAACCACTCTGGAAACACGGCCGCTTTCCAACAGCAAGTTGTCGTTCAAAAGGAGGCCAAGGCCCTGGTTGATAGCCGCAAATGCCTACGCTCAGGTAAAAACTAAGAGTTGATCAGAGGAAGCCTGGTTACTCCTGAAACGAACAAAAAATAGCCCTTATCTCACACCTTTACTGCCTCACTGGACATAGTGTTTGGCCTCAAGGAGTTCCGAGGTGAACAACAGGCCATTGTCGAGGCTGTAATTTCAGGTATGATGGATAATTGATAAAGCCCGCAAGCAGCGGCGTCATATTTTAAACCTTGGCGTTGACATTTTCATTCATGTAGGCAAAGATGTCCTGGTCATTATGCCCACAGGCGCCGGCAAATCGCTTTGTTATCAACTTCCAGCGGTCATGAGCCAAGGGGTTACACTGGTAGTCTCCCCGCTTTTGGCACTGATCCATGACCAAGCCACCTATCTCCAAGGGCTTGGAGTGAAGGCCTTTGCTTTGAACTCGTCCGTGGGCAAGAGAGAAAAATTAAAAATCTTGGCAGATCTGAGTCTCCCTACACCAACTACCAAGATGTTATACGGTAAGTGCGGGTGAGAACGAATAAAGGTCTACATGTCATATGCTGGAGAGAGGACTGACTTTTTTTTATTCAAATTAGTCACACCAGAGTTGCTCGCGACAGCCGACTTTCGTCATGTGTTAATGACTTTGGAAAATCGTGGAATGCTTGCAAGATTGGTAGTTGATGAGGTTTGTTTGTCTGCTTTCATGTTCATATTTACTGTGTTTCTTGAAAGGTGCTGAACTCAATCTTGAAGACCGATCTAACTTTTCTGTAAAATTTTGTCCGCAAAGGCGCATTGTATCAGTGAGTGGGGACATGACTTCAGGAAAGATTTCAAGAAACTGGGCATGGTCAGAACTATGTTTCCAAAGCTTCCCATCTTGGCCTTAACTGCCACTGCAACGGAAAGGTGATGATCTGTTTCATGATGTTTAGTTGATTGATGTTGATCATAATTAGCTGACCTCGACTTCATACATTCATAGGGTTCGTCAAGATATTAAATCGACACTCGGACTGCCGGAACCTCCTATTCTATCCTACTTTCTCGCCTCTTTCAATCGCATTAATCTCTACTATGAGGTGCGGTTCGATGACAGTGATCGTCATAACTATGAAAGCCGATACAAAAACTTTTTAGATTTTATCCGAGGCGTTTACAAAAGTCAAAGGAAACGATTACAGGCCGAGGCAGCCAGATTGAAACAGCCGACTGCGATGGCTGAACCATCCTTCTCCTCTGCATCAACGATTGTGTCTCCATCGTTAGTGCCGCCACCGTCATCGTCATCACCTTCATCATCACCGACCTCAACGGCATCTAGCACCAACCAGGTCAATCCAGTCTGTGGAATCATTTATTGTGGTCAACGACAGACTTGCGACGAGTTGGCTAATCGACTAGTTGGAGATGGGATTCAGGCTGCAGCCTTTCACTCTGGAATGACACCCAAACAACGAGCTGATGTCCAACGACGATGGTGTGGCCAAGGCGCGAATACTACAGCAACAACAGCAAAGTCGGTTGGTGGGACATCCTCTTCATCCCCATCGGTGTCTGGAAAACAGGATCAACAAAAACCTGTAGACGTGATTGTGGCTACGATTGCGTTTGGTATGGGAATCGATAAACCCAACGTTCGGTTTGTTTGCCATTGGGAGCTCCCGAAAACCATCGAAGGTAAAAGAGAGAAGGACACTATGTAATCTCCGAGCGTATATCAACGAAATTAACAATTCCTTCTCTGATATTAGGTTACTACCAGGAGAGTGGTCGTGCAGGACGCGACGGAGGAATCTCTCGGTGTATTCTATATTATTCACGCGAAGACCGGCAAAAAGTCGAGTTTTTGATTGAAGTGGAGAAGGAGAGACGCAGGCTAAAATCCAAGGCGAACGGTGGCACAGAGAACAGGAAATCAGAACTTCATACGACACAGAACTTTCAAAAGATGGCCGCGTACTGCGAGAACACGACTGTTTGCCGGCACGTTTTTCTTTGCGAGTATTTTGGAGAAGAAAATATCCAGCGACTCAAGGTCTGTCAGGATGGGTCCCGCTGTGACATATGTAGGACTCCAGAAAAGGTGACCAAGGAGAAGGCTGACAAACTTTCACCCATGATGCAAGCCTCTGGAGGGGGCCCTGCTCACTACATGGGTGGAACCAAAACGAGTATAGGGGCTGACGGAAAGATCAAAGTACAAGGACTTTGGGATTCGGCCACTGTAGCTCTTGGTCGGTATGACAGTGACTTGGTCGATGATGATGAAATTGAAGAAAGTAGTGGGTCTGGTGGATCGGACGACGATATTGACGAGGATGCTGATCTGTCGCAAGGAGACTCTAATGTTGAAGAAGACGAGGACCACGATTCCGATGCTGAACGGAAAGCCAAGCGGAGGAAATTGTTGTTTGGTAGGTTCAGCTATTCATAGTCTATCATATGCATCCATGCCGCCTTTGTGTAATCATTTTCTTTTTATACACTTTCTTTATCCCTATCCCGCCTGTCATGTAGGATCATCTGTCGATTCATCTTATTACAAGAAGAGGCAGTCCCCAGTTTCATCCAGTAATACATCTTCCACAATGGCGTCTGAGGCATCTCTCGGTAACAAGCACAAACTTGTCCACCCTGAGTCTACAAAAGTGGATCTCAAATTTCGAAACGCGTGCTACGAGACAATTGAGAGGGCTCTTACGAACTTGTACCAGGGGACCCATCGGTCACTTTCAGCTGACTACAATCTCAAGCTTGCAATGGATCTGGATCCATCTCTTAACAAGCCTGACATTGACCTTCGGTAATCTCTTGGGCAAGCCTACTGTTTGCCTGCTTCGAGTGCCTAGAGTGTCTTTTTCAGTTCCTGACTATCGTTAACAATGCAATCCCCTTTTTTTTCGTTAGGCAAGCTCGGTTTATCAAAGAGTTGGCTGTGGAGGTTGAAACGACTGGATTCGAAAGTAGTATGACCCCCAATGTTTATAAGACTCAACTGGGACTTCGTGTCCGTGATATCAAGACCTTTGAGATGCATGCTCGAGGTGCGCTGGCACAAAGGACAAGTGATCAGTCAAAAGGCGTAGACGGTGCAACGGCCATGGCGGCAACGACGACAGCGGTGACGGCTGCTCCTGCAGCGCAGGGAACGAGAACCTGGGCAACCGCCATGTCCGTTTGGAGGAGAATCATCCAACCAGCAATTGGGACAAAGAGCGAAGTCCTGCCGTCAGTAGCTGGCCTTTGAAAATGGCGAGTATCTTTGTCTGGTATAATGTGAAGTCCACATGGTATCAAATTGTTTATATATTTTTTCTTCACAAAATAAAGGGACAAGAAGCCATTTACAATTTGTTGAGCAAGAATTCGCCGTCCTTGCCCTTGCTTACGATCTCTTCAATGAATCGGCAGTAAGTCTCTGTCTGTTCACCGGGGAGAGCATGACCAGATCCTTCAAAGACGACCAATTTGCACTGTAATTCCTGTTGCAAATGGTAGGATCCTGAGGGGCGCACGAAATTGTCGACTGTGCCTGTGAGAACCAAGATGGGCAGGCCTGAATCACGAATCTGGGCCAATCGCTTGGAATTGACATGGTGGAAGAGAGCAGCGTAGGATTGGGCAATGTTGGCATGGAGGGGCTGCAAGGGAGAGTTCTTGAATCGCTTCATCAGGTTCTAGAAAGGAAGTTGTATAATACATTTTGCCGAGGGTGAGTGAGTTTTGTTTCGTTCAAGAAATCACGGTCTTTAAATTTCGGAAAGTTGACTTTAGCTCCAAGAGAATGGGAGGGTGTGGTTAGTTTGCTTAGTTAAGGCTTGACTTACAGCATAGACCGCTTCACGATTGGTGGCAAAAGGCGAATCCTTGCGACCCTTTTCGAGCCATTCCTGTTTTTTTAAGAATGAAAAATGAAATGCACGTGCGTGAGCGTCCATACCGATCACACAACATGAATTTCTTTGTCCTCTCGATCACTCCCGGCCCAAAAGGCGGCGAGCAAAAAAAAAAAAAAAGGTATTGAAATGTCAGCCGAGCCAACAATCCCAAAGAGGGATTGTTGCTTTTCCTTTTTGCTTGCCAAAAAAAAACATGACTTACGGTAGGATAGAGGGTCTCAGCAATGAGTTTCAGGCGCACTTCAGGGCTCTTGATCAGGATCACGCGAGACAAGAACGAGATTGTGACAAGCTGAGGTGGGGAGCGTCCAGCATTGGTGGAAGTCAGGACCAAAGACGAGAATCTCTTTGGGTCCGCCAGGACCAATTCGAGTGAAATCATTCCTCCCATCGACACACCCGCTACATGGACGTCCTTCCTCCAGTCCAAAGCGTCCAACAAGTCCAGCGTGTCCTGTGCCATCTGAGATGTTCTGTTCGTACCGTAGATTGAGAAAAATGTTAGTTTTGTCTGCCTTTATATAACAGCGGCAAAACAACGGTAGCAATTGACCGGGTTGAGAAGGAGGTAGAAAGGAGAGAAGGAGGTCAGACAGAGCTTACGAGTAAAGGCCCTTGGGCGCATCCGAGAGACCGATGCCTCGGTTATCAAAAAAGACGGTCGTGTACTCTGGGTTTTTGGAGAAGTGCTCTACCTGCGAATGGGGAGGGAGAGAGAGAAGGAAAGTACAACGGGCGGGGAATGAGTATTGCATTGTTCTCGCTGACATGCTGACAATGTCAAGACAAAGGGAATGACCCCACAATGGCTCTTGGAAGAGGCTGCTTCATACCACTGGCTCCCATGCCATTCCAGGCGAGTTGAGGCCCATGATGAGCAAGAGCTTTCGAGGACCAGAACCAGTCTTCTCGTAGTACAGCTTGAGGGGCTTTCCTCGGCCAGTGCCGACTTGGACATGTCCACTCTCATGAGCAATGGTGGAGGTCATTGTTGAGCAGGTAAAAAAGGGAGAACAGATGAAGAAAGGAATGCAAGAATGCAAAAGAGAATGAAGAAGAAAAGAAAAGGAAACGAGCCTCTGCGCGGAACAAAGGGCAAAGCCCAAGAGAAAAGTCCGATCGCAAAAGCAAACCGACCGACCCCTCCCTGCAGCTGTGCCGCGAACGAACGCCCACTGACCACCACCCCGATAAATTTGTCATCTGGTTTCAACGCTTTTTATTTTTGCCGTGTTCCTTGGCTAATGCTCCTGGGCGGGTATCAACTGTTGAACAACCGCGTCCACAGCCGTCCATGAATGCCTGAACAGATATCGCCTACCAAAAATGTCTGAGCCGCATCTTCAATCTTGAGATCCGCTGTTTTTGCATCAATGAATCGAGCCTTGGACTGCGCTCGCGTCATGATGTGTTGCGCTTGGAACGGTCCCAGCAGAGCGAGTCGGATTGCTGATGAAAGAAGTGTTCGTGCATGAAGGTGCAAGTGTAGATATCGCGTCGTTGCTATATTGTTATTCCAGGTTAGGTAGTTAAGTAGTTATGTGGCTAGGTGGTTAGGTGAGCTGGTCGAGTAAGAAATGACAACCCTCTGAACGGGCTTGTGATGGGCCAATAGCCCCTCATAAACTTACCAAGATCAAAGCCCAATAGTCGCGCCATCATTGCAAATGCGATCGGGTAATGTCCAGCAATTTCTTCTGACCGCAACATGGACTTGAACGGCTTTAAAATCCTAATATTTGCCCCCAGTGTCATTGTTCCTTCTCCCCCGTCTTCCTCTTCTTCTTCATACTGTGCATTCCCAGGTTTGTACTGATCTGCAAAACATTTGACGCCCATCATAATCATTCCATCGCCTTGTTTCCTCGATGCCGCGTTCTGGATCGCATTATTCATAAACACGTCGTATTCCCGATCCACATTCGCTATCCGCTTCAACACACTCTGCATGGCCTTGGCTTTTCCCTTGTCCGTCTTCAACTCGAACGCATCCCGGATCGTCCATTGATCAACCAGATTCCAGACCTCGGTCACGAAGGGCAAATTCGTATAGCCACAGGAGTGTACTGACCAATGGATATAGGCCTCAATCTGCTGCACGGATTTCGAGTCGTTGGGATGAAGTTTTGCAAACGCCTCCAGTCCGTTCGAGGCAATGAATCCTCCTGTTGGCAAAGCAGAGTCGAGGAATTGCCAGAGTAGCCAGGACGGAGTCGAGACTTGAGTTTGACTGGAAGTGGCTGCAGGCGCTGCAGTTGTGGCAAGCAGTGTTGCTGCGTCCGGAGGAGGAATGTCTGGCATGAGACATGAGTCGGGGTTGGTGAATGTGAGAGTGTCTGAGGAGATGGAGCCTGCAGCTGGAACAGCAGTGACAGGTTGCACTCCTGCTTCCTGTGCTATAGGAGTGGCCAATTCCGAAGGCGGTGGCGACATGAGGGTGTCCATCGTGGAGGTGCGTTGAGTGGATGTGGATGGGATGGGAAAGCGAAAAGTGAGAAGGGAAAGACGCGCGGGAGTCATGTCATTCGGATCTTCTGGATTAAAATTGCTGCAATGTTTTACAACTTTTATTCCAGTGAATAAAAACTAGTCAGACTTCACTCATCGTAGTCGTAGGAGTCATAGGAGTCGAAGGCTGACTCTGGCCCGTCACTCTCGTATGTTGGAGACTCTGGCCCGTCACTCTCATACGCTGGAGACTCTGGCCCGTCACTCTCGTATGCTGGTGAGTCTGGATAGTCGCTCTCGTATACTGGCTCCGGCTCCTCACTCTCGTTTGCTGGTTCATCGCTGTCGTATGTGGGTTCCGGCTCCTCACTCTCGCAAACTGGCTCTTCGCTGTCATATGTCGGCTCATCATCACTCTCCGGCGTGGCCTCCCCGCTCTCGTCCTCTGGCTCATCGCTTTCATAAACTGGCTCGTCATCGGGATCCTCCAGTGAATCCCCAGCTTCCGAGTCCTCCTGAGCGTCAATATCCATTGGATAATCGTCTTCATCATCATCATCAAGGTCATCGTCATGATCAAGGTCGTCATGATCAAGGTCCTCGTCATGATCAAGGTCTTCCTCGTCGTCGACTTCCTCCTCAATATCGTCAAGATCTTCGTCTTCGTCAAGATCATCCAGGGCATTGTCGCTATCCTCCTCATACTCAGGTGTGCTGTCCTCTTCATCCGACTCTACGTGGCGTAATATTGATTCATCCACGCTGTACGGCATGCCATCGTCGCTGTCCTCGTCCGTGAAAGTGTTGTGGGCGCTCGTGGATCCGGTATATCTTTCCAGTTGAGCTCTGGCGCGAGTTTCACATTCTTGTGTGAAGAGAGGGTCCGTCTTACAGTCGAGAGTCAGCCTTTTGTTGATCGCTCTAAGGTCCTCAAGGAGTTTGAATTCCTGATCAATCCTTCCCTCCAGAACCAGCTTAGTCAAGGTCGGGAATCGTGTAGCCAGCCAAATAATCGTCCTGGTTTGTTCCATGTTGCAAACGATCGTCAAGTGTTCTAAGCATTTTAGAGAATCGATACAGGGCCTCCCCAGTTCAAATAGCTTGGCATCCCATCCCACGCGGGACAAGTTCAACTCTCTCATTTGACGGAAATTCTGAAGTTGCTTGTACATGTTTTCCAGATTAGAGTTCCATTTGGTCTGGTCCGCCTTCTTTTTATCCTCGGAGAGCTGAGTCTGTAAGGAAGAGGCTCCAAATAACAGAACTCTGAGATGATTGCTGGACCAAGGTTCGTCAAAAATACTCATCGTGACACCCTTGCAATTGGATATACTAAGGGTCTCCAGATTGGAGCAGGTCAGGACAATACTCTGGATGCCATTGGAAGTGACATGATCAGACCAGTCCAAAGAAAGATGTTTGAGTCGAGTAGCCCGTGCAGCAGGGGCGGCAAGTTTCAGCAGCACCGCATCGTTCGCCCCGCACTTTTCGAATTGCACATTGATCAGGAAAGGATTCGCCTCAATGATAGCAGCGAGATCCGTAGCCAAGATACTGCTGCAGTTGTCTAGTGCGATCGAGGTCAAGTGGCCCTTGCATTTCGCCGCAAATCCAGCAATCCCCGTGCTCGACATGTCCTGATAGTTGTAGAGGTGCAACATTTTCAGCTTGGGTAGCTTTTCCGCCATAGTAGTCAGGATTATGTCTCTGATCTCTTCTTGAGCCGTCGAGACGTTACAATAGGTAGAGCTGAAAGACGTCAGATTTTGGGCCATCTCTGACTCCAGGAGGGCACTCACGACGGTGTTGAGGGTAGACAGAGCTAGAGACAAACTCCGGACTTTTTTCATGCCTGAAAAAAAATCCTTTGCGGCCTGTCCAGTGATGTCGAACTTTGAGAGTCCGAGGGACTCAAGCTGTTGGCCAAATAGATCAGTGATGACTCGAAAAATCGCTACAGAGGTCTGAAGAGGCGCCGGTCCTGAGAGTCCCAGGGCGAGATGCTTCAGTCTTGGGGTCAGCTGCAGGATGCGAGTCAACTCTGACGGCACGACCATATGCATAGACATGTCACATTGGAGTTTGATATGAAGGGAGAGAATCCGGGCGCCGTGCTTGCTCAGCTCCTGGAGGAAGGTTTGGGTAACCTCCGGGTACTCGACTCGTTTCCAAAGAGAATTGAGGGAGCATTGGAACCAGAATCGAGAAACCAATTGGCATTGGCGTAACTGCCGGCGGTCGACGAATGAGAGGATACTGTTGAGGACCTCTGGGATGGCCAAAGGAGATTGCTCTGGATCGGTTTGCACTGTCGACTGATTACGTTTGTTGTTGATGCAAGGGTCTAATCCGTTCGCTGGCAGGGATGGCGAAAGTGTCATTGTGGCCTGGATATTTTTGGAGTTGATGGGAGCAGAAATGAATGCCTGAATGAATGAATAACGCCTTGGTGAACGTCGCGTGGGAGACGCGCCCCGTAATACTGAACGCGCTCAGAAAACAAACAATAAAAAAAGGCTTCCAAATACTACCATTGGATACGCTGATGCTGGGTGCCGGATGATGGATGCCGCGCTTCGGTATACAAGAGTGGTGTGGTCACTCCCCACAATTCTTCCTTCTCTCTCTCTCTCTTCTCCTGTTCAAAGCCTCTACCCTTTCGTGTATATTTCCGCTCTCTCCATGCCGGTCTTAGCTGATGTCCAACCCTCCTCACAGCAGCTGTCAAGTCTCTGTTGCGCAACGCCATCCCACGTTTGTACTGAAGACCAATGCATTTCTTTTGATGTCTGCAAGACGGGAGAGAACACCAATTCACCTCCCTGTAGCTCACCCAGCCAAAGGTGCTCTGGCCACCCGAAGGAGCTGTCGACCGTACCCCTTGGTAATCCAGAAGCAACTTCCGTATTCGACACCGCCCTTGATCATCCGGCATGGCCATCCTCTGCTAACTGTTCCCTCGATGGAGAAGCAGACATAAACGCAGCGGAGAAGGTTGAGAAAATCTCAAACTGCCTTTTGGAAGTCGACGAGAGCCAGCCGAGTATACATCGAAATCTGGTCGACGATGAAGTAGTAAAGACAAGACGACCACAGCGCAAGAGGGCGAAATCCACAACAATTGGACGCTTCAAAGTCTCACGTGAATACCTCACCTCCTCCTCAACTACGCCTGGAGGTGGATCTAGGAACCTCAGTGACTATGCTCAGTCTCAAAAGGGATCGTCCAGGGACATGGGCAGTGAGATTAAAGAGAAAAAGGAAGAATGGCTGCGAATGCTCGACTTCTCCATGACACGATACGCGAGCCTTCCTTCCTCGTCACAGGATTTTGATTATCTTGAACACTCTAGCAACGGTGCGGCAGAGACTCGTATGGATGTGCCAGACCTGGGCAGTGGTCCTCGCAGCAACAACACTTCTAGGACCACATCACAAGCCAAAACAGCCCCGGTAGCCATCCCTAAGCCTTTCTCTAAAAGGATTTACACTAGTGTTGATAGTTCTTGGACGGCAGACGAGAACGCACTGAATCTAGGGTCCGTTGACTCTATGGATTTCCAAGTCTCGAATAACAGCTACGATGAGTTTGGATCCACTTCCAGTTCCATTACACTCTCTACCTACTTCTCAGCTCACTCCACCTCGCCTGTCAAGACATTGATTGACTTTGACGAGGTAGTTGCCTCCAGAAGGTCAGACTGGATCCCTAGTAGACCAGCTTCCACATCACCAGCAGAGTCAATATCTTCGTCGTCGTTGTCGCCTAAACGACTTTCCTCATCAGAGTTTTCAGAATCACCAGAGTCATCATGGCATGCCTTTGACTTGAATTATCATCCACCAGCCCACTTGATGTCGGAAGAAACACAAGCACCGAGGCTAAACGAGACAGCTCAATTCGTTCATGGATCTGGAAAATCTCCCGACCTTTACTTCCACCACACAGAGATGCAACCAAAGAACGATTTTCGAGTTGCCAATGCCAACGCTGCTTTACCATCATTCGTCTCCTCGCGACCGTCATCCCAGTGGCTGGGAGCTAGATGTGAGGAGACAACAGATCTGCCACTCTGGTCTCCTTCTCCTCTAACTCTCTCTCAATGCTTGACCTCACGTTCAAATTCCATCAGCTCATCAACAGTGGTTGTCATGCCCACCGAAATATCAGCAGCAACCGCGGCTACGACTGAATCGTCACGCCCAGCGATGACCAGCTCTTTGGCGCAGGCCTTGGCCAAACTCACTTCCTCTGCAGCGATCGCTTCGATAGAGGACGACTCGCCTGTGGAGACAGAAATGCCTTATGAAGGACCTACCTCCCAGCCAAAGTTACGATCCGTCCGAAGAAGGGTGCCAGTGATCACACGCGTACCGGAAGAGTTACATCCTGAGTTTGCAGCCATGCTGGAAGGAACGACGCCGAGCTCAGGCGCATGGTTTGGGCAGCACTTTCAGGATCAGATCATTGACTGTGGTGATAGTCCACATTTTGATAAGGAGGGGATTTGGTAGGGGATTTGATAGAGATGAATAAATAAATGGATTTTACTAGATTATGGTATCGACTCAGTCCCATCGCTGAGGAAAGAGTATTATTATCGTTGATGCTAAACTTGTGTATGATCCTGCGATGTTGCGTTCGTCGCAGACGGCTGCAGTTGTTGTGCGCCGATAAGGTTGCTTGGCGCTAGTGCTGGCGGTTGAGGCGTTTGGTCTGGAAGTTGCAATGGGTGGGACTGATCCTGCTCGTGAGAAGCAGCAGTGACGCTGCCCGATTCTTGTTCGGGCTGCTGCTGTAGCTCCTGGTCTAATGTTACTACTGCTGCTGAAGATCCCAAATCCAAAGGTTGTTCTGAAGCAAGTGACATGCCGGCTGTATTCCTGTCTCTGTACACAGGTAAATCTTCACCATGATGATACAAGGGCGGCGGCCCAATTTCAGGCATCACAGTATTCATGACAGGACCTACTCCTCCTTCTTGCCCACTGAGTGTTGGATGTCCTGCAACACCGCCTCCCCATCGCCATCGCCGTGCGAAGATCATATGGGAACGGCTATGATCACTGCCAACGAGAAGTGAGCTCTCGTTGCCTTCGGATTCAGTCAACGAGACCACCCTCATCTCGTGTGATTCCGGGGTCGAGGATGGTTGAAGACCATTATGCGATCCATCGTCGTCCTGTTGCGCGTCTGGATCCGATAAAGTCTTCCTCCGACGACTGCAGCATGTCAGTCTTTGCCAGAGTCCCTCCTTCGTGTCCGTCGATCTTTCTCCTCCTGTATATGCAGGATGACGCCGTCCACCGTTCGGGTCCAGTCCATCCCGCATGGCCGCCATTCGCTTTGCTCGCTTCTTTCTGTAATGCCAAAGCCCCAAGCCAACGCCGACGATCAAGATCAAGGAGCAAATCCCAATTAGCAAGCCCTGGATCAGCCTCTCCTTTCGATCCTCTGCAGTGTCCTGGTAGCCTTCCCCGTCATTACTCGGATCCGGGACTGTAGAGTTCGGGTTCCAGCACAGGCCGTACCCATTGGCACTCAATAGTTTCTTGCACTCGAATGGAGCTTCGCAACTCATCGCCAGGCCATCGTTACAGGTTTTGAGGAAACAGGCATTCTCGACTTGATATTCCCATGCCTGACAGGTCGGCGGGCTCGAATACGCAACCTGGCTATAGCCTACGCCAGCGCACGATTCCGTGTACCGAACCACGCTTTGACTCGAGGTGGCGGGAGTGTAACCAAAGAGGGAGAAGTAGCTACCGGGGAGACAATTAGAGCTGCTGTTCCGTTGGACATTTTGATCCATGGAATCGACCGAGTCCGGCAAAGGAAGATAAGAATCTGCGTAACACAGTTGATTTGCTTGACAGCTCACAGGACTGGAGCTGGGGGGAACACCTAGTCCGTCTACACAAAGGTTGGTCGAGTTGTTGCAGAGGAGTACCAAGGGAACACATTGCGTGTTCTGATAGCAGGTTGACCCACTGGACGCAGAGAGACAATCCTTGCACCGTTTGGCGACTACTGGAGGAATCGAGGTTGGGGAACTGGGAACTGTTTTGGATGCAACTGCAGAGGAGGTGACTGCCCCACCACCCCCTCCAACGGGGAGTGGTTTTGTGGTTGGTTTTGCTGTTGAACGTGCGGAGGGGGTGGCGGTGGAGGTGCTTTGGTGGGGTACAAGAATGGAGCCAAAGGCGGAGGATGTTGGAGAGCCAGCTCTGTCATCCTTGGAGAATTGAGCATGGGCGAATGGAGGAATTAGGGAGGATGAGAAGACGAGGAGGAAAAGGATGGCGACTGGGGCCAGGGCCAGACGGCGTCCTCTTGGGCGCATTTGCAAAGGAGGGGTGGCTGCAATTGCGCCAGGGTGAATGGAAGGAAGGGGGGAGGGGGGAGGGGGGAGGGGTGCGATGGAGAGAGTGGAAGAGGGAAAGAAGGATAGAGAGAGAGCGAGCAGGACAAGAAAGAAGAGAAGTGAGAGGGAGAAAAAAGACAACAGAAGACAGAAAACAGAAAACGAGGCTGCTGGGCGCAGAGCAAAAAAAGATTAAAACGAACGAATGAACTCTGTGTGTGGTGCAGTGCAGTGCAGCGCACCCTTCCCTGCGGTGCGGGGTCCTTGGAGACGAGACCCGAGGAGGAGGAGCGCACACAACACACGCCTGGTACTGGCTCAGAGGAAGGGACCGAGGGAGGGACCGCAGCACAGAAAGGGCACAGAGGGATGATCTCCATCCGCACGACCCGGATGAGTGGGTGCATGGCGAAATGGACATGTTGCTTCACTCGCAGACGAATCATGTCCATGTGCCACTTTTTGAGCTTAATTTCCTCTGGCTCTGAAATCTGAATTTCGTTCACGGCCGTCCGCCCTCGTCCTCCCACCGGCAACAGTTCACCGTCCACTGTCCACTGCCAGGCATGCCCGGGTGATCGGCCGCGTTTTATTGCCTCATTTGTTGTTGTTGTTGTGTTGTTGTTGTGTTGTTGTTGTTGCTCTTTGTTTTTTGACCCTGGGAACACACTTCTCTCAGTGCTCTCTCTCTCCAGGGGTTTCTTTTCTATGGAGCTCTTTCATCTCACAACGAGGCCTTTTCCAGTCCTGCGCCAGTCACCACGCGCTTCGCCACCAATTCTCGAATCTCTTGCTCGCTTAGTCCTGCCTCCTTCAATATCGCTGCCGACTGGCCTCCAACCTCCAAAAACACATCAGGACTTTCCTCCTTCTGTGGCACTGCCAGTCCAGGGGTCCTCAACAGCTTGGGCGCAGGCGATGGTGTCGGCATTGAGTAATAGTCGAGCACAGGCGTCACACAAGCGTCCGTCTGGTCAAACACCTTGACCCATTCCTCCTGTGTCTTTTCCAAGAAGAGCTTTGTAAACAAGGCCTTCATCCTTGGCCACGATGCCACATCTGACTGTCCCGGTAATTGGTCCTTGGTCTCGTCTAATCCCAATCCCTTGAGCAACAACTGATAAAACTCAACCTCGATTGCGCCTACGGCCATCCACAAGCCATCCTTGGTCTTGTAGCAGTCGTAAAAGGGTGCTCCACCATCCAATTGACCAGTGCCTCGAGGGGTCTGGAAAAGGGCCCCGGCCTTGTTCATGTTGTAAACAAAGGAGCCAATGTAGTTCACTCCATCAATCATGGCTGCATCCACTACTTGACCTTTTCCGGATTTGGTCCGTTCTTGTAGAGCCAAGAGAACCCCGAGAGCGCACATCAACCCACCACCTGCAAAATCCGCGAGGAGATTGATGGGGAACGCAGGTTTGTCATCATGCTTTCCAAGGGTCTAGAGGATGTCAAAGGACACGCAAGTTGAGGATAGATGACCTGTTAGCTAGCTAAGCACCGATTCACATCATACAGAAAAGAGCAAGGTAACGAGAGCGCGATGCTTTTCGCACGCGTGTGACACAATATCCTTACGCTCAAAACACCTGAAATAGCCAAGTAATTGATATCGTGGCCAGCCATCTTTGCGTAGTGTCCCTGCTGTCCGAATCCTGTCATTCTGGCGTAGACCAACCTAGGGTTTCGTTTCAAAAGAACATCAGGTCCCAAGCCCAAGCGTTCCATCACACCGGGTCGGAAGGGCTCGATAACGACGTCGGCCTTTTCACAGAGACGGATCAAGGTCTCGATCCCCTGGGGGGACTTGAGGTTCAAGGCAATGGAGCGTTTATTGGCGGCGAGAACGTCCAGGTTCATGACGGCAGAGGAACGGTCGACTCGGATCACATCTGCGCCAAAATCTGCAAGGATCTTTCCTGCAAAGGGAGCAGGCGCGAGACCTGCAATCTCGATGACTTTTAGCCCAGCAAGCGGAGTTGTCATTACGAGATGATGCTTCTTAAAGTGAAGTGGACAGGGATGTTGATGAACGAAATGTGCGGGTGGCAAAGGGAGAGAAGAGGAAATGAAGAGGCGGTAGAGAGGCAGAGATGGGGGAAGTGTGGGGAATGTGGAGACAAAGAGTTGGAGAATGACGGCAGCCGGGTTGAAGATTGAGCGATGCATCCAATCAGCCTCCGGCTCGGATGCAAGTGTCAGTTCGATGGATTTATCTTCTCCCTGGTGTAACGTATTTCGGCATGCGCAAACTCTTTCATTCGCTGCCCAGTTACTGTACTCCCTGTTTAGCTTCGGAATCGACAGGCTCATTCCCCCTTGGGGCAAGTAGTCTTTGGCAATAGCTTCACCTTCAGGAAGTGATGCCTGAGGCCTTGGTGTAGAGACTGAACCACACAATATTCCAGAACGTTTTCGAGTCCAGGATTTCTCGATTTCCAAATGGATCGAGCCTCCAGTTCGAAGTTGAAGGAAACTTGCTCCATATCCAAAGCCACTCAAAATAAAGCCTCTTGACCTTGACAGGAACTGATCTGTGCATTTGGGAGGGATCCTTAGATGCCAAGCGTTGCTGATGGTCAGATAATCAAGAGAGTAAGGCGAACTGCGCTTCATGTGGGTGAAGAGCCACGCACCATCCAAGCTGTCGGATCGGTTGCCTGCGAGCGAAGAAAGGTGCACACTGTTCTGAAGGGAGAAAAAGATTCTCATCTTCGGACAAACCTTCGCCATCTTTCTAGGATCCACCGCCTCAACATGACTTTCATGAACATGACTTCGGATAGTGTGAATAGGTGTTTCTGTCAACACGGTATTCCGAGTGCTGTGGGGGTCTTTAGAATGTTCACATTCAGACCGTCAGCACCTTGGGCTCCCTAGGCGGGTCTGTGAGCCATCTTCAATAATCCAATCTTGGGTGAATGAATCAAACACCATTGACCTTGTGCTTCTGAAGGTGACAATAGTCTTCAGCCTCATCTAAATCCTTCGCGTCCTTGGGGTTTCATTGCTGGCGTGGACTTGCTTCGTTGGAAGATAAAGAACAAAAAAAAAAAAATGCAGCTCTCAAACGCCCTCTTTTTTATTATTTTTCTTTGAGGCGACTGCTGCAAAGACACATGCAGTGGGTTGGCGGAGAGACCAGGCAGGAGCGTGGTTGCACCGACCAAGAGCTCTTTGATCTCCGGATCAATTATTTAGATGTCCCATCCATTCTCCGAGGTTGGGTCGACAGAATGCGCGATTGTTCATCCTTTTTCTGTCCTGTTCAAACGTGCAGACGCGATGCTTCCCCTGAACCGTTGATTCGACTCAATTGGAAATGAGAGACAATGAGAGGACTTGTCGTCCGTTAGTGCCAGCCTGTGAATCGTCTCGCGTTGGCACCTGGAACCTAAACTGTCGATTGTCATAACAAAAAAATTGTAACGGTGAACGAGGAGAGAGAGGGGGGGTGCGACAACTTCTACGTTCTATCATTTGTATGAACCCCCAGCTTCGTTGAGTGAATTAAGTCCAGACACTGAGATCCGGGATCAATAAGAGAGGAAAGGAACGGCATTATTGTTACCCCTGCATTCTCACGAAGGTTAAGTGCGCGGGGGTTTGGCTCAATTGTGGCCAGTCAGGAACCCACAATTCTAAATTGTCAGTTGCTGGGAGTGGATAACAATTCCTGGTGCTCACAACAAAAAGACCACAACAACATGAACAAGAAGGAGCAAGTGGGTAGACTGCAGCAGAACGAGCCTGCGGATTAATGTCTCGTGGTGCTCTTGAGCGTTAGTCAGGAAAACGAAAGAGTTCGTTGAGTGTGGATGGGTGGCGATAAAAGAAGCTGAAGAAAGCGGAATGGATGGCCCTTGCACCATTGGTTGCATTTGAAAGGAGGGACAGAATAGAGATTGCTGCAAAAGCCGCTCGTTCATTTTTTTGTTGCGCACAGGCGCACACCCTATCCTCTCCAAGACAATGCAGGCACAAGCACAACGCGGACAGACTAGGGCTGTTTGCTACATGACAACAAGATGAACAAGGGTGTCTATCCTTTATTTCTCAAGAGAGGGAAGAGCGAGTGGCCAAGACCTTGCGAGGGGGAGTAGAAGGGGGCAGCGGATCAGGGGAAGATCTCACGGAGAGCGAACCCTTCTTCTTACTAATATTCCCTGCTTGGCAGCTCTCCCTCCTTCCCCCTCCCTGCCTGTTTGACTCTGTCCGGGAGAATTGGCCCTTCGGATGGTCGATGATGGCCATAACGCCAAGAATGTCAGCACGAGAGGTTGCTCAACAGCCGCCACGAGTAGCGGGTTGGGAACGCAGCAGAGCCAAGGAAAGCAAAGCTTCGAGTGCTCTCGTCGGGAAGAGAAGAGACGGGTGCTCGTCAGCCTGTTGTTTGTTGTCGTTTTGTTCTCGGCGGTGGGCACATCAACAACGACAACAAATGAAGAGTTTTCTGGCTGGCGGCCAGACGGAAGGCAGTGAGTCGACGTTGCGTAGCACAAGCGCGAGCCAGGAATAAGAATAGAAACCAAGGCTGCTATTCCCAGCGAGCGAGCGAGCGAGGAGTGCCCCGAGCAGGGTACCCTGTCTCTTTGCTCTGCTCCTGCTCTTTGTGTCCATTTCTGTGTCTGTCTGTCTGTCGCAACACTCTGCACTCTGCACTCTTCCACTCTTTGCTCCACGCGGTTCGTGCGTGCCAAAACCAACGCTCCCTTGCACAGTCCACGAGCATTGCTGCATGCGCATCTTTTTTTTTTTTTATTCCTCTCCCTTTTCTCTCTTTTTCCCTGCCCTGCCTGCCACCCCTTCTTGCCTGTCCTCCCCTTCCTTTCCCTTCCCTTCCTCTTTCCTCTTCTCGTCCCTTTCTTGTCCATCCCCCACCCTCCTCCTCCTCCTCCTCCTCCTCCTCCTCCTCCTCTTCCACATTCACCCGTTCATCTCATCTTCCCTCCTTCCATTCTCATCACCCTTTCTCTTTCTCTCTTTTTCTCTTTCTCTTTCTCTCTCTCTCTCGCCTGCTCTTCCACCTCATCACTGCCCTGCTACTACCATGTCGCTCTAGTGTGCTTTCTCTTCCATCTCCAACCGTCCGACCTGGCAACGCATTTCCCTCCCCTCGCTGGTTCCCATTCTCTTCTCTTTCAGCACTTGCCAGACCCACCCCTGGCCACAATCTCTTTGTGAGGAAGCATCCAACCCTCCTCCTCTCTTGACCCCCTCCCCTTGCCCCTAACCCACATCCTCCATCCACTCTTGCTCTTCTGTTTTTCCTTCCTGCAAAATCTACTTTTATCTGTCTGTTGTTATCATACCCCCCATACTAAAACTCACCACCCAGCTAATATAATCGGACCTCTCTGCCTACAACAACAACAACGTAAACAGCAACAACATGAGCTCTGATGCAACTTCCTCGGAACACAAGGCCCCCAAGTCGGGGCAGCCTTCCATTGCCACCACTGCTTCCAACAACTCCAAGCGAGGTGGCAGAAATCGCTCCCTCAGCAGAAATCGCTCCCTGACTCGACCAGAACGCCAGCGACCCAAGCAGGGTATGCTCAATCGAACCCCTTCCCAAAAGACCCACGATACTGGGATCCAGGCCGACTTGAATGATTCCACCGGAAATTTGATCCAGGCTCAAGGGGGTCCACCACCACACACAAATCACCCGCAGGGCCAATCTGGATCTGGACCCCTGTCTCCGGCCGCTGCAGCTGCAGCTCAAGAGCAACACCAACAACGACTTCGTCTTCAACAACAAAATCAACAAGCAGGGCAAGGGGGCCCTCAACAGCCGCATTTGCGCCCTCGCCCTCGACGCACGTCGACGCTGCGTCGAAACGGGTCAAAAGGGGGTTCGAATGCTCCGCAACGACGACCCTCAACCATGGCACGAGCCAAGAAAAAGTTGGCAGAGAGAGAGATCGAGTTGACCGCCTGGGTGGTAGTGTCGAGGATTCTTACGTGTTGCATCCCATCTGGACTTCTTCGATGTTGCAACGGGAAGAAGTTCTCGCGAATCGAGGTTGTTCAAGCGTGGCGCGAGAAAGTTACACTCTGCATGATCATTGCGCTGATCTGTGGAACACTCGCGTTCATTATCTTTGGACTCACTCCGACGCTGTGCCCAACAGACTCACGCTCTGTTATTGCATACTCAACTCCAGGCGTGAACGGCCAGCCTGCCACCAAAGGTAAGCAAGAACAGGGCAGTAACAAGGGTCGGGGTCGGGGTCGGGATCAGGGTCAGGGTCAGGGTCAGGACGGGCAAGACAGGGGCAACTATAATTTAACGAAAAAGTTGGTGGCGAAACATTGCCCACAAACTGAGACACCAGCAGGAGGCCGGCCGAAAGAGGACCCTTTTCTGTCGGAGAAACTAACGTTCCCTATTTTTCCATGTAGACAACCACATCGACTCGGTCATCATTCGCGGGAGCGCGTACCCTTTTGACGGCATGCAAGACTACCTCAGGGCCAGGAACATCATCATGTCTCCAGACTTCCGGGCTATGGACATCACCAGCCTCTTTTACGACACCTCGAATCCTTGCGCCGACTACCCTGCCATCAACGTGACCTCGGTACAGTGCACGGTTCCCAATCCCTACAACAACACACCCATTGTTGCAAAACCTTGCTTGACTTTCCAGGACCTTTCTAGCTCAGGGCCTAAACCCACAGGAAAGGTGTCGTTCCTCTGGACGGATATCAATGACCTTACCCGCCCCGACTTGAACAATATCATTATTTACAACGGACAGAGTACGTTGATTTCAGACGCTGATGAACGATTTGCGATGCTGTGTAACCAAAACAAAATGACCGGCTAATTAATGCTCACTGCAATTGCACTCGTCGTAGTTTTCAATGTCACGAACTACATTTACGGAAACCAAGTCTTTGGGCCGGAAGTGACAAGTGTTCTGTTTAGGAATCTTCGAAATGATGCTTCCCTGCCATTCCAGAGGACAGACACCCGCAAGAAAGCCATTGGATGTATTCAGGCTATGACGCAGGTCGGAGTGTTAGAAAACACAACCATGGGTTGTTTCGCCTCCAAGATTATCATCCTGACTACCTTGATCTGCGTATGCATGGTAGTTGGCATCAAGTTTTTGATGGCGCTGTCATTCAGCTGGTTCCTGAGTTATCGTCTTACGGAAAAGCCCCGATCGGTTGGCAAGGCATCTAAAATTGAAAAGGAGAAGGAGGAGATGAATAACAACGGCCAAGACCTTGCACGGGGCAAAAATGCGGCCACGCGAAAGAACCTGTACACGGTCATGTTGGTCACTTGCTATTCCGAAGGAGAAAGCTCGATCAGGACTACCTTGGACAGCTTGGCAAACACTAGTTACTCGACAAAACACAAGCTGATGTTGGTGATCTGCGACGGTATCGTGCGCGGACATGGCAATAAGATGACAACCCCCGACATTGTCGTCAACATGCTTGATTTGGCACCTGGAAACGAGAATCCAAAGGCATCAAGTTACTTGGCCATCGCCGATGGTGAAAAGCAGCACAATATGGCCAGAGTTGTAAGTTCAGGCACATAGGCCCAACCAGGACACGATGTGAAGCAAAAACGATCCATTTAACTCTACGATGTATTATTGTTTTATGCTCGTAGTATGCTGGTCACTATGTGTACAAGAAGAAGCGATGCCCGACAGTCGTTATCGTAAAGTGCGGAAACCCTCTGGAGAAGGACGCTACCAAACCCGGAAACAGAGGAAAGCGTGACTCTCAACTGATTCTGATGTCATTCTTCCAGCGAGTCCTCTTCGCCGACCGATTCACTGAATTGGACTTTGAGCTTTTTAACAAGATCCATCAGCTTATGAACGTGTGGCCAGATCGCTTCGAGCTCTGCCTGATGGTGGATGCCGACACCATGGTCAAGGGTGACTCTCTCAGTTATATGGTCACGGCGATGCAGAACGACAATACCATCATGGGACTCTGTGGCGAGACCAAGATTGCCAACAAGACCTCCTCTTGGGTCACTGCAATTCAGGTTTTCGAATACTACATCTCCCATCATCTTGGAAAGGCTTTTGAGAGTGTTTTCGGAGGAGTCACCTGCCTCCCTGGATGCTTTTGTATGTACCGTATCAAGGCTCCCAAGAACGAATCTTGGGTACCCATCATAGCTAATCCGGAAGTCATTCAGGAGTACAACCAAAATGTTGTATCGACTCTCCATCAGAAGAACCTCCTCCTCCTTGGAGAAGATCGCTATCTCACAACACTTATGCTCCGAACGTTTCCCAAGCGCCAGATGGTGTTTGTGCCCCAAGCACAGTGCAAGACTGTGGTGCCCGATACTTTTAGCGTGTTATTGAGTCAGCGTCGTCGTTGGATCAATTCGACCATTCATAACCTCCTGGAGCTGGTTCTGGTCACTGATCTTTGTGGTATCGCATTCCTCAGCATGCAGTTTGTTGTGCTCCTTGAGTTGATTGGAACTGTTGTCTTGCCAGCTTCCATCGGTAAGTGCTTTTGCTCGATGGTAAAGATCGCTTTGCGCAGAGAGGCTATAGTGGACTGACCTAATTTATACTTCTAGTGTTTACTGTGGGGATGATTGTATACGCCATCATCACCAAAACTCTGGCCGTCCTGCCAATGGTCCTGGTCATTGTCATCATTGGATTGCCCGCCGTGTTGATCGTGTTGACGACCCGCAAGTGGATATATGTTCTGTGGATGTTGAGTAAGTCCTGTCTCTCTCGCACGCGCGCGTGTGTGCCAATGATCTCCACCAATCTCTGATAACTAACCTAATGCCTGCCTGGCTTACCATAGTTTACCTCGTTTCGCTACCTCTGTGGAACTTTGTGCTGCCTTTGTACTCTTTCTGGCACTTTGACGACTTTTCGTGGGGAGAAACCAGGAAAGTCGCCAATCAGAAGAGAAAGTCTGGACAGGACCACGGCGACGCAGAGGGTGTGTTTGAAAGTGGATCAATCATCATGCGAAAATGGGAAGAATGGGAGAAGGAAAGACTCAAGGCCTTGGGCTATAGGATCCCGAGACGCCACTCGGCGGACCGAGGCATCAACGACTTGCCTCCACCAGCAGCTAGCACTATGGATTTGAACAAAGGACCCAAGAAGACATTGTCCTCAGTCAACCTTAATATGCACATAGCCGCATCACCAGTCTCACGTTCAATGGGATCGGGGAGCATCGGGCGTCAAGGAACATTGCCTGCCGCATCAACGCCGAGTCTTGGATCAACTCTGAATGGAAGTTCAGGGTCCCTCCGAGGTGGACCACCACTTAATGCAGGTCAAAGACAAATTGCGCACAACCCCATGCCTCAGTCGACCCCCAACCTCTCATTGACTCCAGAGCAGCAACAGCAACAGCAGCAACAGCAAATGCAACGTCATTCCACTGTCGGCGGTGGCATGAGGCCTCCTCGACCACGCCCTCCTCCAGGACAAATGTCACCCCGCCTCCCACCCGGCTCGATAGGACCAGGACAGTCATTTGAAATGGGGGCTATGACCTCTCCGGGCACCCCTCTACCCAACAGAGTATCATATATGCCCACGACGAGTACTCAAGGCCCTGGACCTCGCCCTTATTCTGCCGTCGGTGCAAATTTAGAAGCTCGCCACTCTGTTCATGGAGCAGCAGGACCAGGGTTCCGCCCCATACCATCTCCTAGACCTCTGATGGGACGTCCAAGGCCAGGGCCAGGGCCAGGACCTGGACCAATGCAAAGACCACCACTTCCTCAGCAGCAGCAACAGGGTAACTGGCGACCTGGAGCCCCTCCTGGTCAAGATTCTCCAAGACCTCGGCCCCCGATGCCGTTTCCAGGAGCACACCAGCAACCCGCACAATTTGTGAACTACCAGCAGCAACAAAGTCCGCCTCCCTCTTCAGAGCAGCCGAAATCGGCATCTGCACCTATATACCCTCTTCCTCCACCAGTAACTGGAACCAACCAAGCTCATACCTCTTTCATTGGACCGTCTGGAGATCATGAATCGAGGGTCAGCGACAACAGCCAGACGGCCTCGAGCATAAAGCAGGCTGAATAGTCATCCTAGATCACACACTTTGTCCCTTTTGTTAGTTCTTTACGTAGCAAAGTGTAATTACATCATACAATACATTGCATTCAAATGAACTTTCCGAGTCGCACGGTATCTGCCCCAGGCAGCCAAGCACCGGGGAGTGTGGTTTTTTTGTGATCAATTTCGGGGCTGCTGGATGGGATGCTCGCTCGCTGATGAGCATGCACTTCGCCTTTTTTTTTTTTTTTTTTTTTTTTGTTGTCTTGTTTTGTTTTGTTCACACGCACACCTTCCACACAAAGCTCTTTTCGACAAGATGACAAGAGGTGCAAAAACAGTTTATCAGTCCATCAGGATTGCTTCTTCTTGCCTCCTTTCTGCTGAAGATGGTAACCCCGTTTTAAAGGTCCCCGTCCATTACGATCCAGTGACAGAAACTCACTTTGTACTATGGAGCGGAGTTCAGAGACTCCTTCGCGGTACCGCCAAGTACGCCCTCCATGATGGGTGCCTGGCTGCCTTTCTCAAGGATGACTTTTTCAACGAGTAAAGCTTACCTGACATGAATCCCCAAGATATTCATCGCACCGCATCCCAAACGGCAAACAGGCACGAGCGCAGGTGGAATGAGAATCTAACCCTCGAGATGAATCTGGTTACTGTACATGATCATAGGCTAGCTCCTCAACGCATTGCCTATTACCCGAGCATTGTGCTGGACATTGTCACGAGTGATGCTCAGTCACAAACGGATGCTTCTGCGATGGATGATCTAGAAGAGGCAGAGGAGGTGGAGGAGGAAGAGGAAGAAGAGACTGTTGTATCTGCGAACGTTGCTGACCTTTCTATTCAGCAGGCACATTCGTCCTCTGCTAATGTCTCCATGCCTCTTCCGACCAATACACTTGCAAGAGAGGAAGCCTTTCCGCCCATCGTGAACACAGCTGAGCATACCCATAGTATACTGGCAGCAGAGGTATCGATTCTCCAGGCCAACAATACAGCCTTGGAAGCAAAGTTGGCGGAAACAACTGCAAAACTCAGGGAAAGCATGCAAGAGACAGCTGCTCTCAAGTCGATGGATCGACGGGCAGATGTCATAGTTCAGGACCAGAACCGTGCAATCCTGGGCACACCTTTTCAACTTGGCGATTACCCGCACCCACGACTGTTTCTCATCCTCCCGACTGAGCTTCATTCTGTCGATGGCGTTCTCAAGCCCCACTGGCGACATTTTCGTCTGTTCTTTTTGTGCGAGTGTGGAGCGCACAAGGGTCAGAAAAGATCCGATCAGATCGACTCGGTTCACTGGGCAGACCACTGCGGTTACGAGATTGAACATCCCGAGGACATGTTGTCAACTTTCCACAGACATATTTTAGATGTCGTGAGTGCCATCCAATCCGAAAGGGATTTTGTTACTTTTCCTCCCTTGTCTTCAAAGTCCGGTCTGGCGGAAGAGGTTCAGAGGATCGAGGCAAAGACTCGACTCAGTATCCCTGTCCTGATGGCCATGTCCATTGATTACCTCCAGAACTTCAAGAAATGTCGACCAGACCCTGATCCAAAGCCGAGCTCCGAATTGTGCAGCAGGTCGCTCCCAGGTCCGCATTTGGGTATCGAGTGGGGAATGACCGGGTTTCTTTCTTATCCGTCCAGTATCGGACCTTTTGGGAATCTATACAGATCAGTTACAGAGGAAGGCGACGTCTTTTGGCTCTGCTGGCAACACTCTCAAGAGGCCAAACACGCCAACGTTCTTTTACAACTCAGCAGAGTCGTAGCGGCTTGTCCAAGGTCATCTGTCAATGAAGGAAGAGTGATCATTCAGCTAGAGAGTGACTCTCAAGCTCGAGGCTTCTATGATGTTCTCGTCCAGGCTCGAAACATGGTCCACGAACTTGAAGTCGAATTCAACTACAATCCCTCTCAAGGTAGCATTCAGTCTTTGGCTGATGCCGTTTTTAAATCGGCTATCATGTCTCTCGTCCTCAGGAACAATCCCATGGTCGAAGTACCACAGCGTCGCCGATTCGATCCATTGATGGCACTCTTGGCAACCGGGCGACTCCAGTATGCTTATATTTACCTGAATCACGACATTTTTGAACAGGTCGGCAAACTCTCCGGTCTCTCTTCATTCTCATCACTCCGTCGCCTCTCGCTTAGAGCCGGGGTAAGAGAACGCAATCACAGCCAGGTCGTGGAGATGCTTCGAAAATGCACTATTTTGCAGTCATTTGAGTGCGATTTTGATACCACTGATATAGCTTTGGCTTTCGTCAATTGTATGGAGGCTTGCCCGACCTTGATCGATGTTAATCTCCAGTGGTTTTGTTCGAGTCCGTCCACGATACTCAGCCTCATGGACAAAGTTTTTCCTATTCTATCTCGAGAACACCAAGGTAGTGATGGAGTAGATCCTCAGTATAGTCTAAGGTCGCTCGAGGTGAGGACTCTTGATGGCAGTATAGTCTTTACTAGATCCGTGGATGGGATAGTACGCTTTAGTGAGAGTCTGAGGAGATTCCAGTCCTTACGCCCCATGTTCATTCGCTATGGATGGGCCTTGGAAAGGTTTTACTTTGAGAGGTTCCACCAGGAGGGCAACTCATTCGACGTGAATTGGTGGGCGGATTCCATCAACCAAAAGGGTTGCGTATCCAATCTGCTGTCAATGATGATTAACGAACCTGTGATTCAGCCAAAGGACCGACAGCCCCTCCTACGGATCCTTGAGAGCTCGCGAGGGCTCAAGAGACTGACTCTTAATCTGCCCAACGTGTCTGGTTACGATCATTTTGAAAGCTCGAGGTGGTGTTTGATCCATTTGGGCAGTTGGGTCTCTATCTTGTACTTGAGGGGAAAAGGGATCCAAGATCAAATCGCCTTGCTCTTGACGCGTCGCGTGCTTCCGAGACTGACCGAGCTTCATATCGTTGTGCTAAGATTGAAGGATGAGGATATCGGCTGGCTTACGGGATTGCTCTCTGGAGAAACAGGGTCCCAGCCAAAGGTTTCCGAGGGTCATGTGGTGGGCCGCAGCATCGTTGGTCTACAAAAAGTGTTTTTATACAATATGCATGTCCAAGACGAGAATTGGAGGCTGCTGATCAAGGCCCTGAACTTTTCGACTTTGAGAATGCTGATTTTCGAGGCTACGAATTTCGGACATCAGCAATGGGATGACCTCTTGGATTGCCTCCCCCGATCGGGCCAGTTCAAGAATGACAATGGTGATGTATTTCCAGTCCCACTTGAGGTTCTCAGTATCTGTGCTTCGACTCTTGCCGCGCTAAATGTGGCCAAGGAAGGGACTCTGCAGGCCGCTTTTGAGCAACGAGCGCCATTTGCCGATCTCTTCATTCACACTCAAGGGTGTTACGCGTGACGAGAAAATGAGTGGTCACCTGAAGTCATACCGTCCCTATTCCCTGTTCAATAGACGATCCTCACTATGGAGTACAGTAAAGGCTCCTTTCTCCCGAGCCCCTACCCTGTTGGCCTTGTGGGCCAAGCGAACGTATTTTGTGTGGCGCCCGAATGCAACGACCACAATTTCATCGCCGATGATGAAAGCCTGGTGTCACCGACCCGATCGCATCTCGAATTCTAGGCGTAGTTTGAAAAGAAAAATGATCTTTGACAGAAATGCTATTTATCTTGCAATGGAGAGAGTATCGCCAAGCTTTGCTTCAGAGACAAGAGATGTTCAAACCGAACAACGTTGTTTCCTAGATTAAGAAAATATGTCCTCAGGAAGAGCCAACATTGAAGGATCAAAAAGCAACGTCGCCAACGAGCGCTTGCTGCCACAGTAGTTGCCACCAATTTCTTCTTTGCATCTTCTGGAAGTGTGATCAGATCCTTTTTTTTATTTCTTATTTTTTGTCTTGTTGGTACAGGGTGGAAGAAGGGCCAGGCTAGGAGAGCATAGATAGAATGAAATAGTGAAAGATACAAACAAAAAAGAAAAAACTCTGCTTCAGTCACGCACTCATGCCGAGGGCCATGCGGCAGCTGCAACCTGAGTCCACATGACATCGCGACTTCTAGCGTTCTGTGGGTCAAAATCAAGATGATGCTCGGCCGCATAGTACTTTGCATCGTACTCCAATGGCACAGTCTCACTCCCTTGAGCAAACACCTCCAAAATTGGTAACCTCACATCTCCCTCATATGGCAAAGGCTCGACCAAACGCCCGTTCTGAACCGAGGTCGCATGGATGGCCGCAAAGGTTGTCTCAAGACTCGACAACGTTCCGACCGCACCTCCTGCAAACGAAAAGATGGACAAGGGTTGGTTCTGAACCCCTCCGATCGAATACGCCTCCACCTTGTAGTCGTTGTGCAACTCGAATGCCGACAACAGACAAGCAGATCCACAACGACCATCGGACAGGATGCGGAAATGGGCTGGATTACTTGTCCAAGGGTATTTGCTCAGATCGGGGATACTGGTCATGACCACGGGTTCCAACGTCGTCTTCTTGGTATACGAGGCCAAGCGACCGTTCTTGGTCTGATCCACAAGGGTCAAGAAAAGATCGTCGTTCTGGTACAGTTGGAAATCACTCGCGCTGGTAGAGGCTTCCAGGTTCACATATTGGGCCGCGTTGTATAACCCTCCGTCCGAGTTGTTGAATGAGGCTTTGCTCAAAATTTGAATGTCAGGAGTCACCTTCAAATCTGAATGGAGGGACTGGTCGAGGGGTTTACTGCTGGGGAAGAAGACTTGAACCAAGACAGATGCGAAATCGACAGAGCCTCCACCGTTGCCTTGGAAATCAAAAATGATGTTGGTCACGTTCAACTTGTAAAACTCGTCGATATAATGCAGGATCAGGTTCAGCTCGCCGTCGGTAGCCACATGGGTCCAGACCACGATCACGCCCACGTCGGGTTGGGATTTCAAGCGGTAGAATCCCGTTGCGTTACCGCTACCAAGTTTCTCTGCGCCCTCAAACACCTGGGGTGGAGGAGGCGATGAAGTAGGGGCCGCGTTTGTGACCACCTCGTCGTTTTTGGAGTCGCCAAAGTATTCGCCCATCAAACTCTTGTGCGGCATCGGAACAGAGTGAGGATGGTATGGGCTATAGTAACTATTAGAGGCAACATTGGACGACGAGCTAGGTCCATTGGTCGAAGGCGGTTTCTTTGCACAGTTGGCGGCCACGAACGAAGCCGCGTCCGAAAAGGTTCCCGAGACTGACGAGAAAACTTTCCAAACATCCCGGATCGTCACCGACGTCGTGGTGCCGGACCCTTGGGAGGAACATTGGAGTTGATACTCTATAGCTCCATTCTCGGGGAGGGTTGTTCGCTGAGAAAACTCGCCTGCGAAAATCTGGAACGAGTTCGAAGTCAAATCATACATTTGATTGCCCAATGCTTGGGTCAATCGAACGCCTCCATCCTTGGAGAAAGAAACATATTTGTTGGCCCAGCTGTAAAGATAGGGAAGGGCTGCCTGTCCATCAATGGTTGTGACCTCACAGTCTTCGTATCCTCGGCCAAGCCAGTCTTTGTACACACGAATACTCTAGAGGGGTACACAAGCACAAAAAAAAATTTAGATTCTGCTGTGGCTGTATGCTTTGCCACCCAGAGCAAAAAAAGAAGCATCCATTATTACCTGCTTGCCATCGACAACAGGAGCGTACAAGTTCATAGGTTGAGCAAAGGTGTACAAACTATAGCAGTCAACTGGAGAAACGCACAATGAATAAATGTGGATGATTCTCAATTGGCAGATCTAGGAATCTGTAGTGATGATTGTTCCTACCACTATAAGAAGCATGGGCATCATTCAGACTAGCAATAGCAATAGCGATATCCCGATGGAAATCGTAGTCACTGTTGTAATTGGTGGATCCAATTGTCTGCAGCGCCTTGAGGATATCCACTGGAGGACTTGTAAACGGCAAGGGCAGATCGGGCGTCAGGGCCGAGTCACGGAACACGTACATCTCGTTGTACAGCTTGTAGACAGTCTGGAAGGTAGATGAGGCAACGGAGTGATCAAAGGGGATGGCGTTGTAGCAATTGGCGACATCGACGGGTCTGATCTGTGTGGAATTCAGTCCGCCGAGGATACCGCAAGCATCGAGAGCACGTCGTCCCAGTGGGAGCGATTGTGCAGAGAAGGAAAGTGTTGTCAAAGCTACTGCTGCAGCAAGAGCAAGATTTCTTGTTGACCAGGACATTTTTCTATGCACAATCTATTGAGCTGCAGGTGGACAGAAGGAGGAAAAGAAAAAAAAGAGAGAGGTGTGAGGAAAAGGTGCGACCTTGCAACTGGACTCTCTCTTTTATAAGGTGTGGCAGGAGACAAAGTGGTGGGAGAATCTATCCCCTATTCAGGTACGCGGTGGTTGTTTGTAGAAGCGTGCGCACTAAAAATATCCCCCTTGCTTTTCCATCAACTCCAGCCCAAGAGGGAATGTCTTGCCAGTCAACAAAACCAAACAAACACCCCTGCCCACCCATCTGCTGTGAACACTGCCACTGCGCCGAGTGACGGAGAGGTCTTTTTTTTGTCCTTCGGCCACTCAATTGCGGCGGTGCCGCTTCCATCAAAGCCCAGAATCGCCAGGGCGATCCATGACCCACCCAAACCTTACCAAGGCTGAGCACAGAATTTTGGCTTCAGTTCCCGAGGCAAAAATTACAGAGTAGAGAGCAATGGCTCGGAGCGACACAGGTCACTCTTTGGTTTCCAACAGGAGGCACGGCCTGATTTAGTTCTGTTTGATAGCTACGCTCTAAGAGGCTGCTGAGCCACGGTTTCCACAATCAGACCATTCTCAAAGTGCTTTCGCCTCTCCGCTAACTGTCGGATGGATTGCGCCAGTGAGACGAGAAGTCCACTCTCGCTCTGATCGACGCCCTCCATTCCCGTCCGTGTCTCCGATTGAGGAAAGCGTGAAACATAGCGAGGGATGGGCAGACCACAAGCCAGTTCTGTCAGGCTGCAATACAATCGACTTTCGACTAGCCTTATAATCCAACTATACCGAAAACATGACGCCCTGGTGCAATCTTTGTCCAAGATGACATCTCCTGATAAGGTCTGGACAACAATTTGGCGTGATAGCAGCTTAGTTTTTGAGATTTCGTGTGGTATCGGATCTCAAAAGCTAGACCTGGTAGCTGAGTGGCCTACCTTAAAGGCAATAATGAGAATATCTGTTGCTATGTGATACAGCGCCCCCGGAGCCAACGTGGTCTGGTGAGCCATCATCCTGTTTTCTGGTTCGACATCAGGGTACTCCTCCATCCAACAGGCCAGCAGGTGGTTAATCATTTCTTCTTGTCCAGGATGCAGCAGAAAGGCACGAGCACGGTTGGATATTCGGTTCTGGCAAGCCAATTGAACTGTGGACTGAGGCAAAATCCCATTCAAAAGACCACAAAGCTCATGCAGAGCATACCAGATGCAGCAAGTGTTAACCTGAGAAAACGGCACGTGAGTTTTCTTACTTCAGTAACCATCAGAAACATTCCATGTAGTATGGTCGCTTACCTCTTTGATCAAATATTCGCGTTGGGCGTCCAACAACAGATCCAAGCACAATTCCAAGCTGCTATCATCAACAGATCGAGAAGCTTCGGAGTGTAGCCGAGCAAGAATGGTCCTTGTTAAATCGATCACCAGTATGTAGGCATTGTTTGGTCGCGTTCGACATATATTCTTCTCAACCTCATCCTTTCGCTGTATCTCAATGCAGTAATGGACCATCAGCACAAGGTCGTCCACTGACAAGAAACCCTCTCTTGAGTATTGATCGCGCGTGTAGATCAACAGCAGCATTCCCGTAGCAGCCATTTCAGCTATACCAACTTGTCCAGCTTGGTTACTGTGATCAAAGTTATCGTCCAAAATGATTTGAATAGCATCCCAGAGTGCAGACAGCGCTTGGGGGTCGTCTTCGAACACATCATCTATTCAAAACATGATCGTATGATGAGAAAAACCACCCATCAGTCGAAGAGTTCACAAGCGGGCAAAGCAATTCTTACCTTCGCTGAGCTTTGAAAGCACCAACAGGATTCTTTCCCAACATGACATCCTAACATACGCAAAAGGGTCATCATCGCACCCAGTCTGAATGGTCTCTATCTTTTTCAATAGCGCACTCAAAACTGGAAAGAGGTTGTCAGATGAAAGCAGACATCCAACGACCAGAACCCACAAGCACTGACATCGTGTGTGTGCTCACCTGGGGCTGTATCAATCTCAGTCGATTCCCAAAACGACTCCATTTTTAGTTTGTCCTGATCCAAGAGGTAGGGATCCATCGAGTCAAACAGTCCCCATAGCAACAACGAAACTATCCATACGCATGTGAACAAGTTTTAACTTCACCTCGTTTAAGGAGCGTCAAGGTAGAAGTCTGGTGATCACCTTGAACATCGACAGAGTCCCTAGCAAGTACTTGAACGGCATCCTTAATTACGCATTCCATGAAAAGGATTTGGTAGTCCTTCATCGGATACTCTTGGAAATCCAATCTTCGGGCCATTGAGACAACAAAATTGCAGACGTTTACCAGGACCTCGGTACTGTGCCCATTCCATGTCATGTCGTAGCCACCAAACACGCGACATGAATCAGAAAACAAGAACTGAGAATAAAGACAATAAGAGAAAAGTCACTAGGATCCACATTATTTACATTAGATGCACGCGACTAACCTTCATTGCCCTCAATGCAGATCGAGAGCCACTGGCAACATTTGTCAAATGTTCCAGAGCTGCAGTTATTTTGAGCATGGGACTTGAGCTGTCGGCAGTGTCGATATCCTGGCTGAATATACACCGAGCTAGCTAATATCGTCGTAGCAAGAGGCATTAGCCCACTGAGCGGGCCACCAAGGAGTCTATCCGCACCGTTTCCCTTACACGTACAAGAATCATCTGAATATCTGTAGGTGCCACATCCACGTCATCTTGGGTGTCTTGAGCCCACAGCCAGACAAGTATGTCCTGCAGGTGTCTTCCCAGCATGCCCGTCGAGGACTGGATGGAGGTCCTGAGACCCTTAATAATCCGGGAATATGTGAATGGTCGACTCACTGCGATCAACAGTGCTCCACATTAGTAAAACTCAGTCATGTCGTGAAATACACGTCGACGTATCATACCATTATGGTCATCGTCTTTGCTAAGTTTCTATCGAACAGAAGGATCACACAGTCAGTGTTTTTTCTTGCGTATATCCCTGAAAGACGGTCTTTCTGTAACGCACAATATAGAGCCAACATAGCTGAATCCAACTGGAGCCAAAAAAGTTGTGCAAAACCGAGTCTCCAGTGATTAGCGCGGATACAGCACTGAGCATATCTAATCGCTTCCTACAACTAGAAAGTTCATGGAGAGGAAATTAGATTAAATGATGAGCAAAATCGAATGCCTATGCAAAAAACACTTACGGCTTATCTTGGCCCGCTCTCACCTGAATGTAACAAAATGCGACAGCCCAGCGGCATGTCTCTTGTTGGAGCCTCAAGTCCAAAACTTTCCCGTTACATCTTAAGCATCCAAGAAGGTCATTAACTAATATGTGTAAATCAGTTTTTTTTTTTTTTTTTTTTTTTTTTTTAGTTCAGGGGTTCATTCACACAAGGAAAATGTCAAATACAATATGACGATCTTACTGTCTAATCCAATGAGAGAGTCAAAGTCTGGAAGACTGTCACCCAGCATGCAGGTTTGGGTACTCTCTATACAGAAGAGCTTCTGAAAATCGACAATTGACACAAGAAAGGCGACGCAGACGGCCTTTGGGGTCTTGCTAATCCCAATTTGCTGAAGTAGCTCGATGGCTCGAAATGGCAAATCTGACAGACCTAAGTCAATTAGTCAATGCAGCAATAGGCAAAGATTTTTAACAGAAGAGTAACAGGAGAGTGCCAATTCAGAAGGCGGCGCTAAGGCGAAAGTGAAAGGCTCGAAGATGCACCTACAAATCCTATTCATCAGCTCATTGTAAATGTCGGTAGAGGAATGAAGTTGATTTGCTCTCTTGAGAAGCTGAAGCACACCCAAAACCCCAGAGATCAAAGGACTGCTGTCTAGTCCTGTTGGGTGAAAGGGCAAGATGCACTCGTCGTATATGCTCACCAACGCGAGAGACACATGCCAAAGATCAACGGTCACATCCCTCCCAAAATCCATCGATCTATGAACTTCGTTCATGAGACAGTCAAGAGTGATCTCGGCTTTTGTATTGCAAGATAATGAGTAAGGTGGTGAACGGCGTGGTACATGATCCATAGTCGACTGTACCTTTTCCCAGAATGCAGGAAAGTAGATCTTCCTCTGCGTTGACGTTGCCAGCAGCCAGTGCATGTCTTGCGAGGAGTTTGTTTATCGGTACTAATAGACAGCTTGAGAGGACCCTGAAGAAAAGAGTTGATGGCCCAAGCTCTTGATCTGTGCATGCGATAAAAACAGTCGAGGCCAAAACATCAAGGGCTCTGCCCATGCCAACCGCTGGGTCTGCTATCCGGGCTAGTCCATTCCAACAACAGAGCAAATCAGAGGGGAATGCACCCGGCAAACTACGAGGGTGATGAAACACAACGATGCCCTTCAGCGGGTGGGGGAAGACAGGTGGTTACCAAAGATGGACTGGAAAAGACGAGCCCAGAACTCCTCCTGGGTCAAAGCCGATCCCTGGGTTCTCAGGAGGTTCGTGAGTGATTCTTGAGCGAGGTTGATGAAGGCAAGATCCATGTCTTTCCTTGAGGAGTCCACCACACGAAGGATGTGCTCCAAAGTGGGAGGAAGAGTACGATATTCTTCTGACATAAAGAGACGACCAACAGGAGGAAGGGAAACGGGCAGGCAGGCAGGCGAGTCAAAGAAGGAAAAAGGCAATAAAGAGGCAAAAGATAAAAAATAAAAAAATAAAAAAAAATCCGCACTGATGGTCCACACTCACACTCTCACACTCTCACACACATCCATACACCCACTCTTGCTCTACTTCATCTTGATGCTCCGTTGCTTGTCGGATTGCTGGTCATGGACTCACAGGGGTTTATTCCGCCTCTTCTTTAGCGTATATACGCGCAATGTGCGCGTGTCCCTGTTGAATTCTGCCGATATCGTGTCCAGATCCACTGGTTCGTTCGGCATATCAACTTCAGCGTGGTACTCTCTGCCTTGATCCACGTCTTGTCCTTGGCTTTTGGAGTGCAGCACAAGTTTGTCCGGGAGGACCACGTCCAAGGTTATATCCTTCATGGATTGCTACATCAACATCACCTCTTACTGTTAGAGAACAGCCGTTTGATCATCATCCCTTACATTCTCATGGTTGTGAGGTATTTACATGATTTGGTAGCTTGATTTCGACAATGATTCCCAGGGTCCCCTTCTTGCACGGGGAAAACCGACTCTGAAGAATAATGTCATCCTTGCCTGCTGTTGGTACAAAGAATTGACCCGGAAGGAGGATCGGATTTGCTTTGGGTTTAGATGCATCGCCACCTCCAAAGTCCAAGATTTTCTTCTTCATTTTTTTTGGGCCGTCTTCGATATCCTTGAGTCCTTCTGATCTCACTGTGCCCTCTACCTCCTGAATGGGTCCAGCTTTAGGCAAGATGACGGATCGAGGTTTGAGCTCGTCCTTTGATTTCACCTCTGGCAGCGAGAAGCCTATTCCCGACATTGTTAAAGATCGCGCGTTAGTTCAACTGTTTGTTAAGATCGGATAAAAAGAAGCATGTTCAATGCTATTCGAGACACCTACTCCTGCTGAGATCCATACGACACTTTTCTTCTACCCATTCGATTGCCAGTTCCATGATGTACAGTTTGAAATCCAAGTCTGATTCTGTCCGTTTGTATGGCTGTGTGTGAATACAGGCGTCTGTCACAAGATAAGCCTTGTCTGCTAATAAGAAGCGGTATCAAAAGCGGTCAGTTGTTTTCCTAACTGACATGGGTGTGAAGATGTCCTGTAGATGCGAGGCGATGGCCAACCTTTATCGTGATACTCTCGAGGCGGACTTAATTGAAATGGAACCTGATATGTGGAACCTTCGACTGCATTAATGGCCTTTTGAATCTCTTCCTCGGACACAACTGCCGGACTTGGTTTAGGCATCGTGTCTGCATGGCAAATGTTGATGAAGATGGGCGTATCCTTGGGGAAAACCTTGAGTTGTGTGCCAATAGGGACCTGGCCAGATTCCTTGGTGGTCCTGGTCTCCACCACGAATCCGGCTATGGGCAGGAGCTCGGTCATAAGGGTGTCGATGGGCTGGCGGTACTGGGGAGCCTGGGAAGCTTCGAGGTAGCGCTCTGCAAGTGACAAGGCAGCCTGCGGGTTCTTTTGAAACTCTGCCATGAGCGCCTCCTCGTCCGCGGCATCCTGATCCTTGCTGGAGGGGGCGGTGGCGGAGGGATTAAGCAGGAATGCGCCATTGCCGTGGGAGCCCTGGCGATCGTTTGCTCCAAAGTCGAGGAAGGACATGTTTCGCAGGAAGGAAGGAAGGAGGGAAAGAGGAAGGAATGGATGAATGGAGGAGGAAGGACGAGGGCATGCAGAGAACAAGAATGAATAGCATGAAAATGAATAATGCGCTGATCAGCACTGTATTTCCGTCCGTTTGGATCGACCGCGCACCGCCACGTTTGAGCGAAGGCGTCCTTGTCCTTATCTCGTTCTTCATTTCTTGACTTTTGCTCCTTTGTTCTTTTGTTCCTTTGTTCCTTTGCTCCCTTGTCTTGTCCCGCTGTCCATTCCTTCCTTGCTCCCTCCCTCCCTCTCCCTCTCTCTCTCCCTCTCTCTTGCTCTGTTGCTCATTGCATCCCATCCGTCCCCCCCATCAGATAAACTGGATCACAGCTGCTGCTGCCTCCCTCCTGTCACCACCTTCACCAATGTCGAGGCACCACCAGACCCTGACCCCTACCCTTCCTGATGGAGTGCGCCAGAGGCGGTCCTGGGTCAAGACTGCGGTCGCATTCGTCCCTTTCCTTGCCCTCGTCCTCAGCTCATGGCTCTATGCCATCCATCTCGACCGACTCGCCAACCAGTCCATGGTCCGGTCCAAGGATTCACCCGCCGTGCCACCAACCAACAGCAGAGACACCCAGACAAACACTGACCGCCTTGGCACCGAATCGGCGTCCCGGGACGACGATATTGTCGTTGGTGACAGCAAGGACAACGTCTTTTACTTCATCCAGGTAAAGAGGGACAGTCATCGGATCGTTTTCTAGAGAGAGAGAAGACTCTCGGAACGGAGCGCAGTAGGCACTCGTTAGCAGACGTGTGTGTTGGGTGTGTCTCTTGTGCACAGAAGGACTGAAAGGCACACGACAAACACACACACCTGTGATCGGCCACCTGTTTATCGTTGTCCTCTCTCTCTCTCTTTCTCTCTCTTTCTCTGTCATCTCGTTCCCCTATCTTCTCTCCTGTTTGTCAGACGCATGCATTAACAACCCAGAGAATCTTCTCTCCGCTCTCCGACTCTGCTCTAGGTGTCTGATTTGCACATTAGCGCTTTCAGGAAGGCGAGCACGGCCAATTTTTACACATTCCTGTCCACAGCTCTACCCCTGGTAGACCCTTCGTTTGTGGTCGTCACGGGTGATCTGACCGATGCAAAGGACAAGCAGCTAGTGGGTTCAATGCAGTATATGAACGAGTGGATCACCTACCGGGATGCCCTGGAGGAATCAGGAGTACTCAAGAAGAGGAATGGTACTTTCTGGCATGATCTCCGAGGCAACCACGATTGTTTTAATGTCCCAGACTGGAATAGCAAGGAAAACATGTATGCAGACATGAGCGCGACAAAGACCCCAGGATTCATGTTTGATGTTAACACAGACTATGGCAAATATGGATTCATCGGCATCGACGCATGGTAAGAAGAGATTCTAATGTATTTCCCGAGGGTCAGGCGCAAGATTTTTGACCTTTGCTGATGTTTATCTTCAGTCCCAAACCAGGACCAGCCCGACCCTACAACTTTTTCGGTTTGTTCGAGACGCCAGACATGGACAACTTGGCAAGGCGACTGTCTCTCAGCAAAGGAAACAACCATACCTTTGTGGTAAGCCGTGCGGTCTCCATTTGCTATCTGTCGATCCAGATTTTTTTTTGTCTTTTACTCAATAACAGTTTTTCTTTATTGTACTGTAACATAGTTTTCGCATTACCCAGTAACAACGACGATGTTTGGAGAATCTTCTGGAGGAGAGAGCTTTGCCGATCTGTCCCGATCTTTTAGTGTTTACATGTGCGGACACTTGCACAAGCTCAAGTGGGGTACGTGCACGATTTGTTACCCTACGGCATATGAATGTTCTCAAAATACTAACACTACCACCAATCTTGACATAGGCCTTGGAGATGCACTTCAATCCTATCAGCCTACACATTTCTTGGAGTTGGAGGTGGGCGATATGAAACAAAATGGACTCTATCGTATCATGGTCGTCGACAACGACATGATTTCGTTCACGGATGTGTCCATGCCCATGACGACAATTCCTCCTGCAATTATGCCACGGAGGGCTGGCAGCCCAGTTGTTCAGGAGACTGTTGAATCCGATGAGGACACTCAGGATAAAACATCCTCAACTTCAGAAAAGGACAGGAAAAAGAGACGTCCAGCCCTTGGACCACGACTGCCCACAAATCCCATTCTAGTAGTTTCAAATCCAAAGGACTCTCGCTATTTGATCCCCAAACACGAGCCTGTGGGCAGGATTGGAACCAGCACCCATATTCGATTCTTGGCGTGGACAGATAGTCAACCCTTCCCTGTCGAAGGAGATGAGCATGGGAACCACGTGCCCAAAGAAGTCAAAATTGAGATCAAGATCGATGGACAGTTGCACAAGAACCCCGCCCGGTTTGCAGGAACCAAGGAAGAAGACAAGGATGAAAACACGGATTTTCTTCCGCTTTATGTGTCGGAATGGAACCCTCAGTCTTATAATGACGGCGAGGATCATGTTCTAGAGATCAAGTTTGTAGATGGTCATGGACGCATTGGAACCACACGTACAGTTTTCAGAGTCGATGGGCAACGGTCGGAAATGAAGGGTGGATTCGCAGAGTGGGTCATGTGGGCCAACATTGCATTGCTGGTAAGAAGTCATTTACAGAACATGATTTATCGCTCAACGATAACTGACAATTGGGCTAATGTTTTGTTGCAACTCCAAATAGTTGAAGGCATTGTTTATCACTGGATACCTTTTTGTCACCCTACTCTGTTTGATTCTACCCAAGCTCTACTCGCTCTACCTCCAGACATCGCCTCCTCCAGCGCAACCTGACGTGAAGGCCCGCAGCAGCTCTGACCACCCCGATGCTGATCGGTCTCTTTTGCCACCACCTCCCACGAACCACGCGCAGTTTAAGAATGGGTATGATGCCTGGCTGGATCGCAAGCGTCGCCATTTGTATCGTCTCTCTTCTACTGTTTCGACCTCTTCAGCGCGTCATCGATTCTGGAATCGCTTTGTGAACCACACGATCCACGCCCACGTCTTGCGGTTCGTTCATTTTTCGACCCAGCCAATCTTGTTCTACCCGACCTTGATCTTTACTTTGATGTTGGTCACGGTCCCTCATTACTGGGGTCATTTTGTCCCCTCTGCAGGAATTCAGGGCCAGGGATACTTTTACCTGCAAGGCATCTACTTGCCCAATGCCGGCGGACACTTGGGAGGCGGATTGGGCTCAGCGAGCTTGGACCCTGCAGGACCAGAGAGAGTCAGTCGACCCCTGAATGTTCTAGCTGGTGCGATTTCGTCTCTCACTGGAGGCGCGGTTAGCATGGGCACTCAACAAGGACTTAAGGGCGAACTTGGCTACAATGGTGGAGGCAGTTGGATCCCAATGGCAGATACATGGATGAGCACTATTTGGACGGTTGTTTATGATTTGGTCATCTTTTTGTACTATTTGACCTTGTGCGCGACCCCATCTGGATACCTGTACTCGCCTTCGAATGCTCACCGACTGAGACCATACCACCGAACATGGTATGTGCGTTGTCTGATTTTCGGCATCTGGGTATTCCGCTGCTGCACAGTTTTGATGACGGCAGAGCTCTATGGACCCAGTGTCATTTGGACCGGCATTGGAACATGGTGGTTGGTCGTGGTGGGTTGGCTGATGTTTATGGTTGGATGGAGTCGCTCCCGGATCGAGAGAGATACACTCTTGAAGGAAGCTGAAGAGGAACGTGAAGAAGAGTATGATGAAGCAAGAGAGGAACGGGAGGCCTTTGGAGGTCCTTCTTCATCTTCTTCTTCCTCGTCTTTGTCCACATCACCGAGCCGTGAGAAGAAGGAGCGGTCTTTGGCAGAAGATGTGGAAGCTGGAAGCGACACACAGTCCAGAAAGGTCGTCACAAAGGATGTTCATCACGAAAAAGTTAGTTTTGTACACCCAACTGGCGTCACCAGAGCTATCACGACGACCACAACAATCAAGACCTCCTCCTCAACGATGTCCTCGGGAACTGTGGCTGATGGCAAATCTGTTTCGGAGGAAGGTCTGGATAGTTCAGAGTCTGCCCATTTCAAGAATGAGAATGATCCCGAATCCAAGCAGGAACAAACTAGACGACAAGGGCAACGAAACCGGCGAGCCTTACCTTCTAAATAAGAAAGAACGATCAACCTACATTACCCACTACACTTACACCACTTTCATTTCCATACACAATAATAAATACTATACATACCCATCTCAGAAAAGTGCCTCTCTCTCTCTTTCTCTCTCTTGTTAGTAGTATATAGTACGATGCGAGTTGGACATCCCTGCAGGTAATGAAGGCCCTGTTCCCGGGGAAGGTATTCCTTTAATGTCGGCTTTGGTGATGAGGCGGATGACGATCAGTAGCAAGCGGGCAACCGCCAAAGCAGCATTGGCACCTTTTTGGAACGAAGCTAGGTCTAAGAACTCACCGAGATATTGAGAAAGCAGCATGGCCCAGATGGTGCGAGTCCGCATATAACATTCTTCGCTCTGCAAAGTGATTTGTGGTGAGTAAAACATTATTATTATTGCAAAAGCTATGAGAGTGTTCTGCACAGCCCTTCAATTCGACATCAAAGCCGCCTCATTTCTGGGCGCGATCAATTCTCTATAGACAATAGTGCGGGTTAAAGCAGTGATTTGGTCTATTCTATCTGACTTGTTTGGGATATTCAACCGCTCCATGACCTGATGCACCGTTTGAATCACTGCACCCAACTCTGGTCCCGAAAGTGGTTGGTTTTGTTGGGCCATGAAATCTTTGATGATCTGTGAGATCTGGACCTCGGGCCTTGCAATTGACGCCAAATGGCCGAAATTTTGGAGAGGTTTTGTTCCCCAGAGTCGCCTCTCTGCAATCGTGCCAACGACGATGATTCGCGGTTGGTGGTGGCTCGATGGTTGTGAAGACGGTGATGAGACAGGCCCTCTGTCTGACGAAGACAGCAGAAAGGGTTCCCAGTGATCGATCTTGGAAGCCATCGAAGGTTTGTTGCCTCGTACCATGTTCGCCAAGGTGAGATTGGGTGTTCCTCTAAAATCCTTTCGAAGCACAACGCGCCCTCGGATGGGTGGCGCTCCTGCCATGAAGGTGTGAATGGATGAAAAAACTGCGCCCGTGGGTCCAACGAGGAGAACAGGCTCTTCCTCTTCTCCGTTGCCCTGATCATTGTCCCACGATGTTGACTGCTGAGCAACAGTTGCTTCTCTGGAAGCGAAATACCTTCCTGCATGAATGGCCGTACCACTCGGCTGAGGCGACAACGGGGAGTTGACAGAATGCGCGATCGGTGACGCGTCCTTGACCTGCAAAGCCCAAACCCTCTTCTCATACTCTCCCGAGGCTACAATCTCGACTAGGACCATCGATCCTAAACCACCCAAAGACTTTGCGAAATCTACCGGGGCGGCTCCTAAGCAAAGCGGCACATGCAAATCTTCAGGGATGGCCCAATACGACATGTCGCGGCCTGTCAACCTCGACGGACGGAGGGCCTTCAAATCAGTCTTGGGACTATCTCCTGTTAAACCGCTTCCGCCCATCTCTGGATCACGAGGAGTCGACACGTCCATCGGCACCAAGGATTTCAAAAACTTTTGAACGCCTGGAGCAAACGAAACACCTGTGGTCTGAACCAACTCTACCATTTCAATCTTGACGCGCGCCGGTGGTGAGTAGGTTTCCATGGGCCCCCAGAAATCATATCCTGATGGGTTGGAACGGCTGCCGCGTTCACTAAAAATCTTTTCCAGTTCCGGACGTGTCTTGGGAAGAGGTCCCAGGCCAGCGACCCACTTGGGAGCGCCTCGTTGCTCCATCCTCACTAGGGTATTGTGTTCCTTCACCATCCTTTCAACCAAGTCCCGCTCCAGGTCCAGATCCAGGTATTTGGGACCAAGGATGACGTGAGTGATCTGAAAGGTTTGAAGACGTTGAGAATCAAGCCATGATTGACCGATCCGTTGGAAACGCGAGATCTGCTCTGGTCGATCATCCCAAAGATACATATGCTGAAGCTGTGGGTATTCAAAGAGAATGTGGTATAAGAAATCCAGCTTTGTGTTATAGGTATGGATCTTGCGGTAGATAGGAGCTCCTGATGTAGCTGAGGCATCCATATTCGCGCCATTGGTTTCTTCGCGATGGTTCCGAATCCCCTGACGACGACTGTTGTGAGCCTCTTCTCGTCGATGCCGATCTCCACTCAAAGAATTAGAAGAGCCGGCGTCGTTGCGCTGATGTTGTTGTTGATGATAGTGTCGGGGGTGATATTGCTGTTGATGTCTGTTTTGTTTGAGGTGATGCTGGTTGTGATGCTGGTGGTAGTTTTCGAGAAGAGCGACAGTCGAAGGTTTGGACGCGACGAGATCAAAGACCAGGCCTTTGGCTCTGATCATTTTGAGGATCTGAGTGTTATGAACAGGTCCAAAGCGTCCCGTTAACAGAACAGTCAAACAACCTGGGTCGGCTGCCGACTGTCGGATGTGATCCACCTAGTTCGGATATTTATAGCATCACAAAAAGATCAGAAACGCGACCCCAGAGAGAATTTTTGCCCCTTTCCTCTTCTTTCTTCCTTTCCTTTGCATTTCCCACAGAGTACTTTGTAAAGAACACGTCAACTTACAAGTTCCTCGTTCCACCATCCATCCCAGGCTGTTGCCTCCGCCTCTGGACCAAGTCCATCCAACGAGTCCGGTTGATGCCACCATCCAGGACCGACGCCATTCCACGACTGAAGCAGTCCTACGAACGCGTGGTCCCACAGGGCCGGGTTCGGCAATGGAGATCTGAACAATGTTTGGTCAAAATCGTAGACCTGTACCGTGTGCAACAAAGTCATCTGAACTGGATCCTCCAGTCGAGCAAGGTTGGCATAAGCGATAGCAGGATGGGTCAACAGTTCGGATTTTGAAGGGGCTGTTGCTGTGTGTGACGGGGTGATGTTAGTGGGTGCGGTTGTTGTAGAAAATGACGAGGCCGAAGCCTCGGTCATGTCAGTGTCCATCAAGTTCATTGCTAGAGGGATGTGAGAGTAAAGAAAGGAGAAAATCAGGTCAGGGATCATTTTAAATATCAGCCCCCACGCGTGCGACGCAGCATTGGGCCAAAGCACCGCCACCAAGAAATGTAAAAAAAAAATCCGCAGTTTGTGAGTCAAGGATGGTTTCTCTCCGTCCGTGCTCTCACTTTCCTTTTCTAACACGCTGTTTGTGGATAACCATGAATATGGCGATGGTGATGAAGATGAAGGTGATGAAGATGAGGATGATGATGGTGATGACCGCAGTCGTTTATTTTTCAACTTTTGCAGTTGTGGGAACGCAACTCTGCCTTCAACCACGGTTCTTTTGAGGGTATTTTGGTGGCAAACTCTCGTTCCACAGACCGCCGACATTTGCAACAGAGCCCAGCTTTTTTTTCCTAGCTCCTGCCGCCCTTTGAGACCATCGAGGAGAAAAAAAGGGGCAAGAGATAGCAGCAGGAAAGGCACAATTGGTCGTCGACTCTCCCTTACAGATCCTTTTGCAGCGTAGGCTCAAACGGTCCCATTGAATCACTGCCATGGCCATAGCCGTCACTTGACCGCCTTGACGACCCAGAAACGACCTCCAGACTGCCCCCTTCAGGAATGCTGTCGATAAACTCCTCCAGCGCCGCTCTATGCTCCCCTGTTGCCCCCTCCGATCCACCTAATGTCCACATCAGCATCCAGTCCTCGGTTTTCATCACCGCACCGCAGTGTCGAAAGATAAATTCCTGGGACAACTTCTTGAGTCCATACTCCTGCGAGACATGAGCCGCTTGAAAGATCCGTACACAGGTATCGACCTGAAGGTGGTGCTCATGGAGGATCGACGCACACAGCTTCTTGAGTCGTTCCAGCAGATACATATTGGCCATCACTAGCACATCACACACCACCGTGTAGTCCAGCTCAGGATCGACCGTGTCCGTGTACAAGAACGAGAGGAACGCGTATACGACCGCATAAGGCTCTGGTAACGTCATGGACCCTCGTGTGGACTCGATCATCCCAGACGCATGCATGTTCCTAAAGTGAGGCCATCTAGAGGAGAGAACCATCCTGTGGACATGGATCTGGCGCGTCGATCCCTGAGCATTGATGATGAAATCCGAAAACTCGTCATTGTCAAGCATCATCCCCATGTGTGACTGCAAGGTTGAGGGAGGGATCTGGAAGACCCCCAGATATTCAACATTGATCGACAAGACATCTCGGAAATGGTCATAGGGCTGCGGCCGATCCTTTTCTGTGTTTCCCAAGAAGATCAAGCTTGGGGCTGATCCGCTATCCTCCAGATCCATAATCTCGCTCTCCGCCACAGAGTAGTCGTCACCTCCGCCTCCTCCCCCTCCGCCACCACCGCTGGTATGAACGCTAGTGTGGCTTTGATTGCTGTTACTCCGAAGACGACGGCGTGTAGGGTCAGCCACCATGGCATCGTGTACTTGTGGAGAGGAGAGTTGCCTCCGGTGGTTTCCTTGTTGGTGCGGCTTCTTTGTCACGATCGTGAAGTAATTCCATACCATGCCCTCTCCTAAACACTGATCGATATCGAGCTTGCGCCACTCCAATTGCTCCAAGTCCAGGATCCAAAGACCATAGAGACTCTGTTGTGTCACCTCGTTGGGATACTTTCCAAACACAACCAGCTGGTTTCCAATCGCCTCCGAGAAATGTTGAGATTTCAGCATCACTACTTTGCCCGTGATACCAGTGTGCGGCAATACCCGAAGTGTTGTGAGGTCAATAGAGTGCAGATCCGAAACGGTACGGCCTTGCTCGTCTTTTCCTGCATATACCCAGAGTTTTGTGCCAATCAGGCAGGCCGAGTGATTGTACCGGGCAGGGACTGTATTCGCGTCCGACCACGTCCAAGTCTCCAAGTTCAATATCCTCATTTCCTCCAGGACATATGTGCCTAAAAGAAATAAAAAAGAAGGGAGGAATGAGAAATGGCGGCCGGTTCTTCATAACCATGGGAAGGGTGGTAGACGGTGCATGTTTCCTGAATGAAACACAAGCAGAACAGAGGACATTCAACGATACTTACATTTCGAGTTCTTGGCAAATCCTCCATAGACATACATCTTGTTCTTGTAGACCGTTGCAGAATGCAAATAGCGTGCTGGTACCTCTCCTCTGATCTCCGGCCGGGACCAAGTCCGGTTTTGGAGCGAGAAAACAATCACATCGTCGCGGTATTCGTCGTATTCATTCGATCCTCCTATTAATAGGTTCAACCCAAGCGTTGAATGCAATGGTCAATATAACACAAAATCAAAAAGATGTGTTCTAATCATCCCAACATCAAACCCGGAATGCTGAGATAAACCACAACGATCGTTACCAAATACAATAATATGCTGGTTCCAAAGCACCGCTGTGTGCCCGTAGCGCTTCGTCGGGGGCACGCCCTCCTTTGTCTATTCCAGGCACAGTTGATGGTCAGGGGCAAACAAACATGATGTGAGAAACACAAATTGGTCAGTTGTCTGTGCACGCGTTTCTTTTATGACATTGGGCAAGTGGACACAAAGGGCATCAGGTCTCAACAAGAACTCCCGTTGGGTGGTCCGATGGTCACTCTTTTGGCCTGCCCTCTCCACCTTGTGTCTTGAAAGTCTCTCTCTCCCCCCTTGTGAGAGCGTCCTCTCCTTGTCGTTGAATTGCCTTGGGAGCCTTTTTACCCCTTTCAACCTTGCCCCCTTCGTCAAGTTTGCGCGCAAGCTCTCTCTCTCTTTGAGAAGATTGGTTGAATGTGGTGAGAACGACAAGATCCTGCGCGCGATCCCTTTCAAGTCCCTGATACTTGAGAAAAGCACGAAAAGCACTGCATTTTTTTCCTGTTGTTCAACACCAATTGGTCGAGTTCGCTTTCATCCTGCCTTTTTTCCTGCCAAAACCCCCCTCTCCCCCCTTCCCCTTATCCCTTCGTTCCCCCCACTTCATGCTGCACAATGATTGTTATTGAGGGGGGCTTCTTTTTTGGTTGGTCGCTTTGGTCATTAAGAAAAAGAAATAGAAAAAGAAAAAAAAAAACACGCATCATGATCGCGTATCTGCGTGCGTGCGGGGGATTTGGGATATGCAAACCTTCCAGATGATCGTCAACCGACAAAATACCCTGCACCAGAAGTGGAAGAAAATAAAATTCGCCGCATAACTCGTCGCACCTGTCCAGACATGCAGAAAGAACTTACCAAGACGCATTCCCAATGCATGGTCGTCAAGTCCAGCACATGGAGATCATTTGTAACATGGCCGCCTCCGCCAAATAAATAGAGTTTCTGATCCACTCGCGTAAACGAGGGCCTCCAGAGTCCAACCAGATTCTGGCCAGTCGTACTGCACGGCTTCGCGAACTTCATTGAAGTTTTTTTTGGGGGGAACGGTTATCGGTTTCTTGCTGCAAGGGGCAGAGCTGACTTGGTCGAGAGATAGAGAGAGGGAGACAGAGAAAGAAGGACAGAATGAAACAAAGAGAAGGAAAGAACGAGAGATAGATAGATAAAGAATGGGAGAGAGAAAGAGTCAAAGACGCAGACAGAGAGCGCCCCGCTTCCTGTGTGGATGTGGTTTTTGGAGTCTTTCAGGCTGCCGATGTATCGTGGGATTGCCCCGTAAAAAGTGGCGATATCCAGAGGGGCTGCTTAATATAATGGCGGTGACGGCAACGGGTCCTTGAGGAACGCAGACTTGGTCGCGCGGTTGGGTATGAATAAGCGGATGAATGAATGCAATGAATGAGTGCGATGAAAGGGTACTATTGATGGGTGTTGAGAACAAAGGTTGGGGAATGAATCAAGTCAGTGGGAAGGTGATGCGTAAAGTGGAATGAGAAGTAGAAGTGAATGGCGAAGGAAGAAAGAGAGAGAGCGAAAAAGAGAAAGAGGAGAGAGAAAAAGACAGGGAGGAAACGCAATAAAGAAAAATAAAGGAGTCGACGGCCTGTCGACGACAAAGACACACACACACACACACACACATTCATTCACACACACGACTTGGTCCAAGCTGCGAATAATGCCGTGTCCATGCGCAACAGCCAGCATATTGATCCATCCAGCTCTCTGTCCCCTTCCTGCAGTTTGCAAGGGAGCATCGCAACGTTCCTTTCCTTTATTCAACCGAGATAAACGTAGAGTAATTGAAAGCAGTAAGCAATGAAGCGGATCTGAGAGAATGCCTCCTTGAGTTCTATCTCATCGCTCATATTGTGTCCGCACGTCCGTCAACGGCACATACTATCGATGGCGAGTTATGCACGCACCAATTGGGACAGTTAGCTCACAGTTCTCGGACCTGGACACGGACACCGATATGAACCAATCCTTACCCACACATCCATGGTCCGAGATTTGGTGACACGACCATTCTTGTCTTTGTCAACCACATAAATGCCTTGGCCGGCTCCATCTGATACAGGGATAAACATCCTTCCTGGAGCCTTTAGTTGTTGAACAAGCTCTTTGTGCATGGACTGGGCTGCCGCTCCAACATGACTAAAGTCGAGCAAGAGAGAATAAACAGCATTGTAAGTGTTGTTAACAAAAGGCTTACTGCAGGGGTAGAAACAAATGAACCTTTGATCATTCTGTTAGTCAGGAATTGACCGAGTTGATTACATGCAATCGTAGGGTGCTTCCTGGGGGAACCCGACGCGGCCATCCGCCGAAAAAAATGCGACTCGACCTTCCTCCAGATATGTAGGTTGGTCGCGAAGAGTGCTCTTCTTGGCCTGTTCCACCAACTCTGGGATATGGTCTACTCCGACGACGCGCCCTGTGGGCCCAACCATGTTCGCCATGCACACCGTCAAATAGCCACTGCCACTGCCCACATCTAGAACTGTTGACATTTGAGAACGATAATCAGAGGAAAAGGAAGACTCTCCAAGATCCGTAAACTAGTTTTTCTTCTGACACTTCATGTAGAGGATGAGGTTGCGATCAGCAGGCATATTGCTAGGGCCAACATTACCTTTAGCACCTTCGACTAAATAGGGGGAAAGACTCTCCAGAGCGGCCGCGTGCATGTGTGGCGCAGAGATTGTGGATTGATATCCGATCGTCTGAGGAGCGTCCTTTAGGAAATCAAAGAGCCCATGGGACAAAGGATCTGTTAAGTTAGCGTGTGAAGGCCAAGTCCCACGATACAGTCGAAATAGCAAACAGGCACAAAATAGGGAGACGCACCTCGTACGGCTTGTATCTTGAAAAGTGACCACGGTCAACAGCAAGCATCGCACTCTTGACTGCTTCGTTTGTGATGAGGTGGGCTCGAGCGAGATTATGAACGAGCTCATCATTGGATGTTCCAGAACATCTCCAAGCCATGACTGCAGTTCTGAATTGTCTTTGTGTGAGTCGATTAAAGGGCAACAGTATGGAAGAGCTGATAGAGTGGCGCTGAAGGTTATGTTTTGTGGGGCAGGGTCTTTTCTTGAGAGAAAAATAAAAAATAAAAAAAGGAATGGCGCATGAGAAAGCACATGCATTGTGCAGGGGTCACCTGACAGCAGGCAGCTGACAGGTGTTCTCAACGTACGTGCTAACAGATTGGATCGGACCGGCAGTGAGACCACCACAGCTGCCCATTTGGAGGATGGACCAAGCATTCCGCCTGGTCATGAGTGATTCCGATGACTTGCAGGGACATTTGGAATTCATTCCTTCAGGGGAACGACCCCCTGGGGCGCGCACGTACCCTGGATTCGAACGAAACGTCCGACAAGGATTCTTCCCTGCGTCCAACAGCCTGGAGAAACTCCTGGACCAAAACACCTGGATCGACACCACGGAGTCTCTGAGCCAGCGGATCAAATCCTATGGCTCGCAACCGGGATCAGACATGAACCTGGGCAACATGTCCACTGGGGCCCTTCGACGACTGCTCACAAAAAGCAAGGAAGAGGAGGAAGCAGCACCCCTGGACAACACACCCGGACAAAACCTTACAACTCAGTTTTGGGACTTTTTCTGGAAGGCCGACATCCCACACACCACTCGCACGGTATGGTGGCGCCTTCTAATCAGCAAACTCCCCTCTCGAAAACGACTACACTCCATCATGGAGGAGACCTTCGAAGAATCCTGCGCAATCTGCGGAGCAGCGCAGGAGACTGACCGCCACATGATTTTCACATGCCCGCGGAAACTCCAAGTTTGGCGCTCCTCGCTAGCGACTCACGTCGGAGACATGGATTTCTCATGGGAGTTCATCGAACTTCTTCTGTATGGTGAACATGAGCAGATCCTCCCCACGAGCAACATCAGTGCAATTGCACTTCTAACAACCGTCCTTCATCAGATCTGGATATTTCATTTTCTCCACATCCTCGAGGACCAACCCTTCGACGCCACCCAGGTGACAACGTCCATTGATCTTGCGGTCAACAAAATTGTCAACCAGAACGAGTATCGGCGACGCGTACAGGAGGAACGCAGCCGTGAGTCAGCAACTGACCCCAACTCAGGCCCCACGACCCCCCAAACCTAGCATTTCTTCTTTTATTTTCTTCTATTCCTGTATTTTTATCTTTTAGTACCACCCCCGTAGTGCTTGTTGTAACTCAAATTTGATCGTAGTAGCGCCGCCTGAAGATGTAGGGGCACTGGATTTCTTGGACACTGACCCAAATAAACCAGATAAAAACAAAAAAAAAAAAACAACGTACGTGCTACTATACTATCCGCGGTACTTCTTGAACGTGGCGGCCAGGTTCTCGCCCGCCTTCAGCGCAGTCATGCACTGGTCATCGACCGCGGTCGACTTCTTGCACTGGGCTTCAACTTGAGCCAGCATGTCTTTGGGGATCACGACAATACCATCTGCATCTGCCACGATATAGTCACCCGCATGGATCGTCACAGCTGGATGGTTGGGGTTTGGTTGCATAGTGATGGGAGCGTTCAAGGTCGATGCGCGTGTGAAGGGACCTGCGCCCATGACAGATGTTGCTTTGGCAAAGACCTAATACGGTGCAAAATATAGCAAAGCAGTTTGAGTGGATGGGGACGACTACAGTGGCAAATGGACAAGATCTCGCAAGGAAGCTTGTTCGTTACAGGGAAGCCAGCTTCACGCTGTTCGTTAAGATCACGGATACGACCGTCCACAATAACACCGAGAGCACCCTTGACCTGAGCGCGAGCAGTCATGAGTCCTCCCCAAACTGCGTTCACCATGTTGGCAGGTTGAGAGATGCAAACGACGGATCCTTCGGGAATGGCATCCACAAAGTGCTGGTCAGGCTTTGGCGAGTGCTTATCCGAAGCGGGGACCATCTATCCAGAGATGAGATTGAGGCAAAAGATGAGTGAGGTTAGGGACGGCGATTAGCAAGGGCGGAGAGGATTGACAGTCTGTCCAAAGTCGCGATCTGCCAGTGTTGGTTGGATCGTTACCTGGACAGTGTAGGCGGGTCCAAAAACTATGGGAGTTATCAAGAGCAGGAAAGATAGCAAAAGAATGAGAAAGAGGCATCTGTGGATGGTTGATTGACGGTTCGAGAGCGAGAAGGACGGGCTTACCCCGCGTGTTGCCGGCCTTGAATTGCGGACTCCAGAGGTGGATATCGGGGATGTAACCTGCGCCGGTTTCGCCCAGGGTCAAGAGCGCGTCAGCAACGTCGCAGCTGGCGTAGAAGGGGAGGGCCTCTGCTTGGGACAAGGATGCCATTGGTAGGGTGTTGCTGCTGTAGAATGAAGGATGGAGGATGGAGGAGGATGCGAGGAGATGAGATGGAGATGAATCCTCTGTTCACAGGCAGGGAGAGGCATACATTAAGGCAAAGAGCGGTTCCTCTTAAGCCGTCTTTCCCCAAAGTGACGTGGTGGCTGTGTGTGCAGGAAGGAAGGACCATGGCTTCCTTTCGTTCTCTTCCTTCTCTTCCTTCTCTTGCCTTTCCTCCTTTGCCCCCATTCTTTCCGTCACTTGTTTCTGTACCCCCCCGTCTCTTCCTTTGTTCTCTATCTTCCATCCTCCGCCCTTCCACGCCTCGGCCCTAACACAACCCAACCCGACTCAGCCTGACTCAACTCGACAAAACATCTAATCACTCTTTACCCGCCGACACGCAATGGAAGCCCTTGACCAGCTTACCGAGGACCAAAAGGGCATCCTCAAGAGTTACCTCGTAAGCATCCTCACCAGGACTGTTCGAGTCCCTCTGTTTCTGCTGGATTTGGATGCACATTCTCAAGGAGGATGGAGAATAGGAGCAGAACGCATCGCGTACCGAATGCTGACCGCGCCATTCTTTTTCTCATGGTCAACCCATAGGATGTAACAGGACAAGACGACCTCGAAGTTGCCATCGTCACATTGGAACATCATTCCTGGCAGCTTGAGGTAGGCATCGAGTCGCTGATGCGACCTTTGACTCGTCCTTTCGTCGTCATGTCGCCATGTACACCAGACCTAATGAACTGACCACCATGGAAACGCAACTTCCCCCTTTTTGGAATACATCGTTAGACTGCGGTTCAGGCACAGTTTGGAGACACACGTATGCCTTCGCGGCCAGACGAGTCATTGGGAGGCCTTGGAGTAGATAACATTGCAGACGACGAAAGTGGGGTGGACGACCATGCTCCACCACTCCCCCCTCCCCTGCCACCAGCGCCGCGCCAAACACCAAGGTTTGACTCATCCAACGTTCTTCCGACTCTTCGGACGACTCTACTACGTTGAATCTCTCTAACTTCTTTTGTGTTCTAATCCTTCCAAAAATCAGGCCAACGAGCACCTTTGTAAGTGGACCCGGCGAAGCACATGGCGTTAACTGGACACTCCTGGAAACACTGGAAATATGAGCTTGAAGGCTGACTGTCAAACTTCAATGTTTTATGTTGTTACTGTATCGATAGACTCGAAGTTTTCTGTCTTGGTTTTCCTGGCCCATCAACACGATCTGGGGCGTAACCTGGTCGTTCCTAGCGTATTTTTGTAAGTAACCAATGCGCAAAGCAAAGCAAAGCAGATCACTTCTTTTTTCTTTATCCATCCATGGTGGCGGTAACTGACATAATCCCTTTTTCACAAAAAAAAAAAAGACACATTGTTTCCTCAAACGTTCAGACAGGCGATCACTGGTCAGTCCACACGATCTGGACCCTCTCGTCCTCCACAGGATCCAGCCTCAGTTGCAGCTCGCTTCTTACGAGAATATGAGGAAAGCTATGGAACGACACACCCCAACTTTTATGCTGGGGGATATTCTGCAGCCTTGAACAAAGCCAAGAACGATCTCAAATTCTTGGTTGTGTACCTGCATTCAGACGAACATGATGCGACAGAAAAGTTTTGCAAGGAGACGCTTTCAGATAGCGACTTGCTTTCGTACTTGCGAACTAACGACTTTCTGGTCTGGGGAGGCAATGTCAAGGAGACCGAGGGATTCCAAGGTAAGAATAGGATGCATGCATGACATGCAGATCTAGATCATTTTCAAGAATGAAGGATGGAAATCATATTGAGAATTCTTACCAAACGTGTGCCTTTTTCACTCCAGTTGCGACTACATTGCAGACTGTCCGCTATCCATTTATAGGTGTCATTGCGCTCTCTCAGCCTACTTCTGGATCATCCTCTACAAAGATGGTGCTTATTGATCGCATTGAAGGGCCTTCTACCGCAGAACAGATCATCCAGCGTCTTACACAGCAGGTGACTCGCCAATCTGCCGCACTGGACAGACTCCGAGCTGAGCGTCGGGAAAGAGACATGGCACGCGAGATTCGTCAGCAGCAGGATGATGCTTACCAGCAGTCCCTTCGAGCCGACCGTGAAAAGGCTCGTCAGCAAAAGGAGGCAGTTGAGGCAGCTGAAATCAAAAAGCAAGAACAGGAGAGGATTGAGGCGGAAAAGGAAGCTGCTCTGACTCGTCGTGAACGGCATTTAAAGTTTCTGTTCGAGAACTTGCCAGCAGAGCCAGCTGTGGGCGAGACAGGCTGTGCCCGTTTAAGCTTCAAGCTGTGGAATGGTGAGCGAGTGATCCGTCGGTTCCGAGGCGATGAGCCAGTGGAGCACGTGTACATCTTTATCGAGACCATCGAGTTCCGAGAGAACGGATCCAAGGCAGAGTTGCAGCTGGAGGCTGAGGAGCACATCGGCTACAAGCACGCTTATGATTTCGTCTTGATCTCGCCTTTCCCTCGAACCAAGGTTACGGATAGGGAAAAGCAGATCAAGGACGAGCCCGCGTTGTGGCCAAGTGCCAGCTTGGTGGTCGAGTTGGTTGATGAAAATGCCGACGAGGACATCCAGGAATAGACAGCAATATAGCCCAATGACTGAGCTCGATCAAAATGGTCACGAGCCACTGTTTTCCTTAATACAACTTGCAAACAAAATGTCGTTTATTAGAAATACAATAGCATGTTGTTAAAAGTCCATGTCGACTTGATGGTGGGATGACAAATCCTCGTGCTCTCCGTTGTCTACTTTTGAGTTGTCGGATCTTGCGCGGATCAGATCCATCTACAAATAAAGAAACGGCACAAAATTGTGTTAACGATCCTTGCTGTGAAAAATTAACAAGAAACCTCGTAGGAACTGGCCTGCGGAATCTAATTTTCAAATGAGTTCCTGTTTCTCGATTCTTGATCCTTGGGGTCTTCAGGTCCTCGATTTGCAGAGATCTTACCTCGAACTTGTTCTTCATGCTGCCGACGTTCTGGATCAATTCCGTAACGGCGTTTCCAAGAACATGTGCTGGGGTTGTGTCCGGTGTTGTTTGAACCTTGAGGATAAAGTAGTGGTCCAGTGGATGTGGCATCTTGTATCCTGCAAACAGCACTTTTGGGTCTTCCAGTAATTGCCTAAAAAAACGGACCACGGAATGTAACGACGCGTCAGGACTACAGAAGGAAATATAGTGGAGAGAGTGATGACATCCCTGCCTACTCCGTGATAAACTTCGTAGAGCTCCAAAGGATTGGCGGGTTCTTCTGGTTTGATGTCCCTTCTTTGATATCCATAGCCATCTAGCCATCCTGCAGATAGCTCTTTGTCCTCGCTTTCCTTTGTTCCTGATGAGCATTGAAGCAAACTTACATGCGGAGCATGTTGGCTAATGTGTGGTCTTCCTTCTCGACTTTAAATGTGGCGGCGTTGGGGATCTTTGTGTCGGGTGTCACTGTCAGTCTAAGAGTCAAGGCAGGAAACAAGAGTTAGTTTCTAGAAAGAAAGAAGAGACTCTATTGTCGAGTGGCAGGTGGGCGATGCCATACTTCTTGACACCGTCTGGGAGCACAAAGAGTTCGAAGCGATCGGGAGCGTTCATGGCGAGAGATTATGAAGAGAAGGCGACTGGCAGGGTGAGTGGTCCAATGTCCTTGAGTAAGTGATGGATGGCGCAAAAAAAATAGACGAAAGTCAGGAATCAATTAGGATGCACCAAACTGCTCAGCTCTTTGATCGTCTCGCAGACCATGCGAGAGGCGAAGAAAGGTGGATCTGTAGGATGTGCATGGAGATAATTCCAGTGACGTGAACATTCTTTTTTGCACGCCGTCTCTTTGCGCTTCCACGCAATGGAAGGGGGACGCGTCTCGGTCTGTCGAGCAGCGGCGAGCAGTCTTGCGACCTTTGTTCGCGTACGGGCGACGGGCATGACCCTTGCTTGACACGCAACCCCTTTGCTCCATTCATTCATTCACTTCCTCTTTCATTACGAACCAACCCTCCCCGCCCGCCATCTCAATCTACTCTCAAAGGCGCGTCTTGGACTCATCTCTGGATCAGGAACCCGCTACAAGAACGCTCTCGCTACTTCGACCCATTTTCCTACTCTCGCCATGTCTCGCCGTTATGATGCTCGCACAACCATCTTCTCACCAGAAGGTAAAGACCTCAACGCTCCATAGACCCTTAGTCAAAGTGGACTACCCATTCAGCTTCGCCGACACTTTATGGCGTTATTGTCCAGCCTGGAATAGAGCACACCATGGAGCAAGGAACCAACCTATCAAACGCAGGATATTAACCCTGGATCCGCTTTCGTCTCTGTGTACATAGGTCGTTTGTATCAAGTAGAATATGCCATGGAGGCCATCTCTCATGCCAGTACAGCGCTTGGAATCTTGGCCAAGGATGGACTTGTCATTGCCGCCGAGAAAAAGGTTGCATCCAAGCTTTTGGACGAGACAACAGGAGGCGAGAAGATTTACATCATCAACGAGTAAGTCCATGGACTCTTTCTTCTCCAGGGCTGATTGGATTATATTTTCAATCAGGGTCAAGAGGTTCAAAGGGGTCAAGAGGGTCAAAATGAATGATCATGCCCTGAAGGCATGTTACAGGAGCTAACCATATATGACTTCATTTGCTACACCTTTCCGTATTAGTAACATGATCTGTGGAGTTGCCGGTATCACCTCGGACGCCAACATTCTCATCAACTACGTTCAAACTGCCGCGCAACAGTACCTTTACACCTACAACGAAGATATGCCTTGCGAGCAACTTGTTCAGAAGCTGTGCGATTTGAAGCAGGGATACACACAATACGGAGGTAGGGTCCAATTGCTCCAACGAAAGCTCCATCAAGAGTCATTACGGTTAATGAATTAAGGATGAGAGTTCCTTGAACAAAATGCCCTGACGCTTCACTTTTTTTTTTTTGATCATTTTCGCATTTATAGGACTCCGTCCTTTCGGTGTATCGTTCATTTATGGAGGTTGGGACGAGCACTTTGGATTCCAATTGTACCACTCTGACCCCTCGGGCAACTACTCTGGCTGGAAGGCTACCTGCATTGGCGCCAACACTGCAAGTGCTCAGGGTATTTTGAGACAAGAGTACAAGGAGGAGGGCGTGACCTTGCAGGAGGCCAAGAACATGGCCATCAAGGTTCTTAGCAAGACCATGGATACTACAGCATTGGGGTCTGACAAGAGTAAGAAGCCTTTGACCTTGAATTACATGGTGGACTTTGTTCTTTCTCATTAGACGTTGTTGTGGATCGAAATCTGTATTAACCAAGCATCCTTTAATTTCTGTGGTTTTCTAGTCGAGTTTGCTACCTTGGAATTGGTCGATGGACGTGTTGTGCGCCGGATTTTCAACCAGGCAGAGATCGATGCCTTGTTGAAGGAGAACAACCTCTTGACCAAGACTGAGGAGGCCAAGTAAGAACAGCAGTAGGAACGTATGGAACAAAATACTTTTCGACACATCAATAAAATATCGTCAGCAATGGATCCAAGTGCCATGTTTGTGGTAATGATGGCTTAAAGAATGACTCGCACAGCTTACATTCAGCCGTCTTGCATAGAAGAAGAGCAATCCCTGAGGGAGACGTGATGAGATGCAAAGAAAACACCACAGACATACACCCCTGAGTACAGGATGATGACCAAATCGCGCTTTGCCGCGATATCGCTCGATCGGTGATGCCAATGATGCCTCTTACTGGTGAGAGCACCGCCAGGCCATATTTTTTCCCTCTCTTTGTCGCCCTGTGTTGGCCCGACCCCACATCTGAAGAAGAAACAATGGAGCAAACAAGTGGAGCGGACTCTTTTTTTTTTGGGAGGGATTACCCCTACCTGCGTTGTTGTCTGTCTGTCTGTCTTTTTGGGACTTGAGAGTGTGGTTTCTGTGTTGAATTTGAATCGCACGAGACGTCAATGGAGTTTAATTCTGTGTTAGGGTGTAAGGCAGGGGACCCTGCCCTGCCCTGTTGCACATCAAAACCATGAGTAATGTGAATTGTTGCTCATTCCTACTACATTTCTTTTTCTATATCACCATGCAACATCTATCTTTGGCCTCCTCCTCCAATAAAAAGCAAGGTAGGGAAAGAAACAAAGAAGCAAGAGATGGGGCGAGCAAGAGGAAGGGAGAACAAAATAATGACATCAAAAAAAAAAAAAACTCTTCTGTTCCTCAGTCGTCATTGCTCTTTGACCGTTGTCTTTGGCAATTCGAAATCGCCTCGAAATCTGACCCCCGATCGAAAATCTCGGAGCTAGGATTTCTTGCTTCCTCTTTTTTTCTTGATGTAAACCATGATGACTTATGTACCTTCGCTTTTCAAACAAAGGAAGCATGTGTTGACAGCTGTCGTCACCCTCATGTGGAAACGAGAAAAAAAAACGTTGGCGCCTTGACACCTGATCTCTTTTTGGTGAAAAACTGGTCAGGGTCCCTTGGTCTTCAATTGACTATTGACAATTGAACATGAACACAAACTTTTTTTTTCTTGTTTTCTCAGATTCGCGAAAGTGGAGCTCAAAGAGAACGCTGTTTGACAGGAGGCATCGAAGGAGGCAGAAAATAAACACAAGGATGAAGAATAGAGTGTGAGAGGGCGATGACGCGAGTTGTCCACTAGTTGCAGCTAACCAGGTCCCCGCGTCCTTTTTTTTTTGTGTCTTCTCCTCCCCTCTCTTGCCCTCATCTCTTTCAGCTGATAAACAAGGTCTTTGTGCCCCTTTCCAGCTTAAAATCCCGCCGACGTCATTGTCATTTCTCTGTCGAAGAAATCTTAGGGGGAGAGAACAAGCTTGTAACAATGGCGGGCCGTCCAAGTGACATCATTGAGCAGGAAGAGTTGCCAATTTAGTTATTGATGGCTTGCTTGTGCTTGGAGATAGTCATCGTCCTGGTTGCAGCAACAGGACACAAAAGATCCGCCTGTAATCCATTTTTCTCTGCACTCAAGCATCTGTCCCTCTCCCTCTCCTCTCTCTCGAAGATATTCTGTAAATAGAGGACATCTTTCCAATTCAAAGACTAGGCCACCGATGATGGTTCTGCTTAGTCGGAGTACCGAAAGGCCAAGCGGTTATCTCAGTCGTCAAGTGTTCTGCTGTCATAAAGGAGAGTGTGTCTATTATTGAATAGAATTCATATTCAATTGAACTGAATCTACTTACTCTTCCTTCTCGACCTCTTCCCTCAAGCACCATCCCTTTCGCTCGACCACCACCTCCTTTCATGCAATTATACTGAGACATCCGCGATTTGCTCTGGCTCCCATGTGCACTGTCAACTAAGAATGAACTCTTTATTTGCACACAACGCCCAATCATCGTCCACCTTCTCTTCCTTCTCCCTCCCACAAAAAACTCGCATCCCTCACATCACCAAACATGCCCACAGCGCCACCCACACTCAACACGCAGATATCGCTCCCAAAAAATTATTTTTTCTTAGTGAGAAAACTTCCCCTTTTGAACTCACAATCCAACTTCTGAGGTATGAACCAAAACCACTTTTTCCGCTCTTTTCTTGGGACAAGAAAAAAAGAAATCTTTTCAGCTGAGGATGCGACCAGAAACAAGGCACACAGACGATCTCTTCTGCAAGGGCAAAGGGGAGAGGCTGAGTGCGAGCGAGACAGAGAGGCGTCGTTAAACACAAAGAAAAACGGACGACCGTTGCCAATGACCATCTGTCGATCAGTCAATCAGATATGATACCTTTTTTCAAATATGGGTGGACTTGTAAAGGACGAAAGGTGAACCCAACCCCCTGATCATCTTTGTCCAATTGAATTTTGTCTAATTGAATTTACGCGAAGGGTCTTTGCACGAGAATGAGGCCGCTTCTATTTCTCTCTAGGTGAGCTTGGTGTGTCCAGGGCAGAGGATCACACTAAATTGATCGTCTTGATCATCTTGATCGTCGTTCTTTCTACAGATTTTTTTTTCACCGGGTTGGAAAATAAACCATACGTGCTTGAATTCACGGTCAAGTTGCTTGTGTCCCTATTCAAATTAGGGATTGTTCGAAATCAAAGGAAGTAACTGTCAGAAAAAGAGGAAAAAAAAAAAAAAAAAAAAGGTTTCTAGACTTTTGCAAACTTCATGGAAAACAAGAAACGCGTAGGAACGTGTCAAGAGGGCAAAAAAGGACCATGAAAAAAAAGAGAAGAAAGCCGGCTGCGAGCCTTCACAGCCTAGAAGAAAGTGGTGTGCATGAGTGCGATGTGTTTAAATTAAAGACATGAAGACGTTGGAGGATGAGCAAATACAGAAGAGTCAGATATGAGAGTGAAGGGAAGTGCATGGATATTCCCAAATGGACGTAGTCAATTAAGAATTGACGATGACAGCGAGACACCGAGGGATGGAGAGAAGTGACAGTGTTCATGGGACCCTTGAACTGCTGATGACCAGAGCAAAGCTCTTTCTGAGCCTTCCGTCCTTCGGTCCAGGTCGTTCTCCAGGACTAGTTTGCAGACGGACCCGCATCCCATCGCTGTCCCCTAGGCGGCGCAATGATCGAATGAGGACGCCCAAGCGCACAACGGAAAAAGAACAGACGACTGAGCGCCAAGGCCCGGAAGAATGAGCACCTTTTCGGGTGGACAAATAGCAGAGAGAGGTGCGAGAAACAAAAAAGAAAATCTTTTGCCCTCTTTCTTTCTTCTTCCTCCTTCTTGTTCTCGTCCACATCCTCGCCCCGATTCACTCTCACACTCCTCCCTCGCACCCCATATCTCCACTCTCAGCGCCGGTCGCCCTTCTTTCTCCATCACACCCTTTTCTCATTCAACGACCTTCGCTTGCCTTGAGTAATGTGGAGGGAGAGCCTGGTCATCAGATTTCCTCTCCCTTGTCCTTGGATTCATCACTTTATCGTCCACCCACTCGCTACAGTACACTCGCGCACCTACTCTTCTGAGGAGAACAGAACATAGACGCTTTTATTTTTGACGTTGGTAAGTGTGTCGCCATTTTGAAGCTCCTTATCAACCTCACCGGACTGCAGTGCCAGGCCACTGTTGTTGTTCTTGTTCTCTTTTTCCTTTGGGTTGTTGTGTATCTCTCTTTTTCTCGCTCACGCTTCCCAGCAATTCTCGTCGATTTATCAAACAGAGTTTGCGGCCCCAATTCAATCGGTGATTCTATTCCTTTGACCCAGCATTGAATACCCCCATATCAAACTTTACCCCTTTTTCTTTCTTTCCTTCAATGCACTCCATCAACAAAGAAGCCAACAAAGCAGCAGTGTCGGCGACATCACAGGCTACTCTCTGACTTTCTTTTCCTGCTTTCTTGTTTGTCTTCTACTTGCACAACCTCGACAAAACTGAGATCTCCTCTCTTTTTTTTATACTTTTCTCTTGGAGTCCAAGTTGGTCTCCTCTTGCTTATTCCTTTCGATCTATCGCACAGCCCCTTGGAGATTTTTTTTTTTGCCTTCTGCTGAGCTAGCCGTTGCAAGCTTTGTCACGGTATGTGACAGTCGTCATCACGCACTCATAAGGTCCACCCAACACTCTTACTTTCTATCTTCACGCTCTTTGATACCCCAGCTCCGGACCATCCACCTTGCCAACATCATCATCACTATCAGTTGATATATCTAATCCACTAATCACCATTCCTTCAGCATCACTCTGCCGCTACTACCGTCGTCATCAATCAACCAGATGCTGCCCCAATTCATCACCCTGCATTTTTTTTTTATCTTTGCCCTTTTACTCGAGCTTTCGCGCGATTTCGCTTTTTGTATACCTTTCACTCTTTTGCAAAGCTTCACTTCGAGAAAAACATACATTGACTGATAAACCACCAAACAACTTTTCATTGTCTCTTCCTCTTTTCTCAATGGACCGCGACTTTTCTCAGTCCATCCGATCGCGTTTACCATTCAAGACTCCACCCTTGCGCCGTCGACTGGACTGCACATATCTGCAAAACTATTCAACTGAAAGAATCTGAACATCTCCCGCATCCAGGCGGTCTAACACAAGCGCAGTACCTGCATCCCTCAAATCAAGCACCATCTTCACGACCACAGCCACAGCAACAACAGCAACAACAATACCCACCACCTCAATAACATTAGCAGCAGCAGCAGTAGTAGCAGCAACAGAGTGAGCAACTTCAACAACTCTCATCACCGACACAAAGATTCATCATGTCCAATAGCAATTCTTCACGCCCCGCGTAAGTATTCTTCCTTTAGTACACATTGATCACTTCCCCGGATTCCCTGTCTCGCGACCCAATGCACATCAGTGGATACCATTCAATTATTTTCTCCTTCCCCGGCAAGAGCTATCTCTCTTGCGGTCAATCACAACCCTGACGTCCAAGTTTGTTCAAGCGCAACCACAACAGTCTTCATGAATTTGGCAGCCGCATTCGCAACCCTGATTGTCCCTTACCCCCCCCCCCCCTGAATCTCTGCATGCAAAGCTAACCCATCATTCCTTGGTGCATCATATAGGAGTGATAGTAGACAAGGTATTACTTCAAGCCAGCAACCCGAGTTTGTGGGAGCAAGCGAGCAGACGCCGACACAGGCACAGGCCGACATAAACTCGCACTGGCCAGAATCCCAGCTTCTACCTACGGCAGGAGCCATGCCCCTTAATTACCACGCCCCGACCACGCTCGTCGCGTCGATCCCAGCAGGCATGGTCACTGCCGCCAGCGAGAACACGTTTATCCAGGCCCAACAGACAAGAACTCCTACGCCAAATACTCCTGCACAGCAGCCAAACGCAATGAACCAGAACCAGGCTCATGCGCAATCGCATCCTTGGCGCATCAAGGTCTACAATGCCTGTCTGGCATGTCGCAAAAAGAAAATCAAGTGCGACGGTCAGCCAACCTGCAGCCGCTGTGCGCGACTTGGCTTTGAGTGTTCCTACATTGAGGTACCAGGGACACCTCAACAGAAGTCGACCTCGAAAGCTTCAAAGTCTAAGAGCACTGCAGCAGATGCAACTTCCACCTCGACCACCGTTGCCGCCATGGCTGCCGCTAACTCGACTCCACAAGTACAAGCGCCTCAATCTAAGAGTCATCACCAACATCAACAGCAACATTATTCTATTTCAAACAACACTATCGCGAAGGAGATCCGCCAGCAGTGCCGATCTTCGACAAAGGACGTTGCTAGTGGATCCTTCCCCCATTCATCCAACCGGCGTAACAAAGAGCCGTCACCTCTCCATTCGGACTCAAATTTAGATCGAGCACAGGTCGCTCCACCAACTCTTTCCTTGTCAATGTCCAAAAAGGACCTGTGTGCTTCAGAGCCAAGAAATCAACTGCCTGGACTTCAGCTCACATCGGCGTTTATGATGGAGCGGGACACGACCATGCCCGACCTCTACCATATTCTCGTCAACTCCGTCACTATACCCAACGTGTCAAAACAAACCCACTCAGCCTCGATGGGTGTCGATCAACTTCAACTCACCTTTACCTCGCCCATTCCCACCTTTACGGTCTTCAATGCGGAGCAAACAGACCCGGACCAACATCATTCGACGTTTCAAAAGGATCCTTCTACAGGATCTTTTCAGGATCAAGCCACACCGCTTGGCTTTGTCATCACCAACAAGAGTGTCATTCAGTACCTAGTTCACGTGTACTTTGAGTGCTTCCATAATCAATGGATGATCGTTGACAAGAATCGATTCCTTGCTCAACTCAAGGACGCCAACTCTCCTCCAGATCCATTGCTGCTGGTCGCCATCTGTGCAGCAGGAGCCAAATATTCGGATCATGTGGGACTTTGCGCGGAACCTGGGAACCTAGCGACTATAGGAGAACAATTTCTAACCCATGCCAGGATCTTGCTCCAGGATCGATTCGATACACCCTCCATGTCAACGCTTCAGTCATTGTTGATCTTGTACTGGTGCCAGGTCCAGACAGGCCGGGCCAGTTTGAGATTCATGTATGTGGGCATGGCGATCAGGATGGCACAGGAGATGGGCCTCAACCGTCCCTTGGACCCCAAAAAACTCAAAGAAATGGATGAGCGGGAAGTGCAAATACGAAAAACGATTTGGTGGTCCTGCTACCAGGCAGATCGATGGACTTCGGCAGCTCTTGGCAAACCCATGGTAAGACTTTCTTATATTTCAACTTGTCTTCTTTCACAAAATGGTCGTTCTTATTTCTTCGTTTCTTGGGTCTATAGGTGATTAGCGACGTTGATTGTCTTGTTGATTACCCGTCCAATTTGAACGACGAAGACGCAGCAGCGGTGCGGTCGTTCCGGCACATGACCGACCTAGCCAAAATTTTGGGCAAGGTCACCCTTCACCTGTACACGTCCACCAATGCAGCCACCTGTTCCTCGGCCGTGTTTTCTCACTTGGACCAGTCTCTGTCCAACTGGATCCAGTCGCTGCAAACGACCTTTAATCAGGAGAGCAATACTATTGCTACGCCTCAATCTATGGACAGCTCCTCTGCAACATCCAAAAATGCTTCGACTCTCCGACAAAAGGAGCGAACGACGGCCACAAATTTGGACTCCTCACTCAAAGAGGCGATTGAGAAAAGCGAAAATGGAGCGATAGGATATTACGCCCTTCTCTTCCATACTGTCCGAATCATGTTGTACCGACCTTTTTTACATAACAACAATGCTTTGGCACCAGTGCTCCCGTTGACGCTTCAATCTCCTCAGAGTCGTTGCGGAGAATCTGCGACCGCCATCTCTGAGATTGCAGAGATGATGGTGAAGGACCAACGGGCTTACCGACAATTGTTTAACACGATTCATATCTCACTTTGCGCGGCCGCGACCGTCCATCGGTTTATGATTGCGTCTCCAAAGACGGAAGACCATCCAAAAGGCCAAGAGCTCACGGATGGTAAGAAATGGATGGACGATGGTGATAGCGAGCACTGTAAATTCCTCTTAACTCTGGGGTGATTTTTTTATATCTTCTTGTCCATTTAGGTCGCCCTACAGCTCCTCAGGAAAGCACTGCTACGATAACACAGACTGTTACACCACGAACACCTTCCGGAATTCCTTTGAAAAAGAACGATCATTACCACTTGACTCTCATTCTTCGGATCCTTCACCACTGCTGCCGTTTCTCGATTGAAAAGAACTTGTTGCTCTCAATCTTGGAGTCGTACTTGCCCCAGAAGCACCTTACTCCACAAGAGTTGGCATGGTCTCGAGAGGAGATCCATCGCCCTTTCTTGATCGTTCCCTTCTCCATCAAGATGCCTTTTCAGATCTCGGGATTGGTCCAGAATTCGATTGCCTCCCGCAGAATCTCTTCAACTTCAGGCACTGATGACACCAACACTTCAGCGCAGCTTTCGACGCCCATGGGTCAACCAGCACTGACCCAGGCTATGCCTATGACCCCGATGCAAGTTCAGCAACAGGATTTCCAACAACAGCCGTCGTTTGAGTCGTCGGAACAATCTCAGCTGCAACAATACCAACAACGGTTACGACATCACCAGACTGAACAGCATCTTGCCAGAAGGCAAAGCTTGAGTCGGCCCCTTGGCGAATCGACATCACCTGTTCTTTCTGCCCCAAGCAGCTACGATCAAAGCCCGTTTACGGTTGGGCCTCATGAAGAGTTTACGTTCCGTCAGTCGAGTAGTCGATCCTCGTCCGTGGGAGGATATACGAACCTGGTATCCACTACACCTGGTGGATTCGGGCCACCGGCATTGGCGGAACAACCGCCTCTCAACTATGAACTAGAGTTGAACATTTTGCGACAACATCACCAACTTCAGCAATCGGAGCTGGATCAGCATCATCAACAGCAGACTCTTCAACTAGAACAGGCACAGCTGTATCAACAACAACAGCAGAGACAGCAGCAGCAGAGTGCCAAAGATTCGGCTTCTCAGCAACGTACACACAGTATCTTCAACCCACAAGGTCCTTCCCAACAACAAGGCTCACTGGACAACCGAAGAGTGTCTTCTGGAGGGATGACTCACCCAAGGGTGTCTTCGCACTCGAGTGTTTCTGAAAGGAATCGCCGCCATAGTCATCAGATTGTCTCCAAGAAGAAGCAAGAAAGTCAAACGAAGCAACAGAAGCAGCAGCAGCAGCAGCAGCGAGATCAATTTCAGCGCGGCCAACAGCAGCAATCTCAAAGCAGCCGGTATCAGGACAGATTCACGATGGATGTTCCACCACCTGACGTGAACTCGAATATGGCTCTCACATCCCTCGCGGCCTTGATTGGAAGCGACGAAATGATGACGAATACTAGCTCTGCCCCGTCAGGTAAAGGAATTTTTTCCTTCCCCAAACTAATGTACGCACATCTATTCCTACTGTCCAAACTAACCCCGTCTTCTTTTACATGGCTATCTGAAAAAAAATTAGTTATCAGCCAGTTGACTGGCACAACCGATTTGGCGAGTACAAATGGTATCGCTAGCTTGGACGAACTCCTGGGATTAGAGCCTGAGGGCTATTACCCTGACATGCCGATGACCATGGAGCCCAATTCACTTTCACTCTCAAATCAGACCTCAATAGCCGAAGACTCCGATCCAACTGGCCTTGTTGGTCCTTCCAATCGTGATCAGCTCTGGTACTCAAACAGCGGACACAGCAGAAACAATCAGCAAGATTCGGGTACTGTAGCGTCTGCCACTTCGAATAATAGCCATAATTACAGTCAGATCAGTGGCAGTGACAACAGCGGCGGGAGTTGTAAAAACAAGAAACTAAGCAACAACAATAACGGCAACAATAATAGCAGCAGCTCTGGCGATCACTGCAGCTACCGCAAACATCGCAACTCTCAAAAGAACATCAACAGCAACAGCAACAATAATAGCGAAAGCAATAACAGCAATAACAATAACAGCAGTTTTAATCGTGGTAGTACCGATGCCACAACAACAACTACCAACAACCACAGCAATAGCAACAGCCATCGAGGATCCACTGGTAGCAATGCAGGAGACGGTAACTCCAATTATCAGCAGGGTCGTTTCGACGTAAGAAGTGGATCCATGGTCGGTGGCGGCAACGGAGGTGGTGGAAACATAGGTCCAACATGGCTAGGGCTCAATCACTTGAACAGCGGTGGCACAGTATCCATACCACCCGTTCAATCAATTCGGCAAGGAGATAATCCTGTGGGGGGATATCCTTACCCCGACGCATTCTCGTACCCTCCTCAACAACCACTTCCACAGCATATGGCTCAGCTTTATGTGGGATACCCTGCACTAGGTCGTTCCACGTCCAGTGTTCAAGATCTTGTTCCGATGTTCGAGGGTGCCGACCACAACAGTAACAGCAACACTGGAGTGCATCCGGGCAAAAATGGAGCCCCAAACCAGGCTCCACCCTCTCTGCAACAGGCATACGATGGATCTGGACTTTCTTGGCAACAGCAGCAACCTCTACCACAGTTTGAACAGTTCCAGCAGCAGCAGCATCCACACATGGTTTCGCTGCAGACCATTTCCCAGACACAAATGATCGGCCCTTCCATGTACTCTTCCAAGGACAATGATGCTGGTGGAGGTGTATACGCATCTATGGCCCTCCAGCAGCCGCAAAGACAGTCTGCTGGCTATTACTATGAATCTCCTGTACATCCACACCAGCAACCTATGGCGGACCTTCCACCCATGGCTTCTACTCTGCAGCAACAGCAGTCAACTCTACAACCGCCGCTACGACCGTCTTTTGCTAAACCAACGGATTTACAATGTCAGCAGCCGCAGATGTCCAGTACTACTATGCTTCCACCTTTGCCTCAGAACGTGTATCGGACGGGAAACGAAGAGATCCGAGCCTCCTCCCCGGGCTCTTCCAACACCTCGGCTCTAACCAACTCCAATAGTGGGCAATCTCTGAGCCAGAGTGCCGGTGGCAGTCAAAAAAACAATACCGACAGTGGCAGAAGTAGTCATCGCAGTGGTCGCTCGGATCGTGAGACCACTTGTAGTAGCGACCACAGCGGTCGAGAAACTAGTTCCGGCACCGACAATGATTCAAATGGCAGTCCGTCTGCTCAACAGCTATTGGAGGGCAATTCCAACGGAAGAGGAAGCTCCTTCAGGACACACTCTCAATCTGTGGAATCGTTCTCCATGTCCTCCAACATGGATAGTTCCTCGAACGCAACGTCGCCAAACTCGAACGAAGAAGCTTCCAACTCGAACGCGTCGAACGAGTTTGGGTCGTCGTCTTCAGACAATGCAGAGTCACGTTCGCCATCTACAGATCGCACAAACTTCACAAAGGCTGCGACTGCCCCCTCTGGTATCGTTCCTTCTGGTACCGGACAAGGAGTTATGAAGGCGGGAGGAGGAGGAGGAGCCGTCGTAGCAGTAGGGGCTAGCTCTGCAAAAAATATTAGAAACAGTGGTGGCACAGGATCTTCTTCCAAGGGTAATCGTCGTCGCCGGACCAAGAATTCTCTTTCGCCTACAGAGTCGATAAACTCTTTGGCCTCTTCCGATGCCAATTCATCGCTCACAGGAGCGATTCCGCACCACCAGCAACATCAATCCCCTTACCATCAACATCAACTGGCTCAGGAGATCACCGGCAGCAACGTTGTCAGAGGTAGTCAAGGGCAGAACCATGGAGGCGGTAGCCGTACCAGTGGCAGCGATTCTGGAAGTAGAACTGGCCAGCGATCTCCCCGCAGCGGCAGTAGTTCAGGGCGTAGTGGGAGTGTTCGCAATGGTGGCCGTGCTGCCGGCAATGGTGACCGCAGCCAGAGTGGCAACAAGCTGGTAGTTCTAGTGAGGGCGGCGGTGGCGTAAATCGCCGTAGGAACAAGAAAAAAAATCGATACAGTCCTGGTGATAATAGCGGCAACGGTAGCAACATACATTCCGCTGCATCAGCAGAAGGATTCGTCGCCGGCAACTTGGCCCTGTCTAATGTTGCCCAAGTGGGAGGCAACGGTGCCGTTGAAAGTCTTGTTGGATCTGGAGTGAATGATGTGAAGGCGACTTGGGGTGGGAACGCGAACCGTCATCTTGACAACAGTAATGGCACTTCAGGTTCTGTGCGATTGGACCAATTCCCTGATAAAATGAGCGCATCTGGTGGCTCTAACCCAAGCTTTGGTGGATGACGGTCCAAGAAGAACAAGCATCGATCTCAAAACCTCTGCAGTAGTACCAACCTGAACACGGGAGCGGCCAACAATAGTAATAACCATTGCCAGCCGGCTTCCGTCTCCACCTAGCAAGGAACTAGAGCTGTAGTTCAAGACTTTATGAAGACCGGCGGCTCTCCTGGACAATGAGATATAGTTTACGCATCTTTTCTCCACATGAATATCTTGTCTTCCCCATTCTTTCATCTTCTCTTTGTTTTGTGAATCTCAACGACAAATAGAAAAAACACATGATTTGCATTTACTCGCGGGATCTGGATGCAGGAGATGACGCGCTCGTGTGGAACGAACGTGACATCACATCGATTCTCCGACTCTCCGACCAGAAATATGGCCCAATGGACAGAGCAAGGGCCTTTACGAGCCATGCCGCATCATATCCTGTAACCTTTGTGTATGCAGTTCATTGAGAGGGGCTGGAAGAGGAGGAAGGGCACAAAAGAAAGAAAACCCCCCAGTCGTCTTGAAAATAAATGAGGAGCTTTTAAGGGACCTTTTCTTTTAATTGAAACGCTTGTAGCCAATGCCAAAGACCAAGGCAATGACGATCCACTTGAGGTGCTTCAGCAAGAAGCCCTTTTTGAATCGGGGTACACTCTCCAAGATCATACGAGCCAAGCTCAAGTTGGTGCTGTTGTAGGGAGCTAATTGAAGGAGAGACAATGTTGAACGTTTAGATGCCAAGGTTTAAAGACAAAAAAAAACTGTTCAGATCCACGCGTTCTTTGGTAACAGAATGAAAAACAACAGCAATGACCTACCATAACGAACAGACATGACAGCTTCCGAAACAGGGTTAAGATCCTTGATCATAGTCGAGCGCTCATGAGTGAAGGTATCGAACGAGGCCTTTCCGTGATAAGCGCCCATACCGGAGGGACCGGTTCCACCAAAGGGCAGAGAGCCCTCAGCGACATGCATCAAAGTATCGTTGATCAACACGGCTCCAGAGCGAGTCGAATCCATGACCTTGTTGGCAAACTTCTTGTTGGGCGAGAATACGTAAAGGGCCAATGGCTCATCCCGAGAGTTGATGTACTCGATCGCATCGTCCACATCAGCGACACGGATCATAGGCAACAGAGGTCCAAAGATCTCATCCTCCATCAACTTGTCGTCTCTGTCCACGTTAGCAATGACGGTGGGGGCAATGTACAGATCCTTCTCATCCGACTGTCCTCCAATCACAATCTCTCCAGATTGGTTCTCGTTCAAAACCTTGCTCAGACGATGGAAGTGGCGGTTGTTGATAATACGACTGTAGTCCGTTGACGATTGGGGATTAGCACCGTACATCTCCTCCACGGCAGTCTTCAACGCTGCGATAAACTTGCTCTCGGCCTTGGCTGTTACAAGGACGTAGTCGGGAGCCACACAAGTCTAAATTAAATCCAATTATTTTGTGTCAGTTCAGAGAAAAAAAAAGACGAGTCAATTCCCTGTTTGCACAAACAAGAACCAATGGACTCACCTGTCCGCAGTTGAAGGTCTTTCCAAAGGCAATACGCTTGGCAGCAATGGTCATGTTGGCATCATCATCAATGATAGCAGGCGATTTACCACCCAACTCCAGAGTCATTGAGGTCAAGTGCTTCGAGGCCGCCTTCATGATAATCTTGGCGACCATACCATTACCGGTATAGAAGATATGGTCCCATTTGCGTTCCAACAACTCTGTGGTCTCATGTGGGCCACCGTTGATCACAATATAAGCCTTGGTATCCAAGTAACGAGCAAAGAGTTCTGTCATCAACTGTGCAGTATGGGGGGCGACTTCAGAGGGCTTGATCACAGCCGTGCATCCAGCAGCAATGGCGCCGACCATGGGTCCAATGGTCAAGAAGAGGGGGTAGTTCCATGGAGAGATGATCAAGGTAGTGCCTATTTTTTTGATGAGATGACAAAATGAATGTTAGTTGAAGACACAGAAACCGTACACTTTTACACAACCTTTCTTCCCTCGGCCGTGTAACGCACGGTCTCCCTCACGAGAGACAAAATCACAACGTAGGCGAAGGCCCAGCCCAGACATGGAAGGGACCGGCGCTCTTTTTGTTTTTTGTGAGCCATTAAACTAAACTATCAGACCGAAGCGCACTCCACAGACACAGACACAGACACAGACATTGACCCTCACATGTGGGTCCCCGTGTTGATTCTCGACCTTCAGAAGATGGAAAATTGATCCTCTCGCACACTTCCAGATTCTATACAAAAACATAAACTTACCCTTGGGTTCCTTGCGCTTCAAGCAACTGACGCCGACCCTGTTCACGAGCGCGGGCGTGATCTTCTCATCACGGGCCCAATCATCCAAGTGTTTTAAGGCATCGTTGACCTCTTCCTTGGAAGGGACCAGTTCTCCGAGGACGCACTCGTTCTTGTGCTTGTGAAGATCCTTATAGAGGGCAGCATTGAAAGCCTCCTCGTTGTCGTTCAACAAACGCCATAATTGTTCCAGTTGGTGACGGCGGTACTTGAGAGAGCGAGTGCAGCCAGATCGGAAGGTTTGACGAACAGTCTCGTAAGCCTAGTTGCGAGAAAGAGCAGATAAGAGGACCATTTTTGATTAGCAGAGAGAAGGACTCTGCTGGAAAGAGGGAAAGAAGAAGAGTAGGAGGAGGAGGAGGAGGAGCAGAAAGAAGAAGAGGGGAGGGTATGAATGCTTGTTGAATGAGATTGAATGAGATGAGACGAGAAAAGGTTTCTCGGTGTGCATCGGGGCATGGTCCGGATGGAAAGGAGCATGGACTTGATTCTTGTTGTGAGGGAGGTTGGCGGGACCAAGGGCTCTTTACCTGGCCGATTTCTTCATTGGAGTGGAAGTGGAGGTTGGTGGATGTCATGTTTGCGGTGGGGAATAGAGTGATGAAGGGATGAGGAAATGGAGTGAAGAAAAAAGGAAAAAAGAAGAGGAGGAGGAGGAAGAGCAAGGATATTTTATTACAAATGAAGCAAAAGCGCATGCACGCACGCACTGAGCACACACCAGCCAACCAGGCTGCCAGCCGACGAGGTCCGTAGAAAGTCACCCCCCAACCCCGCCCAGTCAATCCGCCCGAGCCCGGCTAAAGAGTCGTCAAGCCCAAGCCGAACAGGGCGATCGGGGGTCGGCAGCAGCAGCGGCGGGAGCCGAACGAGCTTTTTCGTGGGCGAAGTTGTTATTACTGTATTACCTGATTACCACTGTATTACCCGCACCAGTCCGCTGGTTAGCACAGCTCTGTCTTGATCGGCCAGACGGGGCCCTCTTTCTTTCTTCATCCCCGCATCTCTACACGCGTCATGTCTGATTGATCGAAAAGGACTTTCAGTATCTTGCGGCACTTGAATAGAAAGATCGCTTTATTCTTGTAATGCCTCGTCTCATTTTTCATCCGTCACTTGCACGGTCCGCACTGTAGTGCTTGTGGCCCGAGAGTGCTGCATAGCCATGGCCCGCAAGGTGCGATCCTGCAGTCGACGAAGACGGAATAATAGGCGGCACCAGTGGGGCCGCAGGGCCGTGTGTTCCCGCGTAGTGCGTCGGCTCTCGGAAGTGCTCCTGTAGGTGGCGATACGGATTTAGGAGAGGGAGCGGTTCATACACATGATGGTAATAGTGGTGATGATGATGATGGACAGGGAGAACTTGACCACCCGACATTGCCGTCGTCGCATCCTGGGGCCGAAGAGATTTAGGAGACCCTAGCCCACGCATCTCACCTTCCATCATCCCAGACCCTGGTGTTCTACTTGAGAGACCTACTCCATATCCATAATCTCCGCCAGCTTCTTGAAACGCCAGAGAGCGTTCTCTATCGCCGACATCTTTACCATTGCGTGCATCTAAACTCGCAGACTGAGTTGCCCCTTGTCTCGATGCCGATTCCATGCGAACAGGAGTGGATGTCGCGGAGTCTGGAGACGATGGCTGGTGAACACCACTTGAACTCGACGAAGGTGACCTGTCTCGGTTCGCCGTGGACGAAGGTACTGGGGACACCACTCCTCCACGAGATGATGCGGCAGAGTTTAGTTTCTGTCCCGTCAAAAAGTTATAAGAGTCTTGTCCACTTGGATTACCAGGGTTAGGGCCATGTAAATGGAGGGAATGACTGGAACCCTGATGCGGGGCGTAGCGAGGGTCCAATGGTTGAGACGACACTGGTGGGTATCGGTCTAGGTGCTGGCTTGCGCTCGAGTATTGAATTGATAAGGGAGGCGGTCCCGAATACGATGATGCAGTGGACGTGATTGGTAGAGAGGGTCGATGCTGATATTGATAATATGGGTATGGCTGGAAACTCGGATCTCTGTAAACCGTAGGCGGCGGCTGTGCTACATGATGCACTGGCGGAGGTTGATGGTATCGATGAATATAGACTTCCTGTCTTGCAGCAGCACTTTCGTCCTGCGGTATGGACGTCATCAAAGGTTCGTGTCCTATCGGAGACCGACGCGCGGCAACAGTCGATCGAGAAGACTCATACAGATTCCATCCTTCCGGAGGGGCTACTTCTCTCTCATTTTGATAGGGGTGGTCATAATCCTCATGAGCATGCGAGGGCCAGGATGTAGGTCTACTATCAGATAAATAGGAAGAAGTATGGTGTATCTCTCGTCCTTGAAAGTGTTGTGAATTCGGAGGGTAGTGTGAGGGGTACCACGGGTCCAGTTCTGAACGACGCCTCGAGGGATCATCGTAGGCAGGTAAATGTTCTGCAGGATGCCCAGAGGCGCTGTGGGACATGGATTTGCTGCGATCAACTCCATTCCCATTTTCCCCTGCCCTTCCATCTGCATATCTTGGGCCAGTTATAGAATGTCTATCGACATTTGTTACCCCAAAGTGCAAGGACGATAGTGCCCTTGCGGTAGTCGTTGTCGAGGTCACATCCTCCATTGGCCCTGCCACATCATCATTGTATGCGTTACTATCACGAGGCGGTGAAAGATCTCGCCTCCCAGGTCGCGCTCTAGTATCTCCTGGTTGATTACTTATTGATTCAGAAGACCCTATTCCAGATATATCAATTGGTACGGCGATTTTCTTGGCCAGTAATCGTCCAACAATCGGCTTTGGGTATCGGTATTGGCGAGGTTGAGTTTGACCAGAGTCAACACTCGATCGGTGAGCACTCAAACGTGTGGTGGGCAAATTTGATTCTGACACCCTTCGTACACCTGAGAATACGCGGCTTGTCATATCCGATGACGAAGCAGATGTGGAGTTGCTGATAAGTCTTCGAGCGGCTCCCTCTCTTGAGACCCTAGAGTCTGTGGTGTTTCAGGAGAAGCAAGTTTGAAGGATGAGGAAATGAAAAGACCAGTAGACCAGTTAATACTAAAAGTCTAAATGTTTTGATTGCAGCTTTACCTCCTTGTGGAATTCTTGGCCCAATTCGTTTGGCAGTAACAGGTGAGTCAGGGGTAGAGTCCGGTACACTCTCTTCCTCTGAATGTGGGTCTTGCTCTTGCTGCTGTGTGTGTACTTCTAGTCTTGTTCTCCTACGACATTAATCGATAGGTTAGTCTCAGAGTGATGACTACTGGAGCATCATCAAGATAACGCATATAAGTTGGTACTTTTTAGGCCTGACTTCCTTGCGTATCCTAATTTTTAGACCTTGATCTGCGAAATACTGCGACAACATTGTCGACTCTGGAGCAAATATCAATAGGTCAGAAAAGGGGTTTGCCCATTGCTCCATCGCTCCATCGCTTAATTCAAAACGGAATACACTTACCTTCCATACCAGGGAACTTCTTGGCAGAGTAAACGATAAGAGGATCCGATATGATACTGGCGCAAAAGCGCACATCATTGCTACAGCAGTCAGACAACCACAGGAAGAAGGAGACGATGAACAACATTTCTTTCATGTAAGTAAAATGGAAGGGGGATATGGTCATCGTAAAGCCTCTTCTACTGAACTTGGTTGGGCCTACTTACTTGACAATCTCATAGAGGGAGAACTTGAGCCTGTATACACCTTCCATACGCACTGAAAGATCAGGAAAGACAAAGAATCCTGACTCTGCCCCATTACTGTCCTCAATATCCTTTAGAGGGAACAGAGAGGAGACGGAGGATCCAGTGGTTGCCTTTGTTCGATTGTCTTTGAACAAATGCATGTCTTCTTTGGAACGTGTATCCTTGAGCAGTAACACATCTTCGCTTGTGTCTTTCTCCACCAGAGACGCGTGCATGAAGTAGTACGGATTCTGGAGGAACGGCGTAAAGTTTGCATGGCTGGAGAAACCAGAAGAAATAATTGGTCAGGTGACCGAGCTGCATCGAGACGTGCCCAATTCCGCTATCCTGGTTTTCTTTTCAGAATAGGAAATTCCGCTATTCTGGTTTTCTTTTCATAATAGGAAATTCCACTATCCTGGTTTTCTTTTCAGAATAGGAAAAGACAGCCCGATTTGCGGGAAAGTCTTGACAGGCCTATCGCTGCTCTCTGATTCTCTCTGCGCGCTCTTTCGTTCTTTTGTCGCCGGCTCTTAGATAGCTTGTTCCTTACCTTCTCCCTGCTTTGACAATCAGTTGTACGATGGGGGGTGGATCGATAGGTCTACGGTCAGCTAAGAGTTTGCAAAACAACGACCACAAGAATGCCGGTTAATTCGCATGCTCTTCTCTCGCCTCCTAGCTGCAAGATACAATTCAATCCTCCCGTTTGCATTTGGTCGCAGGAAACACCTTGAACCCGTTTCAGGAGTAAGACAAAAATCTTTGAAATAAAGGGTCCACGATGGCGAAGTGGATCCCCCTCCCTCACCAAAACCCCCCAAAGCTCCAATGTACACTCCAGTCGCTTGCTGTCTTGCACATATACCAACAACAGCAGCGCTGGAAAAAAAGAGCTCAGATATGCGCAGATATGCGACAGATCGCCGCCAGGTCTGTGCCAGATCTGCGTGGCATTGCGGCCAGATACCTCGAGATTGAGATAGTGAATAAATGAGAGAGGGATCGGTCATGGAATATCTGCAGACATGTATGTACGTTCAGAGCAACCTGGAGGGTTGTGGAGCGACCTGCATGAGTCTATCGATTAAGGATATGCTGAACTTGCCTTTCTCGCCCACACCACACATGCGTGATTGCTTTGGTTGCTGTCGGAGAACGAGTTGGTATTCTCTGGAGGACCATGAGGTAAACAATGGACGTCGATCAGAAAAAAAGAAGAGGGGGTGGTGGGATTAGTCAAAAGGGTAAAAGGTCAATTGCCTTTATAGTTCTTCATGTTCTTGGATCTTTAAGCATAAATCCTGAGAAAGCCGATTGCTACGCGATGTTCGTTTCAGCTTTTAACTTACACATTAGCGCGTTGATCAGGCCGAATCCTTTGACACACAGGAAGAAACTGGTAGGCAGGCAATTCCTCGGATGCCGACATTGATCGCGTCTGTCGCTGGTCGCGCTAAGCTTCAAATGTGTACGTTCTGGAGGAAGTGGTGGCGATGTAGTAGATAGCGAGATAGCGAAGAGAGGATAGACGAGGGTGGGTGCAAACAAAACAGGGGTGGCAAAGGAAGGAGTGAGCTTGAAGCACCGAGAATGTGATTGCGTTAGAAGCGAGACAGAGAGTAATGGGGGAATGGGGGGAGAGGGAGTCGAATGTCTGTGTGGAACGAGGAGGGGAGAAAGAAAGGGAGCGAAGCGAGAAGAGGTCAATGGAAAGGATGAATAGAGGATGAATGGGGGGCAAGTGCTCCGCTCCACATTTCGCTGGTCCCTCCTGAGGTGCTTTCCAGCAAGATGCAGCACCCATTGACCACCGCTGACCCTGCCCCTGTGCCATCTTCCGCATCCATTGTCCCTTTCTCTGCACACACACACACAGACCAGCCAGACCAGCAACGCAGAACACACTCCAACCAGCGCGGCTCTTGGGCCGATGGTCGTCCACTGCGACAAACTCTGTTTTCGTAATCATTTTCCATTTGTCCCCTTGCCTTCGTTTCGCTGAAGAGTCCCTACCATCTCTGACACCTCTCTCCAGGATTAGATGGGATGTGGCCCTGATTCTGCTCATAGTCGTAGGTCGGTCTTTGTTATCCGGTCGTTCCGTCCGTGATAACGTTGTCTATCGCAACGTTGTTTTCGTCGTCGACTTGTTTGCCCACAACCCAAAGCAGAGGCAACACAACACACGCAAGCACTGATATCCCGACTTACCACCGGAATTGAGACTTTTAGACAGGTTAGTCTACAGACAGAACGTCAGGGAGATCATGTTGACGACCTGTTCAAAGGGCCAAGTCATAAAAACGTTCAGGAGCAGTGTTGCGACACAACACAACACAAATCAACAACATTTGAAATCTATCTGAAGATTGATTCTCGGCCCAGAATCTCGGGCGAGATCTCGCCCACACTCATCCGTCAGGCCACCATCGTCCCTGACAAGTCTCCTGGGCGCTCTCCTTCTTCCATCCTCCCCAATGTCCCATCTCCTTGGGCTACGCGTTTTTCCTTCTCAATGCAAATATATCCTGTTACGTTCTTAGTTTTTGCTTTGGAAACCTTCTTCCGTTCCTTTCTAATTTCTCCGCAACGGGGGTGCTTAGGGACATATCCACAGGGAAGACATGCAAAAGACAGGAGTCTAGGCCCCGACTTCCAGATACATGGATCGTGCATGAAACTTTCAGTAAGGAAGTCTTACTGCGTGTCGTAAAAGAGAGCAAGAAACGAAAGAAAGAAGTGGTCACGGGACCCTTTCTATTGACATGAGGGTATTATTTAGCGTGAGTATAATCGAGAGGTGAAAGCACCCCCTGGAAGGGCTCAGTTATGATGTTCTTGAGGAACGTTTCCCACCCATCCATTCATCATCACTTTCACCTCAACTCAGGGTCACGAACGAACGAGTACGCAACAGAATGGATGCTTCATGGTCAATTGCATTTGGACCCCTGAACCTGCGAGAATGTCCACGGCGTCATCTATCTGGATTAGCATCCGAACTGACCCTCTCGTCTTTTTATAAATCACACGCATTTAGTGTCGAGTACTGCACAAGGCCAGCTTCGACAGAGGGCAACGGCGCCTGCGCCTGCAAAGGCCGCCAAGGCAATTCGCGAGGAAGATCTCAATCACAGCGAGCCCAAAAAGGTCAGTCAGTCTTGTATCATGCGCTGCGCGTCAAAACCAGGGCTGTCCGTCTTCTTACTTTGTTTTTTTTGTAGATTGTCACGTCTCTGTTCTCCAAGAAGGAACAAAACACATCCTGGATGGTGCTGGCTGGACTGACTGTCGTTGCGCTTTTCACCCGTTTTTACAAGATTTCAGAACCAGATGAGGTTGTGTAAGTGCAAAGACGCCGTGGTGTGTTCCTATAAGGTAGCCTTTTATCCGTTCCTGACCTTTGGTTACCACGTAGGTTTGATGAGGTACACTTTGGAAAGTTTGCCTCCTATTATCTTCGAAGGGAATACTTTTTCGATGTCCACCCTCCATTGGCAAAGATGATGCTCGGCGCGATGGGCTATTTGATCGGCTACGACGGACATTTCCTCTTTGACAACATTGGAGACAACTACATTACCAACAATGTCCCCTACGTTGGACTTCGTTCCTTGCCAGCCTTCCTCGGCGCCTTGACTGTCCCCGTCGTGTATCAAACCATGCGCGAGGCCGGATTCCCAATTATCACTTGCGCCCTTGCTGGTTTCTTTGTCACGTTTGGTAATTAAATTTTCCCTTGGGTTGTGTGATTAAGGACTCGAATATATGGTTACATTACTAACTCCATGATCTTTCCCCTGTAGATAATATGCTTGTCACTCAAACCCGCTTGATCCTATTGGACTCCATGCTTGTGTTCTTCATGGTTTGCTCCATCTTCTCCTATGTGAAGTTTGCAAAGACTCGCAACATGTACGTTCCTGAAAGGACTTGGGCGTGAAAAGGGCTGAGCTTTATTATGGTTCAGTGGATCCGCAAGAGCCTGTTTGGAGTTAATGAATTAATCGCCCTGTCTATATCCCGATCTATCTTTAGCCCATTCTCATTCCAGTGGTGGTTCTGGCTTGTTGCGACTGGACTAAGCATTGGCTTGACTATGAGGTAAGACTGATAGTTCTCTTGGGACGTATATTCCAAATAGAACCTCTTACTCATAGTCTTATTTGGACGATAGCGTCAAGATGGTTGGGTTTTTCACCGTGGCCACCATCGGCGTGGCAGTTCTATGGGATCTCTGGGTTCTACTTGATATTCGCCGCCGTTTGACCATGCAGGAGTTCATGAATCACTTTTGGGCACGAGCTATTGGCCTCATCCTGGTGCCTATTGCTGTATACCTTTTTTGGTTCTATGTTCATTTTGCGGTTCTGACCCGTAGCGGACCTGGAGATGACTTTATGAGTACAGAATTCCAAGAGACACTGAAGGGAAACAGCATGGCTGATGGCCTGTGTATGTATTCAAAACACGTGTCTCCGTTTCAAAAACTGAACAACAGAACCGTGAACTAACCATACAATCTTGTACCAATAGTTGTCAAATACGGTGATAACATCACCATCAAGCACAAGGATACATCAGTCTACCTGCACTCTCACCCTCATCTCTACCCTCTGCGTTACGATGATGGACGCATTAGTAGCAATGGGCAACAAGTAACGGGATATTCTCACCAGGACTACAACAGCATCTGGCAAATCACTTCAGACGACGTTAAGAACCCCAGGTTGGGCGAACAGGTCAAGAACAATGATGTCATCCGCTTGCTGCATGTGGCCACCTCTTCATGGCTTTTGGCTCATGACGTTGCATCGCCCACCATGTCAACCAATGAGGAGATCACGACGTACTCGACCGAGGAAGACGGCTCCCGCTTCAATGAAACCACGTTCCAAATCATGTTGGATAGTGGTGGGGACAAGTTCCGCACCGTGGCAAGCACCTTCAAGCTTTTACACGTGGATACTCAAGTCGCTATCTGGACCCATTCTCAAAAACTGCCAGCTTGGGGTTTTGAACAGCAGGAAGTGAATGGCAACAAGAACATTCTTCAAAAATCCAACCTGTGGGTGTCAGATAAGATTGAGGGCAAGAATGGTGAGTTTTTTTTTTTTTTTTTTCAGAGGCATGGAATATCTCTCTTGGGTTGTTCGTGATACATAACCTGAGCTAATCCCTGTTTTCCTTTTTCAGCTACCGAGATTGATCAAGAAAGCCAAAAGCCAGTGAAGAAGCGTGCCTTCATTCTCAAGTTTTTGGAGCTTCAAGGAAAGATGATTTCGCATAACGCAGGATTGACTGCCTCTCACCCTTACCAGAGTATGCCTATTGAATGGCCTGTTCTTGCCAAAGGCATTTCATTCTGGACCCAGAACGACACGCGCAAGCAGATCTATCTCATTGGTAACCCCATTGGCATGTGGATCGCTCTTGCAAGTTTGTCGGTCATTGTCGGCGTGGCTGGCGCCGATATTTTGAGCCGTCGTCGTGGGTTCTATCCATTGAACCAGGATGTTCAGAGGCGATTCTATTCCTCGACCGGATTTTTCTTTGTTGGCTGGATTCTGCACTATATGCCATTCTTCTTGATGGGTCGTGCGCTGTTCCTGCATCACTACATGCCCGCTCAAGTGTTCTCGTACATGGTCCTGGCGGCCGTGCATGGCTTTATCTTTGTTGAGGGCGTAGATGGCCCTGTGTCCGAGCCCGGCCCCGAGACGAAGGCTCGCCGGGTGCAGAGGGCAATTGTGCCAGTGATTGCGTACGCTAGTGCGGCTGTCCTGATAGTGCTTCACTTGGCATCGTTTGTGTTCTTTGCGCCATTGTCGTATGGAACTAGCGCGGTGGATGTGCCAGGTCTGGCTCGGCGCAAGCTCCTGTCCCAGTGGGACTTTCACTTTGCCAAGTAGAGAGTTGAAGGCAGATAGGAAAGCAAAGTGTATGATGTGTGTGTGAGAGAGAGAGAGAAAGTGAGAGAGTCGAGATTGCGAATAAAACGAAGTTCGTTCCCCCTTTTGGCACAGATGCACGCCCCAGAGTTCCCTGCAGGCGGTGTGGGCGGCCAGCCACTCAAGGGCCGGCGCGCAGGGTGAGCTTCCCACGGGGTGGAAATGCTTCTTTTTCGGTCTTTGCTCTTCTTTTTCCTTTCTTGTTCTACTTCTTTTTCTTCCTCCTGTTCTTGCTCTTGTTCTCATCACTCCTCCCTCTTTCTCTCTGCAACGCCCATCAATCAACCACCGCAAACATGGTAAGGCTGCTCATCGGCCGAATCGCACTCAGCACTCACTCAGCTGTGCGCGCTCTTTCTGTGCGCCCATTCTCCTGCGGCTTTTCTTCTTCTGCAATGTCAATGTCACCCTGGAATGTATGGACTCTTGTCTTTGGCAAAAAAGAAAAAAAGCGCGCATTCGCCCACCAATTGATCGCCGATAGCAAGGACGAGAAGCCGAACGGATACACCCAGCGGCAGAGTTTCTCACCGAATGGACTCATTTATTGTCATGATTCCTCCTCTCAAACAATCTCCTTTTTTCTTTTTATCCCTCTAGACCGAAATCCGCCCTGCCCCCGTCGAAGCCAAGGACTTCTTGGACTTTGTGAATCAGGCTCAGTCCCCCTTCCATGCCACTGAGCAGGCCGTGATCCGTCTTCGCAAGGCTGGATTCGAGGAGATCAAGGAGAAGGATAACTGGGACAACGTGTTGAAACGTAACGGAAAGTACTTCTTCACTCGCAACAAGTCGGCCGTCATTGCCTTCGCTGTTGGTGGAAAGTACCAGCCCGGTAACGGATTCTCGGCCATTGGTGCACACACTGACTCCCCTTGCTTGAAGGTAAACACAAAGGTTGATGAGACCATCGTGTGGGGGATTGGCATAAAAAAATTCCATTCTCCCACCCCGCCCTCGGAGACTGTAGTGGGAGCATTCCATTGGATAGCGAGGGATGTTCATGTTTATCCGAATGACGAGCTCTAATCCAAAGAGGGACACCTTTCATCTATTTAGGTCAAGCCCGTGTCCAAGAAGGAAAAGTTGGGATACCTCCAGGTCGGAGTCCAGCTCTACGGCGGTGGACTTTGGTATGAATGAACTGAGTCATGCCTTTGCAGTCGAGATGAGATAGAAAAATCGTATCCTAACAGTCTGCGACATTTTCTCCCTATTTTCACAGGCACACTTGGTTCGATCGCGATCTCAGGTAAGGACACTGTAGACTTGAATGGCGGATATGCAACTGAGCTGTTGCTTCGCGAGGATGCTTACGGTTTCATTATTTTTATTATAGTGTCGCCGGTCGCGTCGTCGTTGAGACTGAGGATGGCAAGCTCGAGAGCCGCTTGGCCCGCATTGACAGACCTATTCTCCGCATTCCCACCCTGGCCATCCACTTGGATCGCTCCACCAGCGCTGACGGCTTCAAGTTCAACAACGAGACTCACTTGACTCCCATGCTCTCGACTGTTACCAAGAGGTTTGTGATTTCATCCTTGTATTCCTTCTGTTGCCGAAATATTATGTTGCAAATACTCACACGCCATTATTCATGCTGATCCAGCTTGACTGGCGAGCCTGCCAAGCCCCTCAAGCCCGATACCGAGCTCAATGGCGACGTTCCTCTCTACGAGAAGCACCACCCCGTCCTTTTGCACTTGCTTGCCCAGGAGTTGAACGTTGACAGTATGGAAATTCACTGTGAATTATTGGATAATACTTTGACTTACTGAATGTCGTGATAACTGACGTCGACCTGTATTACTTTTGATCTATAGAGGAAAAGATTCTCGACTTTGAGCTTTGCCTCTTCGACACCCAGCCTTCCGCCATCGGAGGCGCTTACAACGAGTTCATTTTCTCTGGACGCCTGGACAACTTGATGATGTCCTTCTGCTCCATCGAGGCTTTGATCCGCAGCTTGAACAACAGCGAGTCTTTAGCCAACGACCCCAACATTCGTCTTGTTTCTCTTTTCGATAACGAGGAGGTCGGATCCAACACTGCCCATGGTGCCGACTCGAACTTGCTCCCCAGCACTTTTGAGCGTCTCTCTAACGCCATCTACGACAACGAAACTGCCGCCAACAGAGTAGGACAATGTTTTAAGTCCTTGTCCTTTTTGTGACGACTCTACCTATGAACATATGCTCATTGTTCCTTTTTTACTCTTCATAGTCTGCCACTGCTTACTTGCAGGCTTTGCCCAAGAGTTACTTGATCAGTGCCGATATGGCCCACGCTGTCCACCCCAACTACTCTGAGAAGCACGACGATGGCCATCGCCCCCACATGCACAAGGGTGTCGTTGTCAAGGTCAACGCTAACCAGGTAATGCATAACGGTTCTCTTTGGGAAGCGATAACAAGATTTGTAATTCAAATATCGTTGAAATTAACTCGCATTTTTGTATTAAATAGCGCTACGCCACCACCGCCCCCACCACCGTTGTCTTGCGTGAGGTTGCCAAGAAGTACCAGGTTCCCCTCCAAGAGTTTGTCGTCCGCAACGACAGCCCTTGCGGTTCCACTATTGGACCTATGCTCTCTGCCAAGCTTGGTCTCCGCACTGTCGGTATGTTACAGTGCCTTAGCATGTATAAAATCCACGGGAACAATTCCTGTCATCTTTTCTAACAATCTTTTTTTTTGTTTCCACTTTTGACCCAATTATTGCCTCCAGATGTTGGAAACCCTCAGCTCAGCATGCACTCTTGCCGCGAAGTTTGCGGTACTGAGGATGTTGCCTTGGCCATCCAGCTGTTCGAGGGTTTCTTCGAGGAATTCCCCAGCGTCGATGCTCGTTTGACCGTCGATTAAATTAACTAAAAAAAAGTGCCATGCGCGCATGTTAGCACTCTATTCCCCTCCCTTCCCATTACCGTCTTTCCACCTTTCAACAATTGTTCACATCGGTTACTAAAATCATAAAGTGTTTATGGCAAGATTTTATTTTATTTCTGGACCACCGCACTGGCTGCAAAAAATATAAACTTATGGTACAAAGAGGAGGGGATTCTAGACTTTAGTTCCCCACCCGCCGTCATGGCGGCGTCTAGCACAGTCATTGGCATTGAGACCCAACTTGTTCGCGAGTCTTTCCCGCTTGGAGACTTCAAAACTTTGGGCGCTCTGAGTCTTGACGGCGACCATGCCCAACTGTCTAGAGCCCACACTCGTGGTTGATTCTGAGAGCTGGTTCTGGGATTTCAACAAGTTCTTTGAGACATGAAGGCCGGGCTGATGGGTGTTTTTGGACAAGGCCGTGGAGCTGTCCTTGTCGTCGTCGTTGCTGGCAGCATTCGCCTCTGCCTCTGCGGACTCGGGATCGGTGGACTGAGGACGGCGCGTGGCATTGGGTCGGGAGGCGAGGGTGACAGAGCGGGATTCCACCTTTTGACGACGGGCAGCATCCTTGGGGGCAAGACGACGGTTGTTGAGGACGAGCTCGTTTGTCTTTGGGTCGACCTTGATCCCTCCATTTGATGAATCATCGGGCAAGATCCAGTTTCCATGCTCATCGACCAAAACGCTGTTCAACTGCTGTTCATCCTCATCCATAGAGCTGCTATCTTCTTGTTCTCCAGCAGCGGCCTCGGACTCATCACTGGATCCATCAAAAGCATCTTCGGACAGGTAGAAATCTGCAAATTCTCTCTCGGCACCTCGATCCATGGCCAATTTACAATGACCCTTGTCCAACATGTGTCGGCGTACACTGGCCAAGTTTTTGAACTTTGACTGGATTTCCTGATTAGGCTTCAGATCCTGAGCAAAGACCGATGGCGTACACCAAAGACAATCCAGATCCTTTGTCAATTTCTCGGCAAGGTACTCGAGCATACCCTCAAGATCGATCAAGCGTTCAGAAGAAGGCAAGAAAAATCCATGGACGGAATGCATGTGGTCGTAATTGTGCAGCCCGTCTTCAGACTCATGAGAACAGAACAAACAAACGGTTTCGCTTGGTGCCTTTTGTTCTACGACCATGTTGGTGGTATTGCTCCGCGATTCGTTGGTAGTCGTATCTGTAGGCGTCTCTGTTGAATCTTCTGATGCAGTGGCGGCGGCGGCGGCGGCGTCCTGTTCCTTCTTCATCTTCTTCTCGTAAAGAGCGGTGATCTGCTTATGTTTCTTGGACTGTTGATGATTTTCAAAGGCCTGGAAGGACAAGTATTTCTTTCCGCAGGGAATACATTCCGGTTGGGCTACCTCGGCAGGGTTGGCCAGTTCACGAGAGGCCGTGACCAATTGCGCAAAAACGTCGGCAGGTACGGGAGGCAAACCGACCATCTTGCGTTTGAGGTTATACGTATGCCAGTCGGATTTGTGATGTTGCTGCTGGGTCTCGAGGGAAGGGAGACGGATTCCACAAGAAAGACATGTTGTTGATTGTCCTATGGTTTGAGGAAGAGGGTCGGCCAGGGTTAGTTAGTGCTGGGTGAGAATTTGGTAACAAGAAAAGGTGCAAAAGCAAAAAGTTTTACCGATGGATGGCTGAGGGACGTTGATGGCGTAGGACATTAGGGTAGTGGTGGTGGTGGAGGGGGTGAGATGAGGAGCGGTAGTTGAGGCGAGAATGATGAGGGAGAGGAGTGGGTTGGGGTTGTGATGAATGAAAGGAATCAGGACCAGGTATTTATAATGAGGGTCCTTCGCCCTTGACTAAGCACACCAAGCACAGGACGCCACCTGAGTGTTCTGCGACGATCGATTTCGCAGCAAAAGCTCTCTCCCGCAGTTTTCCACTTTCTTGTTCTTGTGGAACGGGTCTTCAATTTCAGCAGCGTCCCTCGTTGCTGCGGCTGCTCAGGTGGACAGATCCAGTCGACGCAGCCATTCGCCCATGTCCTCCCTCCTGTTCATGCAATCACACCTGCAGAAGTACAGTTGTGCAGTTTCTTTGTGGAGGCGTCCATAATAAGAACGCATGGATCCGGCCTATCCTCGATCTGGCACTCCAGGAACCCAAGACGTCCTGCGGGGACTTTGGCGCTGTTGGGACAGGGTCACGTGCAGGGTAGCGATCTCTCGATCTTCCGCCCATTGCGCCATCGCGCAACCGCAGAGCGGAATGGAGCTGTCGCCATCGTCTCTTCCTCTTTTTTTTTCCCCTTCCTCTCGTTTCCCCTGTCCGTCTTCTTCTTCACTTTCCTGATCTTGCTCCTCACTTTCATCAATCTTCTGCCTTCGCTGTCCAAGAACTCCAAGAACCAAAACGACAAACAAACCATGTCGATAGCTCAACTAGATACGCCACCACCAAGGTCAACAACACTCCTGGTCGAGTGCATGGACCATGTCCTTTCCTACCTTCGATACAACCAACTGCCCACTCTGGTCTCTCTCCTGAGAGTGAACAGTACTCTATTTCATCTCACCGTCCCTGTTCTCTACAGGAACCCCTTCCTCGTCGTTTACCAACACCGATTCTGGTCCATTCAGGAAAAAGAAGAGCGATATGTTCTCTTGCTAAAGCTGTTTCTTTCCGAGCTTGATCCGTCTCTGCGCGAGCAATTGCCTCCAGTCCAGGAAGAAGAGGAAGAAGAGGAATGGAACGAGGCTGAGGATGGCTACTTGAATCACCAATCGAGTCAACACAAATCAAACGAACCCTTGAAGGATCAACACGACATCAAGAAAACGACGCCTGCCTTGCTGCGAGGAGAAGGTGGTTCTCGCAAGTACTTTTACCACTATCGAAAACATGACCACAACTTTCTGGCCCAACACGCGATCCCCACATTATTCGGCTCGAGGACAAGCTACCTGGGAGCATTAGACTTGACCTCCTTATACAAAGCAGCCACTGCGTTGACCATGGCCAACCCGAACGACAACACAAGCGACACCAACATACAGCAAAAAGTGGATGGCGATCGATCGATTCTCTCAATCTTGGATCAATTGTTCATTATTCACTGCGACTACCGCCCCTTGAGCCTTTGCATGTCTATACTACGGGTCCATCAATTTCGAAAGGCGCTCCCATTTCTATCTTTGCTTCAAGGGCTGGACATTCAGCATATCAAGTCGGTTCCGGACGAGGGAGATGAGAACTTGGATGCCTTGGTGGATTGGATCCAGACGCACGATCGAACCTTTGGAACACTGCGAGAACTGTCCCTTGGAGGAACAACTGAATTTGACATTTTTGATGGAGGAACTTCTAAAGCGTTGGTCCGGATCCCCCAGGCATTTAGAAAACTTGCCGTTCTTAATACACGATCCTGGAGCAAAGGCTGGTCCATGATTGACCAAGTCGATGTTGAGGTTTTGGAAAGACTGGCTATGGATCACGGAGAGGGGCCGGATTCTCGAAATGGGCCTTCGTTTTTTACGAGGTGCAAATCCTTGAAGGTGCTGGATATCTTTGTGCCGGAGCTCAACATGTTCAAGGTCGTGGCAGATCTATATAAAAGTCGGGTTTTGGGAATAGATGTCGCCCTTTTGAACCCAGAAGGCTCATTAAGGGCACAACTGTCAAATCGATGGACCGCGCCGCCCTGTTTGCCACCGGTAGAGAGATTGTACATCTCGGGATTCCATGATCCGTTGAAGAATGCATTGGAGGATGCCGCGGTTGGATTAAGTCAAACTTTGCAAGTTTTGAAGGCTACGTCAATGAGACGCCACGCTGTACAAGAGTCCACGCTGAGCTTTGGTGAGCCGCTTTTCCAGCTGCATATGCCGTTTTTGCACGAATTACAGTTGCAATGGGATATTGCACTCGAGTTTCGATTCGAACTATTGCGCTGCTGTCCAAATCTGACGAGTTTGCGATTATTGGTGAACGGTCTCGAGTCTTGTGGTCGACCCAATAACCCTTTGGATCCAATTCTGGAATTGAGAAAACTGCAAGTCCTTCAGCTGATGGGTAGGTGGCCATTGACGAAGGATTTTGTTGATCAGATCCCAAAGAGGTTGACGGGGCTAAAGATTTTGGATCTTGAACGATGCTTTGGCGTTGACTTGAATGAGGTCATGGAAGCAGTTCACTCTATGGAGTTTCTGTGGAGAGTTGGATGGTTCTTGGGAGAGGACCTTTCCGAAGATGAGCAACTAAATTATTCTTTGGCATTGTGGAAGCAGAAGGCTCCAAAGATCCGGGTCGGCAGTATAGGGTTCAGCGAGTACCTGATTTAGAGAAGGAGAAGAGGTGAATCCGGGTTGCCCGGTCAAGCAAAGGCAAGGGCACAATAAACAAAATAAAAAAGAGAAAAAAAAAGAGTGGAGCAAGAAAATGTATGGTGCCTTTCACGCGCCTAGCGCTGAATGAATGTGGGAGACCTTCCACGAATTCTATGGACAAACTTCCCACGGGCAAATGCTTGAGACAGGACCCACGGGGTGGAGAGCTGAAGAGACAAAGGGGAGAAAAGAATCTGATAAGGTCGACCCGCATCGGAGTCGGAACGGAGACCGGAGTCCGACTGGCTGGCGGTGCCACTCCATCCATCTCCAGGATCTGATAACGAGAATCTCTGGCTGGCGGGCTTGATGGTGGTGGTCCCAGCCTTGCTTACTCCTGCGCGGATGAGTCGTTTAACTGTAGTGGTAAGGTCTGTCAGACTAGCTCAATTGCCTTCTATTCATTGGGGAGTTGGTCCTTCTTTGGTTTCTGTTTAGGTTACCGGTCTCCGCTCTACCACCCGGCACCTTCGAAGGATGTTCCATGTCAGCGCTGTCTTCGCGTGTTTTGAACACCCACCCTCTCCTCTTTCATTGTCGCGCCCTGTGCGTCCAAAAAGTATAAAGAGGGAGCTCTCCAATACACGAGAAACCTGCCCTTTCTCTCTTCTTTCCTCTCCTCCTCTCTGCCTTACCACGCACGCTCTTTCCTGCCACCTTCTTTCCCTATCCCTTTCTTTCACTTGCATTCATTGCTCATTTCTTTCTTGTACATTTCGTTTCATTCATATACATTCATCAATCATGCATCCCATTCGCTCCCTTCTCTCGTTGACTGCCCTCTCGGCTTTGGCCCTGGCTGCTGTCGTTCCCCACAACTGTCGCGACACTGACAAGATCTCTGCTGCAGGCGAATCCCTCGAGCAGGCTGCTGGGTTGGCCCGTAACCTCGTCAAGAACACCAACGTTGGAACCTTCATGACCGTCATGAACGATGCTCGTCAGGAAGGACGTCTGGAGGGTAATAATGAGGATGGTGTCTCAACCAATCAAGCTGCCGTTGCACAACCGTTGGGCAAAAAGAACTCGTATTGATTTTCTTGTTTCTCTTGTTGAATTTGATAGGCTACCCCTTTGGAAGCATGGATTACTATGTGGATGACTGTGACCAGCCCGGCACCCCATTGATGTTGTTGTCCAGCTTGCAGATCAACATTCGGAACGCAGAGACAAGGAACAAGGTCTCGCTTGCCATCCGCAAGTTGCCCGCCGAGGGCGAGAAGGGCAACCCCATGGTGGATCCTCGCGTTACCCTCATGGGACACTTGGTCCCTGTGAACAAGGAGAAGGTAAAGAAAATGCACAAACAAACGAAAGAGAGCAGGGAAGAACACAGAGAGCAGTCGTGGCTCTCTTTCTCTCTCTCTTGCAGGCAGAGACAACTAAAAAGTTGGGAATCATTACCAAAGATGGAGAAAAGGGTGCCAGCTGGCAGGGCAACTTTCTTTTTTCTGTTGACAAAAGGTGTCTGAGCATCCACCGGCCTGTTGCTTGTTGCTCTTTTACTCACGCCGTTCCCTCCTTACCTACAATAGCATGCTCGCGCCGAGGCCTGCTTTGTTGCCAAGCACCCAGAAGCCAAGTGGTGGTTGCCCGGTGCCGGATTCCATGACTTCAAGTGGTACAATATGGAAATTGATGATATTTACTACATTGGAGGCTTTGGTGGTATCCATTACATTGGCTGGATCGATGTTGCGACCTACTACAATGCCGAGAGCCTGTCGTCGTCAACGAAATTGCTGTTGGACGAGATGGACCTTGAGTCCGTGTCTTCATCGTTGTTGTTGCAGCGCCAGTAAAGGACGACATGAATAAACAGTGTGCTATCATGGTTTCCTGACCACCTTATAACAAATAAGCGCATGTTCACACAACAATGGCCAACCTTTGACAGAAGGCCATTCATCCTTCGTAAAGCCCATTAAGGCTGAAGCCGATTCTTCATGCGAACAGTTGGCGAGACGTCCAGTGGTATCACTGACACGGTGGATATTTGCCTTTTTTTTTTGTTTTGATTGTGGTCTGTCTCTTTGATCAGCATGCCTGCCCGCCTGCCATCGCTTCTGCCTCTCTGACTCTTTCTCCTTTTCTTCTTTCTTCTATCTTCTCGTTTCCCTCGCCTCCCTGTTTTCTCTGCTCTATGTTACCCGCAGATCAACCTCGAGGAGCATCCCTTTACACCTTCACTATGCCTCGAAAGAAATCAGACCCATCCCTGGCAACCGCGGCAACATCGTCGACCACGTCTGTAAAGGGCTACACGCGTTCATCTACCACACTTGCGCCTCTCGCTCTCCATATGCCAGAGAGTATTCCTTCATTTCCCACCCTAACCAGGTCTGTCAAACGCAAGACTATATCCACGTCAGTCGATCGAAAAGAAGAACCTCGGTCAAAACCAAAGCGAACCAGAAAACCTACCCTCGATGCAAGCAATCAAGAAGTTGGCACCTCGTCGTCTTCTACCAACGCCATCCTGCTCGAACCTCCTACTCGCGTCAAGAGTGCAGCCGAGCGTCTTCCGTCCGAGGTGTGGCACATGATCATGAACTACCTGCCCACATCCCATGTGGTGCCTTTGGCGTCTGTTTGCAGGACTCTTCTTCGCGATTGTTTGCTCTGGCCGTGCTGGAAGACTATTTGTGAGGAAAATAAGCTTGGGGAGCCGAAACGAAAGTACAAGTCGTACATGGCCTTGGTGTGCTCTGAATCCTGCTACATGTGTGACCGATGTGATCTTCGGAGCACGGGCACAGGCCTGTTCAAGCGTGAGGAGATCCCTATCAAAATCAAGAACATGGGCGACCAAGGTCATGTCTGGCAGCTCTGTCGAGACTGTCGCCTTGATTACTATAACGTGTTTCCGGAAACAGAGTTCTTGAACGGCGTGGGAACTTACGGAGTGACCTTGTCTTGGATCCGCGACAACCTTCACTTGAAGCCAGAAGATCTCACAGGAGTCGAGTCCTATTATGAGCAACCGGACTTGGAGGAGCAATACGATTGGGAAACTGAAGAAGAGGCATACTACCGTCTCGAACGCGCTTGGGACACGGTGGGTACCCAAAGATATCCAAAGAATCAAGTCTACTGGACCGCACTGAAGAAATATGGAGGGACGGTGGGACTGGGTGCAGTTCAGCGAAAAGTTGCATTGGATGTCTTGAAGGCTTACAAAAGAAGAAAGTATCCCGCTCGTGCTGCTGCGATCGACGCGCAAAAGTTGTGACCAACCTCCAGTTCCGGCCGCTGGCAGCTCACGTTGGTTGAGAATCATTAAAGGACAAGCAATAAAAATGAAATCGTTTGTATGTTGTCGCTTGTTTATTCTTCTGTGGTCCCTTTTTTTTTTCCTTCGCAAACGTGTGGAATCTTGACGACCAAGAAAAAGTCTTTGTGATTGTGACATTGTGCTGTTTGATCAACAACGGTAGAGCCTCTTTGTCCTCATTCTTTTTCTCTTCGTTTCCTTTATTTCTGCGCCTTCCTCCCCTCTGCCTCGGCTTACATCCCCCCGCCTTTCTATCAAAGACCTGTCATCATGCAAAACATCCATCCAAATCCATCCCCTTTTCCTGCCTTTGACTATCCACTCAGGCAAAGGGCCCAAAAGCTCGGGCCAAGCACCACTCCTGCGAACCAAAGTATTCACCCCATGGAAACCAGCTCCAAAGTCGACCAGCAACGACAAGCAAAAAGACAAAAGACGAGGAGTGCGTCCGCCGATGTCTTTGGGGATGAGCAGGAACTTGCGAGTACGACTGATCAAAGTGAAGAATCGGGTAGTTTTCTGATCTTGAGACCATCCTTTGCCGACCCACAGGACCCCGTTGCCCAGTTGCCTCAGATCGTGGGAAGTGTACCTCCGGAGATATGGCATCTGATCCTCTCTTTCATGCCCACTTCACATGTTCCCGCAGTGTCTTTGGTATCGAGAGCCATGCTGGATATTTGTCGAACTTGGCCCCGTTGGAAATTCATCTGTCTCGTGAACAACCTCGGAGAGCCAAAACGCAAGTACCGATCCCACATGGCGTTGGTCTGCTCCGAGGCACCTTACATTTGTGACCTGGGAGACAGCCGCAGCACAGGCACTGGACACTTTCGATCTGCTGAGCTCCCATTGCCGGTCTTGAATCAGGAGGATGGACAAGTGTGGCGACAATGTATCGGTTGTCGGTGGGCTTACTATGAACGCTATCCGGAAGTGGAGTTTCTGCAGGGGATCGACGCCAAAAATCAAGTGAGCGGGCACTGGGTTCGGAAGCACTTGCTAGTGGACGGCAACCATAGGAAGGTCCTGAATCCCACTCGGGATCACACGAATTGGGCCATTAATCAGTTGACTGCCACAGAGTATGCGTTGGAGATTCATGGAGGTCTGATTGGATTGCTGGCGGTCAAGAACAAGGTTTCCAAGACTGTCCTGGCCAGGTATCGCCTGCGAAAAAAGGGGGATGGCGCAGGATCGTGTTGAGACAAATGCTAGGATGAAAGGATTCAAACTGCATCGCAGTTTTCATCAGCTCGTTTCCACCGAAGTTGTGAGCACAACAGTCTGGAATAAACACTGGATTTCTGCTCGCGTTTTTGTGGGTCGGGTCACTTTCTTGGCAACGTCTCACGTCCCTCCTTTGTCTTCAGTTTCGATACTTTTGTTCAACGTCTGCCGATCTTGGCCCCGATGGAGGATCATCTGCGAAGTAAGCAAGTTGGGTCAGCCCAAGAAGAAGTACAAATCCCACATGGCTCTAGTCTGCTCCGAGTCATACTACATTTGCGACCTGTGCGATGGCCGAAGCACCGATACAGGATCATGTGGTCTTGCTGGCATGCCACTAGCTATTTCGCGTGAGGATGACCAGGGCCATTGGTGGCAACTCTGTAGGCAATGCCGCGTTGAGTATTATCAAAGGTATCCAGCATAGACGGAAGCGGTCCTGAGCAGGATCGACGTCCATTCTGAGATATCAGAATACAACATCATCCGCGAGTTGAAGTTGAAGCATCGTGATCTCTATATATTCGAGAGTCGATATGCAGACTGTAGGATGTCTTTTTACACCCCCGAGAGCATGGTTTTCGATAAGCGAGAGGTTACGGCGCATGCAATGGTGGTACATGGCGGTTGGGTCGGGTGGTGGCTGCCAGGGGTCGACTCTCGTACGACATTTTGGAGGCTGAGGAAGGGCTTGAATGCATAATAAAAGCGTGTGTGGTCACCTGCTCTGTTCACTCAAACAAAAGGAGGTCGTCAAATTTGATCTTTTTGGCTCTTTCCATCCTCCTTCGTTCCCACCCTTCTTTTCCCATCACTCTCTATCGGACAGTGGCGCAACCATGACAAACGACGACCAAGTCACAACAAGTTCATCCACAGCGACAGATCCTCACCCCCCTTCGCTCCTACGCAGAAGCCAGAGAAATGTCAGGGCAAAAGCCGTGGAGCATGAACAAACAAAGAAGGAGCAACATGGAAAAGAAATCAAGCATGAAAAGAAGGTTCGTCGGCCAAAGAAAGCAGTGGACTCCGAGAAGACAAAGGCAAAGGATGCCATAGAGCCCGCACCCACCGATGCCAACATGGAACTCGTAAAGATGGAGACAAATGAGGACCAAGAAGCAATAAGCAAATCGACAGCAACAGACCCTCGCCCACCTAAGCGCAGGAGAAGTCAGAAAAAGCCTATTTCAAAAGCCGTGGAGCAGGAGCAAACAAAGGAGGAGCAATTTGACAAAGAAATCAAGCCAAAAAAGAAGAAAGTCCGTGGACCAAGGAAAACAGCCAAGACAGAGATGTCAAAGGACACTTCAGAACCCATTGCTACCACTGACAACATCATGGAACTTGTGGTGGCGGAGCCGGTGCCTGCTTTGTTACGATTGCCTCCAGAGATTTGGTACCAAGTTCTTTCCTTCTTGCCGACCTCTCTTGTCGCTCCTCTGTCCTTGGTCTGCACCCGTCTGCTCGAAATTTGCCGTTACTGGCCTCGGTGGAGGACCATTTGTCACGAGAGTCTGTTGGGCGAACCCAAGAGAAAGTATCGGTCTCATATGGCTCTGGTCTGCTCCGAGTCGTACTATATTTGTGACCTTTGCGATGGTCGAAGCACTGGCACAGGATCGTACGGTCTCTCCGGTCTCCCTCTCTCTGTTTGTCGTGCGGATGATCAAGACCATCGATGGCGACTCTGCAAGAAATGTCGCATTGACTACTTTCAGAGTTATCCAGATAACGTGGGGAATGAGGTCTTGAGCAAAATCAAGCGCAGGGACGAACTTTCAGAGTACGACATTATACGTGACTTGAAACTGAAGCATGAAGAACTTTTTTGTTTCGATCGCCGGTCTGTGGGCTATCGCAGCTACCGCAGGGCGTTCTACAATCCACACGACTACATGTTCAATGAGCGGGAGGTGACGGAGCACGCAATGGATGTGCATGGAGGCTGGGTCGGTGTCTTGGCAGCCAGATTTCGACTCTGTTCCGATGTCTTGGAAGAGTACAAATTGAGGAAGCGACTCGACCAGCTGTCCAAGAAGAGAAAGGCTGTTATTTCTCCTGCTTGAAATAAAAGAATGCACTCTTTGACCAACAAAAACCTTGGGTTGTATTATTCCTAGATAATATCTTCGTCTAAACTCCCAGCAAAGCATCGTTTGCTGTCAGGCTTTCGCCACCATCGTTCACAGAACGATTGTATAAGAAGGACACTTTGGTTTCTTCGCGTTGTTTTCTTTTTGTTTTGTCGTCTTTTTTTTTGCAGTTTACTCCTGTGTGGTCAGAAACATACTTGTTAACAGACAATGGCGCGAACACGTATTACCAAACTGCCATTCCCCCAGCCTCCTCCAGCACCACCTGTCTTCACCACAGCCATGAACCCTCTATGCATGTTTGACTATGACTATATTCTGCCCGAGACTCTTGCTCTCAAGGATATTGCACCCAGGCCCGTCGACCGCGTCCCAGCTGAAATCTGGCATAGAGTCTTTGATTTTTTGCCAACTTCCCAGGCGGCGATTGCAGCCACGGTCTCCAAGGATTTCTTTGAGGCTTCGCGAACCTGGGATCGCTGGATTAAAATTTGCTCAGTGAACGGACTGAAAGGCAGCCGTCGCATTTACAAATCCGAGATGACATTAGTCTGTTCAGAGTCGTACTTTATCTGCGATCTCTGCGACAGGCAGACGACAGGGGACGGACAGTTTACGGCTTGTCAGATTCCTATACCTGTGTTGAACAAGGCTGATAACGGACACATTTGGCGCCTTTGCTTCATTTGTCGAAACGCTTACTACAAGGTATTCCTTGAAGATGACTCTAGCTTGCAGGGAATTGCTTCAGACGTCATGGTGCCGAGCGACTGGGCTCGGAGATATCTCTTGGTGGACCTTGTTGATTTAAAAGTGCATAAATCGGAGAAAGAGGCGGCTATGGAAAATAGGGGACCGATCGGATATAGAATGGCGGATGGCTCGACAGTTTTCAAGTTTTGGGACATAGTAAAGCACACCAAGGAGATCCACGGAGGATGGATTGGTTTTGCAGCTGCCAAGACAGGAGTGACTTTGACGCGTCGATTCACGTTTGAGCTACGAAAGGCTCGAGATGAGGCATTGGCGCTTCTTCGTAGAAGAAATCGAAAGCAGGGTGGCAATTCTCAACAGGAATCGGTCGATGTCCTCAATTTCTCTAGTGACGAAGAAGAAGAAGGCATGGAAACCTTTTTCAACTTTGAAGATGGGGTCACCATCGCAGTTCCCAGCGCGGAGGCCGAAACTGAAAACAAATCCGATCAGGCCATCTACAGCAAAGGAAACAAAGGGGCCAGGACCCATGCTCGCACTGAGGCTATTGAAATTCTCCTCGACTCTGAAGGCGTTAAGACGGGAGCATGTAAGGAGAGGAGCTAGATCCGCGGGACGCGTCGAGTGCCTCTTGTGTGCTATCAGTTCTTTCACCCAGCTCATTAGCATCATGATTATTCCTATTCACCTTGTTCTCTTCAGATATCAACTGTCATTTGTCAAAAATAACCAGCCAAGCAGATATGATCTATAGCTTTGTCATCTCCTTATTTCTTCGACACCACCTTCTGCAATCCAACTGGAAGCACACTTTCCGTCAATGACGAAAACTAGAAAGTCCTTTGATGGGATGGTAGCTTGGAAGGCGCGCAAATGGCGCTCAGGGTCCCACGCTCTTTCTCCTTTTTGAGAGTGCAGCTGGCATGGGCTCACGCCGGGCAAAAAACCCTCCGGCGCGTGGATCTCTTCATTATTGTCATTGAAAGTCCCCGGGGGGATGGCTCGGCATCGAGGCTATCAGGGAACAACGTGTCTTCCAAACTGCAGGCCAAGTTTTTGGAACGACAGTCATCCTTGTCCTCTCAAGCGCGATCGTGGAGAAACAATCACCACCTCGAATCAATCATGTGACATCACCGCGGCCTTTTTTTTCTTATTTTTATTCGGTTCCCACGGCGTTGCTCTTCACTTCTTACAAACAGCCCAAGCAATGTTGCGTGCAAAGGGGGTCACGGATCTGCCCCATCCCTACACAACCGCGTCGTCGCAGGTCAGCGTACTTGCAACCACTACTCCTGGCTCTACAGCTCAGTCGGCAGCTACCAAGCAATCATCCGCACCCAAGAAACGCCAAAAAAGCGTGTCCGACAACAACAAGAAGCAGTCTGAGTCAGGGCGAAAGAGAGCAAAGACTTTAGACACTGTCATGACCGTACCTTCATCCTCTACTGCAACGGTTGAGCTCAAGTCTGGATGGGAAGGTGCTCCTGTCGAAGTATGGCATCATATTCTCTCATACATGCCCACGTCCCAAGTTGCGCGTGTATCCTTGATCTCCAAGGCTTTATCCGAGATATGTCGGTCGTGGCCTCGGTGGAGGATCATTTGCGAAAAGAACAAGCTTGGGGAACCAAAGCGGGGATACAAATCATTCATGGCCTTGGTGTGTGCCGAGTCCTATTACATTTGCGACCAGTGCGATGGGCGAAGTACAGGCATCGGACGTGGTGTACTTCCATCCGAGCTTCCGTTAAAGATCCGTCGCAGAGGGGATCGAAATCGACCTTGGCGACTGTGCCATCGTTGTCGCTGTCGACACTACAAGCGGTACGAGGAAACACAAGTCTTGAATAACATCAAACTGAGTGAACACGATGAGGCCCGCACGCTCAAGGACTGTCTGGGTTTACGAAAGGATGATCTGGACGTCATTGATCCAGTACGCTACGTGCGAGACCTAGATGGACGACGGCTCCCTTTGTATAGCTTTTTCCAAGCGACCACTCTGGCTATGGAGATCCATGGAGGCGACGTTGGGGTGAAAGCTGCAGTAAACAAGTATGCGAAGAAGGTTCAGCAATTGTATCAGGAGAGAAAGAGAAGGGATGCGGCATCATGGAAGGAGACAAGGTTGAACAAGAAGAAGTGAGATCTACATGCAACTCTTGGAGTTTGCAGTGTCTTTTAAACAGACAATAATGGATATGTGGCTCTTGTGCGGGTACTTTGAATGAATAAACCTTTTTACGGAACGTGATTCATTGACAGACTTGTAAGGAAGCTGACATGCCTATCTTCACTCCATCAATCGGTATCTTCAGACAGAAAACGATCCTTGATCTTTGCACGCTTTTTTCCTGATAGCCCCGAGGCTAAATATCCGGGAAGTCCACAAGGATCAGATCCTTGGAATGGGAAGGCGAGCTGTAATCTCGCCTTGAGGCCATCTTTGATAATAAGCTAACAACCCGCGACATGATCCATGGTGCAACGATCTCCATGCCTTTTCGAGTTCCTGCTTTGCGCTATTGGCTCCTTGCAGATAACCCCTTGGCCCTGATCCTGAACTCTTTGTTATCAGTTCCCTCCACTCGGTCATGAGATGAGAAAAAAGACGTTGAGTTGGAGGGCAGATTGACCCCGTCCTCGACTTTGTCAACAGATCAGGCGTTTAGGCCATCCATACATTGACGCGCTGTGTGAGATGAAGTAATTTTTCCACAAGAATGACAAAAAGGGTCTCAGTGCACTCTCTCGCAATGGTGTTCACGTTTCTTGTCTCTCTATTTCCCTGTCTCACACATTCCCGCTTCGAGACAACCTTTCGCTTTTCTTTCTTTCTTGTTATCCACCACACCCAGCTGCCAATCTGTTCCCGCCAGCGAATCATTGAACAGACTCCCTCCCTTCCCCCCTCCTTTCTCACTCTGTCTCTCGTCCGCCACCATGGAGTTCAACAACGACCTCTCCATGATCAAACACAACGTTGACGACCAAATCCGCGAACCAAAGGACGTGTTTGATGTCCTGCCTTTCGAGATCCTGGACCAGATCCTTGACCGTCTTGATCATGCCAGTCTTTTCAGTTGTGTGACGCTTTCGAATCGTTGGTCGGATAGAGTGGTGCCGCATCTGTGGGCATCGCCCTGGATGACATACTATAATTCATGGACAAAGATGATTTGCACTTTGGCCAAGAGTGCTGAAGATGCCCAAAAACAGACTGCTAGCACGACGATCGCTACTATTGCTGTGGATATGGGAGAAGGATCCAGAAAAGCAAGCCGGAAGACTAGTCTCCGTGAGAGCGATAACGGACCACAATTTGCTCTATTGCCACGGATGCAGTGTCAGAACGAGAGTCATGGTTCCTTTGCGGAGACCTCTGTGCTGGATGAGCAAAAGCCACGACGATGCCGCTTCAGAGAGGCAGGAGGTGGAACTGGTGTGGAATTCACGAGAGACTACGAAAAGAGTCTCGTTGAGGAAGACGACGACCGTAGTGATAGCGAAACCCTTGTGGATTTGGACCAGATGTGGAAAGAGGAGGACACGACGCGACGACCGTTGTTGCCCAAAGCGTTTGACAGGACATTGCCGTCGCACAGACCAACCGAAACCAACCATCCTATCTTTTCTCTTTGTGCTCCTCGACAATCTCGCTCTGTCAGAGCCTACGGGGAGTATATCCGTACACTTGACTTTTCACAGCTTTACTATATCATATCGGACCAATTCCTCTCTCATCTCCTTCCTCTTACTCCAAACCTCTCCTCGCTGACTATTCACTCTCCAAAACAACTCTCGGATCTCTCCTTGATCCACTTGGCAACATTTTGTCCTCAACTCTCTTTTCTGGATTTAGCCGGCTGCACAAAGATCACCGACAAAGGGATCGACGCCCTGTTGGAGAAATGTGCAAAGATGTCTAGCTTGAATCTCGCCAATGGAACAAGGGCACTGTCGGACAAGACCTTGGAGGGGATCGCGAAACGATGGGGCAGGACCCTGGTGAGCCTGAACCTGGCCAACACTAGCTCATCTTTGATCGCGAATCCTTCGACAACGACACTGACAACGACTGCCCGGAACGAAGGGTCTTTTTCAGTCCTGGACCCGGGCTTGTTGACGATTGCGATCTACTGCCGGTCCTTACAATCACTGAACATCTCTCATTGCATTCTCCGATCTTCTTTCTCTTCTCCTTCATCTCCGTCCCTCTCTCCCTCCTCTCCTGCTTCTTCCCCGACGTCTCTTTATTCTTCCTCCTTCTCATCCATCTCTTCATCGAATGGATCCTTCAAAGACAGCCAAACCCTTGAAAGCGGAACATTAGAGTTCTTCCTCTCTCAACTTCCTCCCTCACTACAAATCCTCAATCTTCGTTCCTGTTTCGATCTCTCTGACAAGGGTTTGATTACTCTCGCAAGGTCCTGTCCCGACCTAAGAGAACTGGACATCACTGCCTGCTCTTTGGTCACGGACAAGGGCATCCGCGCCATTGGGGAAGGGTGTCGACGGTTTGAAACGTTGATAATGGACGATCGTTATGGCCGTGTCACAGATCAACTGTTAAAGTCCTTCCCACCTTGGGGTGACCAGTTACTACAACGGAGGGCCATGCTCGGCTGGAGGTACTCGCGCATCTTTTAAAACAACATCTTTAAACAGCAAAAAGAAGGATTAAACAGATTAAAAGAGGGCTCTTTTTGAACTGTTGTTGATAATCTTCAAAACTCATAATTGCGAGGGAAGGTCGATATTTTAGCCAGAAGAGTGGTGGGGGGGGTTTTATTGGTTTTTAAACTTTTTTTGGTATTTTTGAATATGAAGAGGGGGAGAGGGAGGGGGTCGAAGGGAGGCGGGGGCGATTGAAGCTCGTAGACTGAGGTTTCCTTTTTCCTTGGATTTTTTTTTTGTACAGCAATAACTCCCAATGTTCTAGGAACCGTGTTTCATGAAAAAAAAACTCATTCAGCATAACCTTCCAAGAAGGAATGCAGTCAAAAGAGCTCATCAAACAACAAAATGGAACCAAAGAAAACAAAGGGAAGGTAAAAAAACAAAAGTAAAAAGAAAGAAAGACATAAAAAGAAAACACCTGAAGGAAATGAACACAGATATATGACCAAAAGCATTTTGAAAACAAAAAAATACAATGTGGAAAAAGAGAGGGCAGAGTCATCATAGAGTTGTACAATCCAACCAGATCTTGTGTAGAACAAGCATCGGTGGATAATGAAAAAAAAGAAATAATGCAGAATGAAAACGAAATGAAAAAAAAGAAGGTGGGGGATATGGGTGAATGCCAGCGGGATGGAGAGATGGAGCGTTTGGGGGGGAATGTGGGTGTTAAAGTACAGGACAAAGGTCCACTTTCAAATGATAAAGCGGGTCATCCTTAGATGCCGACAATGTCAATTTCAGTGTCTTCGCCATACTCCATCTCATCCTCCATGACAACAGCCTGTCCAGCAAGAATGTTACTGGGCATGACCGCCTGTTGGTCCTTCTGTATCCTGCGACCTTTGCCAGTGCCGCCGCCTCCGATACCGTGCATGCTGCTATTGTTGGTACGTTTCCGCTTGCCCTTGCTAGAGTGCTCGACCATCGTCTCGGCGCCTGAGGTAGTGGCCGAATTGGGCCAGAGAGCCTCCTGAGCGTATTCTTCACCTTCGTGATAGTTAATCGAACTGGGTGACGCACGACGACGCTTGTTGTTGCCGCGCTTGTTCTTGGAGGGTGAGGGGGTCGAGGACGGGTGAGGGGGTGAGGGTGAAATGGATGAAGCCGACGAATAGCTTGAGGAGAGCTCGGGTGTTCTTTCCAGATAGCGCATCTGTCTCTGTCGCTCCTGAGCTTCCATCTCAGATGCGGCCGCCGCAGCAGCGTGGGCCGCAGCAATGGCAGCACGCTCGCGTTCCTCAGCAGCAAGGATTGAGCCCATGGTCTGCATGCAGCACGATTCCACGTACTGGTAGACCTCCACAAGAGTGGTCTCATCCAAGCAAGACAAGTCGACCTCCATTTCGTCCGCGCCGTCATCCTCGCTGGTACCGTTGAGGATTTTAAAGAGTCCTGCCATGTGCTCTTCGCCGAGATCATTGTTGATACGGGCCACCAAGGCTTCCTCCATACGGCGTTTGTTAGGATCGTCGCGCTTGACGGGCGCCGAGGCAGCTGGAGCCACACTCGCACTGGCAGGCTCAACAGCTAGTTCAATCTCATCGTCATGAACTGTAACCTCGATCGACTGATCTTGCTCGACGTCTTCGTCCTCGTTCTCTTCGTCATCAGAGTCAGAGTCCTCGGCGTCGTCCAAATCCGAGCCCGAGTCGGACTCAAACGAGTGATCATTGAAGCCGTACAAGTTTGCAAGAGCCAAGTCTTGATAAGTGCTGGCGGCAGTGAGGTCCAGAGGAGAGATGGAGGTGTTTGCTGTCATGGAGTTTGGGCCAGCAATCAAGTCGGCAATATTGACGGTCGTAGGGACGTCAAAGTCGGCAGGGGCCAGATCAAACACAAACTCGTCGTAGGCTTGATCAGCAGGAATGGCATTGTTATCCCAGATGGGTGTGTTTCCAAGCATGTTATCCAGGCCAAACTGGAACGGCAAGGCGTTCAGGTCTGAAGCAAAGTCCTGGGTATCAAAGGCATTGCTACTGTGGGCCAAGAGGAAGAGCAGGGCAGAGGTCAGTGGTGCACAGACTCGAGGAAAGAGCCAGTCTCAATACAGATGACACAATAAAGGGGGGAAAGGGGGGGATCGCACTGATTATCTTACGTGAAGTCTTGGAGATCATCAGCACCTTGCCAGTCCTCCCAGACCTTTGTCTGGAGACCAGGGACAAGAAAGTCCGAGATGGAGAATGTGGGGTTCGCAGTGTTGTTGTTGTTGTTGTTGTTGTTGTTGTTGTTAGCAAAGGTTTGGTTGTTGGTAAGGTCGGCAGAGTTGAAGTTGCAGAGAGTGGTCGAGTTTGCAGTGGAGGCAAGGAGACTGCCTGCGGATGCAGAACCAAGCAGGTTCAATTCTTTCAGTAGGTTAGGGTGGCAGAGACCGTTGGGGAGCGCAAGGCTCCCCTCCAGGTCAATAGGTGGATTGTCGGCTAGTGTTATTCTAAAAAAATGTATCATCGTGTGAGTATCGTGTGGGCATCGTGTGGGTGTCGTGTGAGTTTGTGCATTACACACGTCCGTGGGAACGGCAAGGAAGCACTCAAAAAAAAAAAAAGTAGTAGATGTGGCCAGATGGATAGACTGTCAACAATCCTGTGGACAAAAGTCGGTGGGAAACCGGAGGCAGCGGCAGTGGCAGCGAAAGAGACAATAATGATGGGCGCTGGTTGGTGCCACGACAATCAATTGCTCTCCGCTTCTGCTCCTCGACTCCACAAAGGTGCACAGGGCGGTGGGGACAAGCAAGCGGACAACACGGGACAGAGAGGAGGGGACACGCAATTGCAAGCCCGAGTGCTGCCATCAAAAAAAGTGATGTGCCCTCGTCTTGGGTCCTTCCCGCCCGTGTTGGTGCCATTAGTTTGTCCCAAACACAAACCAACCCGACCCAACCCAGCTTGGCCTGGGGAGAGAGAGGGAGAAAGAAAGAGAGACCCCTCTCTTGTGCCACCGTCAGTCTGTCCACACAAGAGGAAAAATTTTCCAATCCCAAATGTCAACAAACACCCCTTGTTTCCCCATCTTAGCGCTCTTTGTCTGTTCGCGAACTCTTGTGAGCGATAAGCGAGCATGCAGACGAGCGTGCAAACATTTGCAAAGAAAAGGGGAGGAGCAAGGGTCTGACCTTTTGTCTGCTCGCTGCCAACCGATGGCAGTCGAGCAAAGAGCTTATAAGGTGCCCGAGAAGGAACAGAAATGGTGGCGCCGGACTGCGCCCCGGAGACGGAAAAAAGAAAAAAAGAAAAAAAAGAAAAAACTTACCCTCCCATTGTGGTGGTAAATCTTGAAAAGGATCAAGGCGATGAGGAGAGGGGTTTGGATGCTATCGATTGCGTAAAGGGCAATGGGTAGCGGTAGCGAAGGTATGATCTTGAGGAATCCAATTTGAATATGTGGGGGAGGGTGAGAGAAGACAGAGAAACTTTTGGCCCAACAGGTGTTTTGCTTTTTTGGCGAGGGGCGAAAAGAGACTCGATCGAGAGATGCGTGGGGGGGAAGGGGAGAGAGAGAGATGGAGAGAGAAAGATAATTGATCTGAGGGGGGGGGGAGGATGAAGAGTGATCCGAAGATGCAGAGAGCGAGGGTGATTCGGATGAATGCAGATGCGAACGATGGCGGTTTGTGGTCCCCTTTGCGCTTTTGACAAGGCGTCTTTGAGGGAGGAGGAGAGAAAGGGGAAGGAAAAAAGCAGAGAAAAAAAGAAACGGGACGCTTTCAATGCGAGGAGAGGGGGCCGAGGAAGGACAGTCACGTTGTTTATTCTTTTTTTTTTTTTTTTTTTTTATTCTTTTGAAGGTGTGAAGGTGTCGCAGCAGAAATTCCACGAATTGTGGCGTTGCAGAAAACTGAAAGAGGCGTAGTCAAGTGCAAAAATAATTTTTTTAATTTTATTCCATGTTTATTGCAATAACCCGTAACTCTTGGCAATGTGTTGTCTGTCTGTCATTCCGCCTCCTATCTAGGCTGTCGTCCTGGGTGTCTGTGTCTCCTGGCGCCCATTTCAGCCACAGCGAGACAAAACCCGCTCAGGCCGACCCACCCTGACCGGCCGGGTCTCTGTCGAGAATCGCTTTTTTTTGCTCCGCCTGAAAGGAAACGTTAAAAAAATTGCCAAGTTCGTGGGTGGTGGCCAATTCTCAAAAGGAAGGCAGTCGAACAAACGATCCAGGCTTACCGACTTGTTGACGGGCCAGCTTGGGGCAGATTCAAACTCAAACAAGCTCATTGACCCGACAATAGACGCAGCGCAGAAGAGGATCCCTGAATAGATAGCCGAAGTCGGACCACCGTTACGATACGTATGAAAACAAGAGCAGCAAATGTTCACCAGATTTGGGCTCGAGCAGGTTGCTCGCAAAAACGTTGGCTGGCCCATGGAGGTGATTGAGGCAACTGCAGCGAGCAGCTCATACAGCTGAAAAGGGTGAGGCGTGAGCAGCAGCAGGGTGAGGGAGGGAGAGGAGAGGAGAGGAGAGGAGAGGAGGGAAGGGAAGGGAGCAACGTTGCACGTTGCACGTTGCACGGGCAAAGCCCCGGCTGCAACGCCTCCTCGCCAGCAGAGACAGGAGCCACAGCAGTTGAGCACCGTGGCAGCGACCTCGAAGAGACAGATGGACCGGGAATGAAAGAATAAAAAAAAAAAAAAGATTTTCTGTCACATCGAGAAAGCAAGGGCTGTCAGTCAATCGGTCGGTGCCAGCCCAGGCTGGAAGGGGGCCGTGTGTCTGCTTGTTGTTCTTCTTGTTCTTGTTCTTGCTCTTCTTCTCTTCCTCCTTCTCTTCCTTTTCTCTCTCTCTCTCTCTTCTTTCTGCTCTCCTCTCTTCTTCGTCCTCGACTTCTCTATCTCTCTCTGCCTCTTTCCTCATTCATTTCGATTCCCTGCAAAGTCGCATACTCTCATTCATACTCCATTCCGCCAACGATTCCAGCCCTGCCCGAGTACATTGACCATGGCCACTTCCACACCTCCCTCAGTGACCTTGTCTCCTCCTCCTCCAACTCCTTCGTCTCCCTCTCTCTCAGTCTCCTCTGCCTCTTCAACCCTGACCACATCCTCAACCGTGTCCATGTCCTCTCCCCCTCTTTCTCCAGAAAAGTCCTCTTCTTCTGTCTCTTCGGCGATCAATTCTTCAGCAACCGTTCCAACCACTGGCCCGCAAAGTACAACGGCAACGGCAACAACAACACCACCACCACCATCAACAGCAAGTACAACAACTCATCCTCGGGCCACGGAGGCTCCTCCTAAACAGCGGTCCAAGAACGGTTATATCGGCCGAGTTGGATTTGACACGCTTGGATGCAGCACTCCAACAGAGTACACGTTCACACTCCAAGCCCGGACAGATCGCTGGCACCGTACAAGGCGGTCCAGAACGTTTCTGATCGGCATGGATCTGAACGAGCATAGTGCGCATGCCCTTCAATGGGTTATGGAGAACATGGTCGAGGACGGCGACGAGGTAAAGCAAGCAAAAGATGCGAACGGCAAAAACTCCTTGATCGCATCATCCAAGGGAGACCTCCTCGAGATGTGGAGGATGTGGGCTTTTTAGATCTCGTTTCTTTTCCTTTTCCTTTTTCTGTGCAGGTGCAAGTGCGGTGCTGTCCGGTTTTTTTTAAATGACGTTGGAGATCATGCATGCACGGGGGGGTTCCCCTTTTGTGCTCCTGAGTTCCTTGACGGCCTTCTGTTTAGAAAAAAAGAAGGAAAAAAACCTTGGCGGCAATAAGGCCCGATTCCCAGAGGCGACCCGCTGCGGCGATCCAAGCGGGGGGAGCTGTTCACTAGTTCACTTTGTAGTAGTTTGTGGTCGCCCTTCCCGAGCTTGCTTGCTCTCCACTTTAACTTGAGGGGAGGGGGGGAGCACACGTTCACCTCCTCGGTGGGTAGTGTACAGCCCGTCGGCGAGGGATGACGAGCAGAGAAACCGCAGCTGCAGTTTGCTTTTTGGGCTACACTTCTGTTGTCCGCCCCTGGGTTGCTTCCCTTTTGGGCGTCCTTTCTTGCCATTCAAAGACATTGCTCACTTTGGGAAGGATTTCTTTCTTTCCCTGTCTTCTTGACTTCTTTCATGCTGAACTGAAAAAAGGGCGGGCTAACAGCCTAACCCGCCTAACCTTCGATCGCGAAGCAATTGGCAATTGGTGTATCTCCCCTGATGACCTGCGTTGGCCGCCAGTGATGCATGATTATTCTCTTTTTATTTCTGTACTTTTGGGCTTGAGGTCTTTTCAAGTCGTTTGTCATTGGGCGTAACCCAGCGAGGAGGGCACGGAGGGCATCCCCTGTGGAAGTAAAGTCATAAAGAGAAAAATTGGCTGGTGCTGGGTTCTAACCACATGACAATCTTGCATTCTATCCAATAGGTCATTGCGCTCCGCGTCGTTCCCATGGAACTGAGGGATTCCTGTAAGTGTGTTCCCCAGCACCTTTTGTCTTTGACCTTTTCTTTGTTTGCCCCATCCCACCCACGTCCCCCTTCTGTGCAGTCTGTGCAGTCAGATGGACTCGACTCGTTCATTTGTTTTCATTTGACTTGGGTGTTTTTTCATGCTGGGATGTTGCACACGAGCACCGGAACCAAACAAACAAACAATCGGCCTCTCCACACAGTAACGATGATGGCAGGTTGATCGAGACCAGTATCGTCGTACAATACTAGAGGAGCGTTCTCCTCACGGGATCTGGACCTGTCAACAACGACATCACTTTTCACAGGACTGAGGGGGGGAATGCAGACCGACCCTCCGAGACCACAGAGCAGGCGCAGAAATGATGTCAAACGAAGGATTCCCTCCACAAGATCCCGAAATAGAGCCTTTGAGCTCCCAGTGGGGATGGCCAAGGAGAGAGAGTGCCTCTACTGTCCCGCCAATCTCTGAGAGGGAAGACGGTCATGGGACGCCAGGAGGGATCTTCGTCTGGGAAACCACACCTTTCATATCAAAGAATACGGAGGTCCCCCCCCCCCCACGTTTTCCCATCTCGGGTCTCGGATTATCAATCTTGTTTGGACAGATGGTTGCTTGCAGTGCTGATGGGGCGGATCTAGTTTTCAATGGCTGTGCGGTTCCTAAGGGGCGATGTTTCCGCCCATTCTATTCTCCTTTTTTTTTCCTTGTTGACATGTGCACAAAGCCATGTACCTCGATCTTTGTCCTAATGATCTTCTTTATTTTATTTATTTGATCATAGTCGCAAAGACGGGAATCCCTTCCTTTCAAGGTCAGGAAGTTGCTGCTCGTACAGAGGCCATCAAGATCATGAACATGATCCGGGAAAAGAACCAATCCAAGCAGATCAATATTGTTGTCGAGATTGTCGTCGGAAACGTTAAAGATACCATCCAACACATGGTAATTTTTTTTTTATGGAGTGAAAAAAAAAAATGCCTCATGGCATCCAAGGGAACAGTTACGCTAACAATGATTCATTATATTTTTTTTTCTCATCTCCCTCTAGATCAAGATGTACGAGCCTCAAATGCTGGTGGTGGGAACAAGGGGCAAGAACACGATGCGAGGCTTTCTTCTTGGAAGCGTGTCCCGTTATTGTCTAAACCACTCGCCTGTGCCCGTGACAGTGGTTCGACCAGCCAGCAAACTGATCAAGTCTAAAACAAAGGCCAAGGGTATCTTTCGTAGACGGACATCCATCCTTTCAGAGTCAGAGACTGAACCGGAGCCACCTCAGGTCTTCTTCTCCAGCCCATTGTCCCGTCAGACGTCGAGGACATCTGTCGATTATACCGCAGCAGGACTGGCCGGTACAGGGTCTGGAATAGTTGATCCGGAGATACCTGGTCATCATCATCATGTCCACGGAGGAAAGACCGCTGGTGCAATTACAGGATCCGCCACCTCGTCTGCACGTCCAAGCCTGTTTTTGAACTCTGCTCCGCTCTCGGGAAGTCTCTCGCCCAAGGGTCCCGGGGGCCCTTACTCATCCTTGCCCACCTCCCCTTCAAGTCCTGGCTCCATCAGTTCTCAACAATTGGCGTCCATTAATTCTTCACTCTCTTATGCCTCCGCCCTCTTGTCAGATTCTCCTGCGGATCGAATGCCCCCACCGCCCGATGGTCGTTTGAAGTTGAAAAAGAGTTTGACATCAGACGGCAGCCCCTCGTCTTCCATTTCGTCGTCATCCTCAAAACTGAAGGGCCGGAAGAGCTTTGGAAAATTGTCCGGAGCAATGTTATTGGGACCGTTGTCTTTGGGTTCAAGGGACAAGAGCAAAAAGAGGGCTGCGGCTGCAGCAGCGGCGGCTGAAAAGGCTGACAACTCTGGATTCTTGTCGTCTTGAGGGAAAAAAATTACTCAAATTGATTTGATTTTCCCATCCCTGCACGCTTTTTTGATATTGGACTGGTGCTGAACCCTTTGTACATTCTTATCGCCCTCCCCTTCTGTCAGATACTTGCCCCAAGATACCATTGTTAATCCTAGAAATCCTAGTTAAACAATAAAAATCAACTCGCGCGCAACCCCTATTCCCTCATTTTTCTTTTGGCTGAAAAAAAAATAATATCTATTTTTGTCTGTGACAGTACTGTAGGAAAGGGTATGCCTGTGAACGTGTTTGTCATCTCATTATTAGTTATAATGACGAGATGATTTGGAGGGCTGTTCAAGAGTGTAGGCCCATTTCTGTCCCAAGATCTTTGCCGCTTCCCGCCGACCCGTCAGCAGCGCGCCATGAACACTTGCGAAATGGTGAACTGACGTATGCTCACCCGCAAAGAACAGCCTCCCGTTCTCTGGATCGTCCACCGCCACGGTATTGCCACCCACTGGATTTTGCTCTGTCATTTCTTCATCAATCTGCTGTTGTTGTTGCTGTTGTTCCTGTGGGTCGTGTTCAAAGTCGTCGTCATCTCCTCCAACCAACTGATCATAGGTCCTCGCTCCAACAGGGGTCTCAAATGCCTCCAAGTCTTTTGGGCTCGCCCCGACCGGGATACTGGTATAACTTCCGAATGCGAATCGATCCTGATTCCAGGCCGACATGAAGGATACCTTTGGCCAAAACTCTTTTCGAACCCTTTCCTTCTCTTGCTTGTTGCTCATATCCTTGGCCACAAGGACATCTCTGTAATAATGAGCTAATTGACAGGTGAAAACCATCCTGGCCTCCTCGTCAGAGAGTCTCTCCATCAATTCTGCTGCCCGGTTGGTCGCATACCCGATCAGGATCGGCTCTTGACAGACGGGCATCAAGGAAGAATAATTGGCCATGTCAGCCATGTAGGTCCTCAAGGCCTTCACCTGACGTGCATTCAGTTCAAAATACGAGACTAATTCCGAGTCTGGCTCAGCGGTATGGACAGAAGGCAAAAAGTTGATAAAGTGCTTATCCTCGGGCCAGAAACAAGTTGGGAAGAAGAGAAGAATCTTGTACATGGTGCCAAACCCGAGTCTATCAATGGCGTGTTGTTTCGAGGCTGGCAAGGCAGGCGAGAAGACGACAGATTGGGCTTTGAGGACGCCCAATGGAAGGGTGACGAGAACTGAATCAGCTGAAAAATGTCCCTGGTTGGTCGTTACCTTGACGTCCGAATCTATCGCATTTTCGCAAAATAAAAACAATAACATGTGCGTGAGATATAAGAAATGGTTTTCAGAAACAGGGGATCAAACCTTCTATCCTCCTGCTTTATACCATTGTACTCAATCTTCTCTACGACATGCTCCAGAAGGACTTGAACGCCCTTCAGACCTAGTGTCAAGGCCTTGATCACACGGTCATATCCATTCGTTACCAGCGAATGATCGCCCTCAAAGATCTTTTCCGCATCCATGTACTTCATGGCCACCTTGTCCAAAGGAATCGCATTCTCGTCAGCCCAGTACATGGACAATCCGGGGACCGCCAGCTTTTTCATCTCCTCATCCAAATCATCTCTCTTTTCCAGGTGTTCCTTCAGCCACTGTTTGAACGACAAGTTCTCTGGAATAGAGTCTCGGTGTTCGGCCGCATACTCTTGTGCTTCGTCGAAAATCTTCCAGACAATCTCCCAATACCGGTTGCTGTCTTCTTCTGAAAGTTGGGCCTGGCCGGGTCGGAGATACATGGCGTCGGAATCAGTGTGGACATACTCGACATGTCCTGCTTTCGCAAGGGCGAGTAATGGGTTGGACGGGTCAACCCCATGAATCCATGAAGCTCCGAAATCAAAGGCGATCGAGTCTGCTTTGGAGCCAGGAGGAAGTTGACGGGATGCTGAGGGGGTGATAAGGTTGCGATGGGTGACAATTCGTCCGCCGAGGCGGTCTCGAGCCTCGAGAAGGGTAACATGCACGCTCGGATCCTTGGCAAGCTCCTGGGCTAAAGGGGAAAGGGGAATGAGAAGACAACGGTCAGAACGGGAAGCACCGATACTTTTTTGGTGGCAAAAAGTATATTAAAGAATAAAAATTTTCAGCATTCAAGATGCGGGGACTCACCAGCAGCGAGTCCAGAGATGCCGCCTCCAATGATGATGACATTTCGCTTTTGGATGGTCATTGTTGCAGCAATGAGGGAATGGCAAAGAGCGGATTGAGGATGGGATGAATGCGTCGAGATGGACGACGATCCAGTCGTGTGTGACTTTGTGGACACAGAAAGAAAAAAAAAAAAAAAAAAAGAGTTGCTGACCCGTGTGTGTCTCAATTGCAGGTTTTATTGTCTCTTTCTTTTGTGTGTTCTCTGCATGCATGGCTCTTGCCTTGGTGGAGCCAGCCATTGACGGTCGTACCTCGTTCCGGATTGCTGCAAGTCGCGTCTGCCTACGGAGCTACGGAAGCACGCTCTTTCTGGCGGCTGATCTTGGACCCACGCCTTGAGTGGGCAATGATTTAGCCGTGAGAGGGAGGATCGTCAACAACGATGGCCCTGTTGGGGAGGGGGTTAGGTGCTCAGTTGTGCCACGCGAGATGATCCGATCTTATCTTGGGAAGTGAAGGAAGCAGCCGTGGGAGCGCACGGATGAAGGAAGGAGACCAAAGGAGCTGGACTACAACGATGCATGTAAACAGATTGTGCTCATCCCAGCAGATTTGCTCGCCTTCTGGGTAACGTATCTCTGCTGTCTGTTGTCACTGTCCCGCTGAGTGATCATGGCTCCATTGCCAGACCCAGCTCATTGGCTCATTCGTCTCAATGTCGCATGTCAACCCGGCAAACAGAACGGACCCTCAATTTTTATTTTCTTTCTTTCTTTCTTTCTTTCTCTTCTCTCATTTCGAATCTCATTCCCCTGCTCATTCGCTTTTTGCTCTCTTGTACTTTTACATCGCCATCCATATATCCACTTATTACAGCATGCCGATGCCAACCATCAACGCCGCCACAGTCGCCCCAGGGGTAAAGACAACCTCCCTTTCCACCTCCTCCAAACAGCACACTGCCGTCCCCAACGTTCCTCAAGACTTCCTAGGTGCCTCCCCCATCATCTACGGCACCTCTGCGTTTGCTCAGCTCTATAACCCGATCGAGGCCCACTGGCCTGCAGAGGCCTGCGTCCGTGCCATTGACCTTGGCATCAATACCTTTGACACTTCCCCTTATTACGGCAATTCTGAAGAAGTTCTCGGGAATGCTTTGAGGGAGATCCAGGCCACACACCCAAGAGGATCCTACTACTTGTCGACCAAAGTTGGGCGGTATGGACCCAAGAAGGCTGACTTTGACTACTCCAAGGAAAAGGTTCGACGATCGGTCGAGACGAGCATGGAGCGCTTGGGGACGGATTACCTGGATGTGGTCTTTGCACATGATGTCGAGTTTGTGTCTGTAGACTCTGCCGTTGAGGCTGTGGGCGAGCTATTCCGTTTGAAGGTAAAAAAGAGAACAGACAGACAGCCATGTCCCTGCCCTGCCGATCTTCTCAGGAGAAATCTAACCTCCCCCCCTTTTTTTTTTTTTTTTTTTTTTTTTTGTCTTGTCTTGTCTTGATTGTGATAGGCGGAAGGCAAGATTAGACATGTCGGCATCAGTGGTACGAGAGTGGACCGTTTGCACGGATTTGTGCCTGTGATTTGAGACATGCCCGTCGTTGTGCCTTTTCTTTTGCGCAGACCTGTCTCTGACGTTCTTTTTTTTTTCTTTTTCTCTACTATTAGGCTACCCCTTGCCTTACTTGCTGGCTTTGATCCCCATTCTCCATGCTCGCCATGGCCAAAAGCTGGATATCCTCTTGACCTACTGCCACTACAACCTACACAACACTCTTCTTCAGGATTACATTGTTCAATTCAAGGATCAGGGAATTCAAACTATCTGGAATGCCTCTCCTCTTTCCATGGGCCTCCTTCGCTCCTTCACCCCTGCGCCCGAGTGGCACCCTGCCCCATCATTGTTGCATTCGGCCGTTCAGGACTGTATTCAGATTATCAAAAAGAACTCACCCAGCAAGGATCTGGCAGAGGTCGCCGTCAAATTTGCCATGAAATGGGAAGACTGCGATGGTTTGGTCCTTGGCATGTCCAACGCCGATGAGGTGGAGAAGAATATTCGTTGGTGGAAGGAAACTCGGGCGCTCTCACAACAGACTTCTCAACATGAGAACGCAGAAGAGTCGGCAGAGGAACGGGATGAGAGATTGGTCAAGATGAGATTGGAGGGATTCACAAAGTTGGAGTGGGCTTCACCCCCCATGGATGATTGCTAGCCATCATAATTTGCGATAAACAAACAAACAAAAAAACATCAGGTTTACAAATGACACCTTTATGGAACTATACAGCTATATACATTGCTACGTTGAATCAACGGAGAAGAGTTCTTTGATGTGCAAAGAGCGGTTGATTTTGAACAGAAAATGGTGAATCTTTTGGTGTCACTGCGGAGGAGTACTGGAGGAGCCATTAGCCATTACAGACATAGTCTTGTCGTCGTCAGAATCTACAACATTTAGGTAAGAAAAGAAAGAAAGAGAATCAACGTTAGCAGGCTCCATCAAAAGTATCATTATACCCTACAACCTGCCTAACTTTACCACTGTGCGCGTTTCTCTCTCACTCCAGCATCACAAAGTCCTCATCTTTATCCAATGGTGTGCTTTGGATAGGCAAAGGTACAACCTTCTCAGGTGCAGGGTTCGGGGCGATCGACCTGCTAGGCACTCCATACGAAAATGGTATGCTAAATCCAAGTGATGCGGGGGACGTCATTCCTCGTCCATAGTTAGGTTCTACACCAGGGGTTGGTCCAGAGTCCATTGAGCACGACATGACAGCGCCAAACATTTGTGTGGTTGGTAATCGAGGTCCATAAACCCCAGCAGAAGCAGACGTCCCGAAATCTCTGTAGAGTCCTTGTCTTGGTCCTGTAGCCGACTTGATCCTGAAGAGAGGCGATGGTATATCGACTGGGTTTTCAATAGCGGGTACATGTCGTTGTCCTTCTCCCATAGAATAGAAATGCCCAGGAGTAAAGGTCGCTGGTTCGGGCTTTGAAGGTGAGGAATTGGAAGAATCAGTCCAATCTGGAGATGCTGTTGACGATGATCGACGCGATCCAAAAGGCGCAGGTGTAATGGATGGTCGCCAGTTCGAAAAGTCTGTTGTAGTCCTTGCAAGTAGCGAGAGTGGTGATGACGGCTTTGAGCCAGCCCAAAGAAAGGATTTCGAAAAAACGTCCGGTGACGGCTCATAAGTAAGTCCTGATGCCGCCATAGACGATTCTGGTCTGGCAGCTACTTCAGTGATCGGGATATACTTTTCCGGGGCAGAAGACTTGAAGGCGGAGACAAGGAAGGGCTGTCGCGGCCCATCAGTGGGCTCTGATGCAAAGGCTGGCTTAGCAGACTTCCGGCGTGGTTTCAATCCTTGGGTATCAGCTTGCGATAGACACCACTGTGTTGTCCTGCTAGCGCTGTCCTGCTTCTTCTCGCCAATGAGAGCATTGATTCCTACACTGGGGCATCCTGAAGTCATAACGGATCCGGCGCCTTGGCTGTTATGAAACACGTTAGCAAGACCAGCACTAGCAGAGCCTTTGGCTTCCTGCAGCAAACGCTTGCTCTTTGACCTAACCGTCCGCCGGGACCTCTTTTCAAATGATGCAACCAAACCCTTTGAGCCAGAGTGGAAAGTTGAAGTATCCACACTCTTCATCTTACTCGATGACGTGTCTGTGGTTCTAATGACAGAGACCTTGACAGCAGAGTGCGTCTTCTTCTCAATCCCACCTTTCTTCGGCGCTAACAGAGAAGCTGCCCTGGTTGTCGCAATTGGTTTGGCTTGCATCAGAACTGAGTTGGCAGGAAGAGGTTTCGGACAAGGCAAGTTTGCGGACTGGACATTGCTCGGTGTCGGTTTTGACATGTCATTCAGGCAATCATCGCGCTCAAACATGAACAAGACAGAAGGGAGTACATAGCGGTCCATAAAGGGCCCTATCATCTCCTTCACGACTTGAAACATCACATCCATATTAAAGCCACTGTCTGCATAGATTCCGCCTACGAATGCCTCTGTCTGATCCGCAAATGATTTCGGGAGTTTGAGGTTCAACCAGTACTTACCCTCCACTGTTTTTGTTGAAGAGAGCGACTCCATTCTTTGGATATCATGGGTCGCCGTGTCGGCTGCAGCGTGGTAGTCAGGACACTGGAAAATGTCTAAATGCAGACCCCAGCTAAGCGCAAGAGCACTAAGGGTTCGATTCCGGACGCATTCTGTTTTGAACTCCATGATCGCCCCTGGCCACGTTCTTGGAAACCTTTGACGATAATATTCAAACAGAACATAGTCCAAAACAGCATCCCCAAGGAATTCCAGTCTTTGAAATCGAAGGCCATTGTGGCGAGCGTGCCAGAACATCCACGGGTCTTTGAAACTGTATCCGAATGCTTTCTCGAGACGTTCTCGACCAGGTAATTGAGCTGTCGTTGAGCAGTGGACGGCCCCGTCGCCCTGGCCATATTGTAAAAGAGATTTTGCGTGGTTTTTGCCCAAATCAGACCAGCGACTGAAAGTTGTGTATTCTGGGCAAAGCGTCCGATACTCCATTATAGCACGATCCAGGCCACCTTCCACAAGCGCTGTGCCCAGGGATTCCAGCTTGGAAGACTCGGACATCTTGTTCATTGCCAAGGTGAGTTTGTATGAGGTCCAGTATGGGTTGTCCACAAAGAGATGAGTGGCTTGGAGGCACTTTTGAAACTGGCTGCCCAAAGAAATCCTATGCAATCTATCCACATGGTCAAGGCGTCTTGCTGGGTGAAATTTAGCAGAGATTGCCTCGAGATTTGCCGCTTTTGAATTCCTTGCTTTAGACATCGCGACAAGAGATTCCATCACGCTCGGGATTAAGGCTACAGCGTCCCGGTAGCCGATCCGGCCCAAGTGTTCTCGAAAGTCCTGTATCTCCATTGTATCTTGAATTTTCATTTCGTTCCAGTTGATAACTTTTTCCATGGCTGTATCGGCTATAAGGTCGACAGGAGCAACGAGATAATCCACTGCTGCAATTTTGTTGCGGTCCCACCTCCACACATGTGTAAGAACGAACAGGGTAAAGCGTCCAAGGACTTGAAGCTGGCTCCGAGTAAGAGCTAGTTGCTTGGGGAACACCTTGACCTCTCTTGCATGGTCCGACAGATTTACGGTATGTGATCCATCCCCGGGCAGGATATCCAACTCTTTGCTAGTCAGAATACAGGCATCACGGGGTCCCTTCTTCCAGCAAGAAGTGCGCGAGACGGCATAGAGATAAAAGGACTGAGATTCCCATAGAGACGGATGCAGGCTTCGTATGGGGTGGGCGAGGGGGTATACAGATCCGTCGGTAAATTTTCCGCTGGTGTTGACAGTGTTGAGAGAGTCGGGAGTGTCGGGAGTGTCGGGAATATCATCGTCGTCCGAGTCGATTACAATAAAGTCATGGCACTTTTCTTCCTGGTCATCTTCATCGTCGCTATCGTCGTCTAGGATCTCGATAGGCACAACGACGTCATGGAGACGACCAAGCTCTACCAGTACCCTGCAGGCCATGAAGGCGATAGACTCTTTGGCGGCATCTTTTGTGGGAGATGGGTCCGAGGAGATATCGCGGAATGCACCTGGGAGGGGCAAGGTGAGGAGGCAAATGATGCCTTCCTTGACTTCACGGTACGCAAACCGCGGCCCTATTGCAAAGTCTTCATCGAGAACGCTCTCCGCGCAGCGTTCCTCAAGAAGTCTGACTGCGTTGTCTTTTGTTAAAATAGTAGGCGGCTGTGGCACCTTCTCTGGGTCCATGACGGAACGGCTATACATAAAAAAAGACGGTGATTAATTAACATGAAGAAATGGAGTTGACTGATTACCGCGTCATGTACTTACTTGCTGCGCGTGACGCGTGTGAAATTTCAAATGGAGAATGGACCCGAGTCCGTGATGTCAGGTAAGGACGTGCTTGGGCAAGAAATGACGAGAAGGGAGCACGATGAATGCAGAAACATATGCAGAGAGAAGAGAAGAGAAGAAAGGAAAGGAAGGAAAGGAAGGAAGGCGCGGCCTTTTAAACGCCAGGGGTGGGGGTGGCACAGAGTGGCTTGTGCGGTCGGCTTTATTTTATTCGTCTGGGCACAGCACACTTTGGCTGAGCACAGTTCGCTGAACCCAGTCCTGCGACCCATCGGCACAACGGTGTTTCCGCCCGTGTCAGATTTTGGACCCCCGCCTATGCCGATGACGGACGAGCGGGTTTGCAGCAGAAAGCGAAAATGCGTGAATGTGCAGGTGTGAGAGCAGTGCACTGTTGCTCTGTCTGCGACCGGAAGGAAAACTTGTTTGGGAACATCCTCCTCTTGTCCTCTTGCTCGTCCTCTCCTCCTTCTCTCTCCTCTCCTCCTTCGCCTCCTCTTCTCTTTCTTCTTCCTTCCCCCACACCCTCTCTCTATTTTGCTTCTCCCCTCCCCTCTTCCCTTTCTTGTGATATACATGGTCCGAACGCTCTTCTCTTGACAACACTCTCTCTCGCTTTCCTGCCTTCTCGTTCTCTCCCTTCACTCATTCCTTTTTTCTCTCCTCCTCCACAATGGTTGTCAGCACCTCATTCCAAAACGAAAAGCTGCCGCTACCTGACGATGACTTTGACATCGAGATTCCCGCCGGGATCGCTCCAGAAGCCTACTACGATTCTCAGCTCACGCCCCTCCGCGCCGCAATCCGTCGCTTCTTGCTTCCCTACATTCGAAGCGAGACTCCCATTCTCCATCGCATGCAGGTAAGCCTCCCTTCCTTGCCCTCCCTCTTCCTCTTTTTTTTTCTCGCTCCACCTTTATCGTGATACTGTCAGATGAAGCAAAGAAAACGAGTTAACCACAGTAAAAACTCTTATCAATTGGACAATACAGATGAGGGTACGACATCCTATCCTGGACGTGTACTTTTCGACAACTGCATTCTCTGGCAACCACACCTTCTTCATGATTGCCTTGCCGGTTCTCTTTTGGTTTGGATTCTCAGAGATCGCTCGCGGGTATGTGGCATCTATACCTCAATGTTGGGTCCATTGGCAACACTGTGGACTATCCCGACGTTGATACTCACTCTTCCCTTTTTTTTTCCTGTTTTTTTTTTTTTTTTTTTTTTTTTTTTGCTTACCACATTCCTACGCAAAAAATCAGATTCACACTGATTGCAGCCATGGGTGTTTATTGGGCTGGATTCTTCAAGGTAACAAATATGAACAAGGCTGAAGAGCGCAACCACCGGAGGAGGCAGCAAGGACAAAAAGAACGCAGGATGACGGTCCAGACAGTAAGCCCGTGCTATGCTGTGCGCAGTGCCGATTATTTTGTGGACAGAGAGAAGCAGAGGTCAACATGGGAAGGGGGGGAGGGGCTCTCTGTTTTCTCTCGCGATTCTGTCCCTTCTTTGTCTTGAGGATTCTGGGAATCGAGTGAGGGCGAACGGGAGTAGCGCAGCGCAGTAGGAGATGAGAACGTCGGTGGATCTCTTGGTCAGCGTAAAAGGCTGCCTTGCAGCTCAAAGCAAACAACAAAGAAGGACACTATCTTGTCTCCTTCTGTCTGAGCTCTTCACGTGGCGCAGGAGCGCTCTGAAGTGCGGTGGCCTTCTTTGCTGACTGAATTCGGACAGAACTTGCTGCTCTCAACTTTTGGGATGAAAGTTGTGTGTTGACTCGGCCACGCTCCCCCGCCCCAGAGGCCAAGCGACAGGGGGGGATTGTGTTTGTGCACATCAGGATGGCTAATCCCTTTCTCCGAACTAAACAACAAGAGTCGCAGAATTACGACAGAATGAAGGAAAGACACATGGAAACTAACCGCTTTGTGGTTTGGCTACTCTCGTAGGACTATCTCTGTTTGCCTCGCCCATTATCACCGCCAATTGTCCGTCTCTCACGCTCCAAATCGACCTGCCAAGAGTATGGATTTCCTAGCTCACATTCCACCAACGCCATTTCGGTTGCTCTCTTTCTCTACTGCCACCTTCTGACCACGGATCCAGCTTCCTGGAGTCCTTATACCCGCGAGCTCTCAATCTTTGGACTCATTGTCTATGCAGTTTCTATCGTCTATGGTCGCCTGTACTGTGGAATGCACTCGATTACGGATTGCGTTGGAGGCTCCATGATTGGACTCACCATCTGGGCAACTCAGTGGACATTTCGCCATACAATTGAATACTACATGGTCAGCCCCGTCTGGTGGGTGCCACCACTGGCGGTAGCCACTGGAATTTTCTTGGTCTCGATTATCCCCGACCCCATTGACGACTGTCCATGCTTTGACGACTGTGTTGCCTTTATTGCCGTACTCATGGGCCTGATTCCTGCCAGTATCCACTTTGCATCAACCTCTTATTCCTCCAACTACCCCGTTTCCGCCACGATCCCTTATAGCTCGGACTTAGGTATCGTCAAGTCTGTGCTTCGATTGGTCTTTGGAGTGGGAACTTTGTTTGTTTGGCGTCTGGCAGCCAAGAAAGCGCTCTATGTCCTTTTGCCACCAGTCTACAAGCTCTTTAGCCTGCCATACCGCCCTCACTTCATTCCTGCCAGCACTTACAACACCCTCTCAACATATCCTATTGGCAAGGTTCCCTCCGTTATTGATTTGCCGAATATGACAGGCGACGTCGAGATTGTGGGTTTGCAGTCAGCCATGGATGTTCACGAAAAGTTTTCTTTGGCTGCAGCTGCGCAAGCTTTGGAGCAAGAAGGAGGACTGAGGGCTCGCAAGGCAGGAAATGGAAATGGAGTTCACGTGTCTGGCCACCAGGAGATCAACATGGATGAGAAGCGCGATGAGAGCTCTCAGCACGGTCGCGACACATCGGTCGTAAGCAATGGATCGACTGAGTGCAGTGACGACTCTGGCACTGATAACGAGAAGAGGACACTGTACAATGGCCACCATCATCACTCTTTCCACTCCAAGGAGAGCACCAAGATCGAGGATGAGGCGGAGGCCCTCTTGAGGGTCGAACGTATGCACCCACCCAAGAGCCGCTTTGATGTTGATATTGTATCCAAGCTGGTTGTCTATGCTGGCATTGGTGCTTTGGCGGTGGATGGCATCCCCATCCTCTTTGAGATTGTAGGTCTCGGTTCTCCTGCTATCCGTATCTAGAAAAGCCATTTGTTTCACTAGTCACCCTTCATCTCCAACCTATTTGCTGTTCCTATCCCAATTCTATACTTAATCAGTTACCCTTGTAATCTTACCTCTGCGCGTCATAAAAGACAATCCCCTGTTATAATCCAAAAGTTGGTCTATCACCTTTTATTGTTTGAACCTTGCAAAGCGGTGTGGATGATCGCTGAGTTAGCGTTGCCTCAGGACCAAAAAACAGCTTGTGTTCCGACTGTTCTGATCTGCTCCTTTCGTTGGGAGAGATGCATAGGAAATCCGCGCTAAGAAGATTTTGGACATTAATGTCAAGGATGAAAGTCCTCCCTCTCCCAAGGACATGCTGGACATAGGAACATAGGAACATAGGAACACACGCAATCTGGTAGTTTCGATAAAGAGTGATGGATGCTCCTTTCCCCCTCTCTCTCGTCATTTTTCTGTTGTTCCGTTTCCCCGTCTCCTCGTTGCATCTCGCTACAAATCGGTCGGTCTCTTCAACGGCTGAACTACATACTTTTCCTCTCCTCCACATCCCCTCTGCTCATTTTAATCATCCTCCCCAAAACACACCTATATAGTGTCTCTTCACGGTAAGGAGCGTCAAGTTCTTTGGAGAGGTTTTTTTTACCTATGTTTGTCCATCTATAACTAGGAGACTTTCTTCCCAACCTTCGGCTTAATTGGATCTCCTGGTTGATAGGGAAGGGGGCCATCATCTCTACTGAGCGTTCGGGCATGGATCGGGAGTGCAGCTATGTGCTCAGATCCTTCCACTCTCCGTGCCATTATGAAAACACGCTATTGTTCATTAGTCTGATTTCATAGCATGCAGTGTATCCTTGGATTTACAAAACGACTTGGGTGGTTGGTGTCGGGAATTATAAGGAGAGAACCATGGATGCAGCTCGAAGGTGTTGACGATAACACTGTTTTTAGTTGCCTCGAGCAACCTCAGCTTTCTGGTTTTGTTGCTCTGTCTCTTCTCTTCTCTTCACAAGTCCACTTTTCTGTTTGGTCCGTGTTGCATCAAACCCCTCCCCTTCGCGAAGAACAAGGAACACGTCGGCACCTCTTGTTTCCTGGTAAATCACTCATAGTACACGCTCGATCCAACACATGAGAAGCACGCATCGCCCAGTTGAGAACACACTTTAAGTCTCGCTCTTTCCCCTTTCGACCCTCCATTCCTGGGAATCCTATTTTTCCTGGTTCCAAGTTCATTTGTAAAATGGTTGCTTGATGACGGAAGGAGGGACGGAAGGGGAATGACGTTGGATTGTCATCTTGGATTGTCATCTTCCAGTTCATCCTACGCCTATGTTCTTTTTGTCTTATCAACCGAACCGCGCGTCACTTTCCTCTTTCACGTTTTTTTGCTTCTGGGCTTATTGTTGATAACTTTCTGAAGGTCTTCGCCTAAACCTGTTCTTGTGGCTGTGTCTTGAACAACAAAGGGTCATGAGAATGTCGCACGAAAAAACGAAAAGCCTGACATTCCAACTGAAAGACGTGGACGCACAGACCCGCAAAATCATGACAATGTCGTCATTTCGCGCCCTTTTTTATCTCGTCTTTCGAAACAGATCGCGAAGCCAGAGAGACACGTCTGAGGCAATTGAACGATATGAGAATAATCGCAGACGCACCTTGTTTCTTACCTTTCTTCGTCTTTTGTTCTCTCTCTTTGACTTTATCAGCAAACCTACATTGGAAGACCATTCCAGCAAAACAACGCAGCCCCAAGTCGAGACAAACTGAAATCTACCGGCACTGTTTACAGCATCCCATTCGCATTCCCAAAAACACATGCCAACAACTTCGTTCATTTCATAATCATACCATGTTGCCCACCACAAACACAAGGCAACCCTTGACGGATAGTTTCCGTCCACGGGCCACAGAGGATAGGATGGAGGCTGGTCCTCCACCCAAACGCCCCTCGATACGTTCCGTTTCCTCACCAGTTACATCTTCTGTACCGCTGCCGATCGATTCTACTTATCCACAACATCCGCCCCTACCTCACTGTCGCTCCTCAGTATGGCCCCCTTCCTTTCAACGGTCCAGGGCCATCTCTTCATCCGATATCATCTCCCACTCTGACTTTAGTCGACGATCCAAATCCAGTCGCCGTACCTGTCCATCAGGAGGAGCGGGCGTTGGTAGCTTAGGAGATCCAGGAGTAAATTCTCGAGCCAGTCTAAATCAGGATCACGATGAAAAGATGGCTTATCAAAGCGACAGAGGGGAAAGAAGAGGCGGTAGCGGTGGCAGCTGTCGAGGAGATGAGTGTGCACAAGAACGTGGAGAATCCATGATAGATGTGACAGATCAGTCATCCGACGATGCAGAGCGGACCATGGGCCTGGGTAGCGCAATTCTGATGGTAATGACATGGTATGACTAACAAGCTTTAAATACCAGACAAAACAAAAAAACGGGGATATAGAAGAGGGCAAATCTCCCTTAAGAGAACTAACCATGGATGTCGTGGGTACTCGCGCGTGTTCACGATTTTTTTTTCCTTACTTTGTAGATCATTGGAACACTCATCGGAACAGGAATCTTTGCTTCTCCAGGACCATTGTTCGACGTGATGCACTGCCCACAGACCGCGTTCATTATTTGGGCGGCCGCCGGAATTGTTTGTCTCATTGGCGCCTACGCCTACGCAGAGCTTGGCACCATGTTCCCGGAATCTGGAGGAGATTTTCAGTATCTACGACGCGCCTACGGTAAAAAGATGGCTTTGGTTTTTGGCTGGTCCTTTATCACTGTCCTCAACCCAATCGGGACCGCAGGCATCGCAGGAGTTCTAGGACGGTATTCAGTGGATATGATCACTTATTTCGAGACAGGTAACAGTGTTGGTCTTGGCGCTGGAGGCGACGGTGGGAGAAGAGTCCCAAACGGCGGTCAGGTTGAGATTGGACCCCATGGTCAAAAACTGTTGAAGCGTTTTAAAGATCGACGGCTTCTCAACGGATCAACAACTGTGGCGACGAGCAACACGGCGATGATAGCTAAGAGGTTCCTGGATGGAGATGCCGCTGAGGGGAGAAAGGGCCAAGATAGTAAAAGCGGGTACGATGATGGCAAAGACCTGTATTATTCCTACGAAATGGATGATGATGACATGAGCTTGTACGACAAGTTTCCGAGGCAGTCATTGTATATCCCCGACTCCTCTTCCCAATTCCCTGAACTACAACAAGGGTTTGTTCAAAATGATCAAAGAGAAGGCAATCAGTCACCGAACATGGCGCCAAGTTTCCCGAAACCACCTCTGCCACCGAACCACAATGGCGAGGCTCCACCAAAACCAGGAATGGGACCAGATGGGAAACCTCTGTTGCCAACATTCCATGCCGACGATATGCCCATCAAAATCCGACTCTTCTCAATTGCAGCCATTGTGATAATGGGACTAATCAACATCTGCTTCAAACATGGCGGAAAGTGGGCTAGCAACATCTTGGCCATCTTCAAGATTGCAGGGATGATGGTTCTCATCGGCATCGGAGCCGCTCAGGCGATCAAGACTCATAATCAATCGGAGACACTCAAAATCCCAATGCGACAGTGCAGTCACAACGTTCTTGACTATGTCAGCGCGCTATGCTACGCGTTCTTTGCAGTAAGTGTCCTTCCTTACCCATTCCAAAGGTTCATTTGTCCATACCAGCCACCTTCAATGTATCCTGACTTTCCTCTCTTTGATCGATCAATTATAGTTCAATGGCTTTAACAACATCAATCTCGGGTTGGGCGAACTTCGCGATCCAGACAGAAATCTCAAGCGAGCAGTGCTCTTTGCCTTGCCCCTTGTCACAGCCTTGTTCCTTCTCGCCAACTTTTCGTTCTTTTCTATCCTCTCCTCTTACGATCTTCGGCACGTTCACTCTCTGTCCCTTCACGCAGGTCACACCGTTCTGGGTCAACCTGGTGGTTTCTTAATGGCCGGGACCGTCGTGGCCTCGGCCCTCGGCTCAATCAACGCCAACATCTGGGCCGGCTCACGACTCCTCGTTATCCTCGCCAAGGACGACACGGTAGTTCCCTATTTCTTTTCGAAAATCTGGAGTCGCCGTGGGACCGCAGCCATGGCCATGTCGGTCCTTATCTTCCAAGCCTCTGTGCACGCAATGCTCAATCTGGATTTCAAGACTTTTTCAAAGATTTATTCTGCGGTGGGTTGGTGGTGGTATGGTCTATCGATCGCTGGATTGTTGTATCTGAGAAAACAGATGCCCCAGATACTAAGACCGGTCAAGATTTGGTGGCCGCTAGCCCTGACATTTGTGCTGACCGCGTTCTTTTTGGTCGTGGGAGCTCTCATATTGGCATTTAAGAGTGTTGGCTATTCTCCATCTTCGGCCGGATCAGCAAATGGACACATGTCGCGTACCAACAAGATGACTAGAAGAGACGTCGTCCAACCTTCATCTTTGAGGGGAGGCGGTAGTAGTAGTGGAGGAGAACGAGGAGTGAGAAGCAAGTATCTTGGTGACACTGACGATAACGACGATGACGAAGGGGAGGGAGATCTCGATGGAACAACGCAAGGACCAGCAAGCCGGTTCGTACCCGTGATCATGTTTGCTGCCGTGGCAGGACTGGTGCTCTTGATTATCCCAGCCTATTATGGAACCAGGGCGCTCAAGAGACGGAGAGAACGGCGCAGAGCCAAAAAAGAGGCTCAGGCGGAGGCTTTAAGAGCAGATGAAACAGCGGGAGTGCTGACAGGGGACTGTCGAGGGCCTCGCGATGACGACTGCATCGATGGTAATTCCAGTCATTCCAGTGATAGCTGTTGTGGAAGCAGCTCCAGCAACGATGAGCATTCGGGTGAATCAAATCCTGGATTGAACGAAAAGTTTAGCCCAGACCGCGACATTTACGAGAAGCTGCGGCAGGCTTATCCTCATCCAGATCCTGTCTGGGGCCCTCTTGCATTACAGGAACGATCCTTTGACAAGAGTCGTCGAGACTCCAGTGCGTCTTCTGTCACTCTCGTAGATGAAACGACAGGCGAACGACTTCATCGGAGCCACCGCCGCCATCATCACCATCAGCATCCCCATCGACATCACCGACGACATTCCCGTCGACAACATTCGGGTCTCCTGTCCAAGCAGTCTTCCCTCGAGGATTGCTGTTTGTTTAGTGGTAGAAAGGGATTAATAATCGAGCACGCAGATGAAGGAAATTGGCCAGAGCCAGCGCGGATCAAGAGCTTGCGCGCTACAAGTCTGGAGTACCTCTGCCATCAAAGTCTTGATGCTGGCCCGCCAACAGAGGTTGCGGTTGATGACAGTTTGATGAGTGCTCGAAGGATCACTCGCCAGTTATCTTCCATGACCGTCTTTGGCGACTTGGATGTGGTTGGATCAGGAAGTGGTAGTAGCCGCAATGGTTCCTCCAGTGGGTCCAGTTCCGTCAGGATTGCAGCAGAGACGGACGAGCCCGATCCTTTCTCTACCTCTACCTCTTCAGTGTTTGTGCCTTGCGGTCCAGAGCATCCATTCGACCATCACTCAAACCAGCAGCTATCATTGCTGGTACCTGGCACACAGACCTGCCCATCGCCTTTGTCGAGTCCCTCTCCACAGCGAGTTCGACCAAGCAGCCAACAACTCGATGAGAATCATCCGACACGATCGTTCTCTCCTTTTGCTCTTCCGACGACCGTGCGGAATCTGACACCGCCATCGCCCTTCCGAGCCATCATTAACGAGCGACTAGGATCGCGGCCCTCAGAGATAACCCTTGCCGAGGAAGACATGGATAGCGCAAGGACAGAGCAGTAGTGGAATGAACCTGGCTGGAATCATAAAACAAGCATTTCGGGTGGCTTAGCTACCAAGCCCAAATTTGTCTTCCTATTGTTTGCCACCAACGCCCAAAGTGTCCATTTCTCACCGTTCATCCCATTCATCCATTCACTCATTCTGCCATTCCTTTCGCCGTTTAGTCCGTCATCCACCGATACCCCACCAACGACCAACCCCCAAGAGATCAAAAAGAGCGTAGAAAGCCATGGAATCTTCTTTCGAGCGGCAGCAGCGTTCTGAGTCCCAAGACCCACGACTCCGAACCCTCAACGTTTTGTCTCCATCACAAGCAACTCCATCTGCGAATCCCATTGTCCCTGAGGCGACAATACAGTTCAAGCATGCCCACAGTAACAATAGAGGCGGTCCGAGCGCGTCTGGCATGGACGAAAATTTAGATCTTCCGCCCCTGAACCAACGACAGACACTGCGATCGTTGCAGTGGAGGTTTAAGCATAGTGAACGACAGAACGCGCATCTAGAAAAACAACTAGATTCTCTTCTACAAGAGCCTAAAGAAGACCAGCTGCTTCACAGAGAGCCGCAACCGCAGTTCACATCAACTCCTCGTCTAGGAGAGCGTAGTCAGAGTCAACGAGAACCACAAGGACTGCAAGAGCAACAGCAGCAACAGCGAGCCCAGGGGCAAGAGCTGCAGCAACAACAACCTCAGGAGCCACAACAACAAAATACCCAACGATTTCAACATGTACCTGAGCAACAACAGAAGCAGGAGGGGATGTGGACTGAACTGGACAAGCAAGATTCCAGGTCCATGACCGAGCTTCAAGTCCGCGATATCAATCATCTGCTGAAGGAAATGAGTCTCCTCGACCTGGATAGATCCGATCCACCGGAATTCAAGGATGAGTCCAATCCGACAGGGGAGGAAATCCAGGCACTTTTGCTTTTCTACAAGGACAAGCTTCGGAAATGTTGCCACCTCAAGGCAACAGTCCACATCCGATTCACTCGAATTGAAGATAGTATTCGGAAACTCGCCACGTTCGACCGAACGTTTCTCGAAAAGGCTTGTAAGCAACTCCAGGAACGGAAGGAGCACACCATGATTCTGCTCGGAAACGAAATGAATGGACTCAGAAACGACATCGAGTCCTTGACTGAGATCCTGGTCTACATGACCGATTTTGACAAGACCCGGGAGGAAGAAGCCAGGCTTGAACTTGTTTCGAAATCCAGGACAACCATCCGCTGGAACCCCGCCATCCCAGAGCATAATTGTCTTCATGACATCTTTGGATTCGAAGATATCCCGGTTATTATGGGTACGGACGATATTAATTACGAAGGACTCGCGCTTCGCGACTTTGAGGGGGCTCCATCTCTGGATCTGGAAGTATCAGATTTTGCAACTGAGTCGCAGTTGATCGACAACTTGGTTGACAATGTCTCCACCTTTGTGATTCTATTCGAGTCATTTTATCGCGAGAAACTTCGCATCCTTTTTGAGCATCTTGCCTGGAGGTACACCTTGCAGGCTCTACATGTTCAGCATGACGTCGACGTCCAACTGCGCTATTTAGGCCACATAAAGAAAATCCCAAAGACAGTCAGGTCGTGGAGCCAAGCGAAATCGGCACTTCTTAAGGCCATAGGGTTGGATATGCTTCGACCGCATTTGATCCGGAAGATCCTTCTCATGACGCCGGATCCAAAGGAGCCGTTCACCAATTTTTCAGCCCGAATTTCACCACTACTAGATGCAGCGGATATATCTGACACTGGGAGTAGTTTGCTCATCATGTCCATAGTGAACCTGTTGTCCGACTATGGCGTTCAGATTGTCCTGAATGAGTACGGGTCATTTGACGCGATCCCTTCATTGGCAGGTTTCCTCGAGCTGTTAAACACCACTCCTAATGTTCTTGGAGAGCCTCGTACGGACAGGACTCACCTCTTCCTTTTGAGGTATGGAGGTTCCAAGGGAGCTAGTATTGTCCGAAAAGCAATACAGACGCGGGAAGCAGCTCCTGCAATACAGAAGCAGGAAGTAGCTCCTGCGGTACAAACGCGGGAAGCAGCTCCCGCAATACAGACTCGGGAAGCAGCTCCTGCAATGCAGACGCGGGAAGCGGCTCCTGCAATACAGACGCGGGAAGCAGTTTCTGCATTACAGACACGGGCTATCAGAGAATACCTCGACAAAGACTTTCGCGATTTCAATAATCGTAAATCCAGCAACTCGACCAATCCATCTCCCGTCAGTAGCCCCACTGTTGAAGTCGACAACAACCCATCTCTGAGGCAACAGAAGAGGCCCCATTTTTCGAACGATGCCGACAATGAAAGCCCTGTAGGCAATAGCAGTCAACACCACGGTAGTTACGACGATTACAGCGACCATGATACGGGCTATTCCCGTAACTACTCTCCCCCTCAATCGCTGACGAGGAATAGCAACAAAAAATCCAGGCATAATACCAACACCAACTCTAACTCCTTGACCACTTTCAACAACTCAAGAAGCAGAAAGAAAGGGGTTCGTGATCCTTGTACTTATACCGCAAAGTGCCGGAACATGCCTTACAAGCATGAAGCCTCCGAGTGCTACATAATGCTGGCGGATATGAGGGCATCACCATCAGACGTGAAAGAAAGGTCTTTTTCTCCCTGATATGTACATGCCCCCATTTGAAATAAAAACCTCACATCAATAAGAATATTTATTTTTAGTCGTCTTCGAGTTCATCTTCCTCCACCTCCTCCTCTTCTGCTTCGTCGCCGCCCTCCTCTTCCTCTTCTTCCTCCTCTTCATCGTCTTCATCGTCTGCGCTGTCCTCTCCTAAACTTTCTTCACCCAAATCTTCCTCCTCTTGGAGCCTCCGGGCCTTGGGTGCAGCTTTTGGTGTTGAGGTCTTTGCGGATTTTGTGTCGACAGGAGGTTCTTCTTCATCTTCCTCTTCGTCTCCTTCTTCTTCGTTCTCTTCTCCATCATCACTGCTGTCTTCGCCAATGTCTTCTTCTGCATCTTCCTGTCCTTCGTTATCGCTGCCACTCTCTTCTGGATTCGAGTCGTATTCCTCCATAACGTGATCCTCATCACTATCAGGCGCGAAATCCTCGTCTTCATCATCGTCATCATCATCGTCCACGGATTTCTTTTGCTGACCCCCTGCAGATCCATCTCCTTCCTCCTCGTCCTCACCACCTGTGGCATCTCCATCGGCCTGACGACCCCTCTTCTTGGATCCCTGTCCTGTCGCCGTTCCTTTGTCCTTGGCTTTCAAATCCTCACTAAGACTCCGATCCCGAATACCCGACTTTTTGATCCATTCTTCCACCCGTTCAAACTCTTTACGATCCACCATCGAGAATCCCACGGTCCGCTTGCCCGATCCACTTTCCTTGGAGGATTCTGGAGGAACGCCTTCCAGATCCTCGACTGAACAAGACTCTGAATTCAAAACGACCTCGAAATCAAAGGTCCTGGTCATCACAGAATGAACTCCAATGGCCTCAATCCCTGTCGTGGGCAAGAACAGGATCGGTTTCCGGAATGCAAACAAAAGTCCTGTGGGCAACAAGTACATGGTTCCTTGATTCGATTTCAGATGGGTGGAGAAATGAGGATAGGCAGGGGAAGGTGAGGGTGTGTCGATGGTGCCGGGGGACGGAATCAGATCCGTGCTGTTGTAGGTCGTGAGAGGTGTGGATCGCCGCATCATGTAGGCGAGAATACAGACCAAGACCTGGTCGGGTTTTTTGACCCGAGATGCAGTCAGGGATCCCTTGGTGGTCGAGGTCGAGGGTATAGGCGTCGAAATGCTGCAAGTCTTCAAATCCTCGGTGAGCCCAGCTAGATCCTTGTGTTGGTTATCAAGTGTCAATGAAAAGTCTTTGCCATCGTCCGCCAGTGGTACGGCCCAAATGCTGTCCTTGGCTCCGCTTCCGCCTCCTTGCGCCATCAGATCTGCATGTCGGAAGAAAATAACCAAGGCTGTTTGTTTGGCTGCCCGTTCCAAAAAGGGGACAGCAACGACGCGATGGATGGCAGAGTAAGGTGCTTGACATATCACTTCCTGACTGGATCCTGTGGTAGTGGCGAGGGCGATATGGTTGGCATGAAGGGACAGGACGAGTTTTTTGCGGACTGGATGCAGGAAGGAGAGCGGGGTGGTGGAATAGACGGCAGGTCCGATCTCTGGCCGTGGTACGACGGTGGTCATGGCTGCCGCTGCCGAGGAGGATTCAGACAGTGTAGGGGACGTCCCAGTTGAGGTTGAGGAGGAGCTCGGGGGGCCAGTCTTTTGGAAGAATTGGGCAATGCCTTCCAGTTTTTGTCGTTTCGCGTCAGGCTGTTGTGAGGAAGCGGCGGCGGCGGTGGCAAGTTGTGCTTTGAAGTAGACAAGGACGCGCGTCATGAGCGGGGCTGCTTCCGGGTGGGATGCCACAAATGCCTGGACATCCTTTTGCAGCTCCTTGTCCTCGGCAAGAGCGACGATGAGCTGAGGAGACAGGGTCATGGCCGAGATGGGTCTGTTGATTGCTGATGGAGTGAGCAGGAAAAGACTCAAACGGGCAGTGTCCCTTTTTCCTGTTGGCGTCTTTGCCACCAACTGACGCTTGTCACGTGAAATGAAGGACGTTATACGTCACCGGATTTATTTTACGTAAATATTGCAACGCGAACATTTTGGCGAACCGCGAGGCAAGCATGGTCAAAACTCTCTCGATGACCATATCAGCCCCTGTCCTCACTGCACTCTTGCTCACGCACATACATAAACAATACATCCACAATGACTTGACTCTACTTTCCCTGGGGAGAACGCTGGAGAGAGTAGTAACGCTTTTCATGACACCAATCTTGACGAGGTCTCCCAGCATGACCAATGGAACCATCGCCGGCTTACAACACCTTATCTGAGTCCAGTTGCTAAACGCATGCCCTACGTCTTGGCCGGCTTTACACATCAGTACCAGGACTTCTGGCTCAGCCGGAACACTGTGATCCCAAATGAGAATCTTCAAAAGCAGATCTTCCCATTCATCGAGCAGTTATTCCCATACAATTCAGACTGGGAGCAATGGATTCAGAATACAATGATGGATCGCCCGGAGCACACGGACCGCAATGATATGGACATTTCATATCCCGCAGAAATGTTCCCTGCCATGCGGATGATGCTGATCCTGGCACATTTGCGCAAAGTCGTCCAGCAGGATGCTGTGGTCATGATGGAATCAACTGGAGACTCTCGATGCATCTACAGTCGGCATCATATTTTTCAAGAGAATGTGTTTACCAATAATCAGGCCCTTATTGACTTTTCAAGGGAACTTCGTGCTAGGATGTTGGATGCCAAATCTTCATTCCATGACAGTCTCCGTGCCAACGCACCCATCTTGGATGAACGTATGCAGTCGATGGAGGCGAATATCAGTTCTTTGCGTTCTGAAGTTCGGGACAGTTTCGCTTCAGTCATTCACGCTGTTGACATTGACACTGAGGCCACTATGGAGGCCCAATCTAAGCAAGACTCATTGATGCGCAGTATGAAGGAGATTATACAGTCTTGCGAAAGAATCCTTTCTCACATGGAAAGAGATGTATCTGTTGCCCGTGAGCATCAATTGCAAATCCGATCGGTTCAGCAAGCTGAATCTCGAATCCAACAAGTCGCTGGTGTTCAAGAGCTGGACAATCGTGATGCTGTGTATGCTGGGTTGTCAGCCCGTCTTGAGCACGACAATGCGCAAACGGGAGAGGACTCTGGGATAAATCGGAGGCCATTCGGGTCGAGAACCAAGGCCACCTATTGCGCGACCAGCCTCAGCCATTAGAACAGCCGCAACCACCATCATCAAGACAAGGACAGAGGCTAGTGAATGATGCAAAGGAAGAGCCTTTGGGGGATGATGGGAAGAGGCTGACACTGGGCGCTCTGGAGTTCAAGATCGCGGACATGTATGAGCAGCTTCCAGTCGATGAACTGAAAGTTGCAGCCTCTACATTCGTTTTGCTGCCGAGAAACACTTACTACGACGATCTTTGGAAGGAATGGTTTTCCTCTGAAGGCTCAAGACCATCGATCTATAGCTTGGAAAGGCATTATCCAAATTGGCGGGCAAAAAAAGGCGACAAATTGAGGCAGCATATGATGTTCAAGAAGCGAATAATCACTGCTACATTGCACGAGATATCAAAGGCAAACGGGCCTTTCTCAGCCAGAGTAAAACAGGGGATGGCCAAAGTGAAGGCGACCATTGAGGAAGCTGGTTCGCTTAATCTGTTTTACAAGACCACGCAGAAAAAGAAACAATAAATTTTGTGCTAGGCGCGGTTCGTTGATACCCTTACCTAGAGGTTAAAGGTGGTGGACCAAATGGAGTTTTTTTTTCATGTCAGCGTCCCAGAAATCCAGTGCCCCCTATACATGTAGCTTCAGGCGGCACTACTACGGGTGGACCAAATGGTGCCGATATTTTTCGTTTTGAATTGTCACGTGCAGCATTCGCCCAAGTTGGGCTCTACTCTCAAGAACTTTGGAACTGCGGATCAGGTTGAATAAAAGCTCGCAGACTCTTATTCTCTTACTCTCCACCGTCCTCTCTTCAGCCAGCTACCCGACGATGGACGCAGGTAAGATCATTTCTCACGATTGGTTATAGTAACTTCCTCCTTCAGACTTTAATATCGACTTTTATCCACTGTTTAACAGCGCCCCTCCCTCAGCGTCTCCCCAACGAGTGTCTTTTGATCGTGGTCGAATATCTTGCTAACGATCTCAGGACTCTCCATTCCCTTCTGACGGTGAACCGATTCTTCTTTCATGCTGCCCTTCCTTGGATGTTGAACAAGCCTTTCAGGACCTGGGAGAAGGACCAAGTCAAGCCGACCTTTCCCATCAGTCATGAAAAGTTGATCGTACTCTTGCTATCCTCGGCCTTGAGGCATTATCAGCACGAAATCTCGGAAACAAAGGACACGGCTGCTACAAACATCTCAACAGAAAAGGCCAGGAGTTCAGTCGAGGAGCTCTTGCGAGAATACGGACTACAGTTGCATAGCGAGGACCATTTGAGGAGTCACCCCCTTTTGCTGGAGTGTCTTTTAGAAAGTCGAAACCCATCCATGTCCAGTGTACCAAAGATGAGCGCCGATTATTACACCTTTGTCAGCGAGTCTATCAATCAAACGTGGCCGTATATCAAGTTTTACCAGTTTATCCGATTACATCGTCTGCCCTACACGATGGAAGATCGATTCGGAGATCTCGGCATGGACGATATGGTCTTGGATGTCGAGGACGATGGCGAGGATAGAGAAGAGGACTTGATTCACGATCTGGAGCAACAGACAAAACAAGATTACCGTATCGAGGTCCAGGGAAACCTCCAGCGCCTTCTGTTCCAATGCAACGCCGAGAATACCAACAACATCCATTGGGATTTGAGCAAGGATTCGGATTTTTTACGCCCTTTTGCCACTCGGATGAGTCGTCTCAGACATCTGTCCGTCCAGTGGGGATCGATCGTGTCTGACGAGAGCATCCAAGCCATAGTTCAGTTTGTTCAAGATCATCGGGCCACTTTTCCCAATCGAACTCTGCAATTGTGGATGGATACACGCTGGATCGACCAAATTTTGAAGCAATCTCTGGCGAGGATGGATCCTTCTTATATCCGTGCCAAGATGGAGCAATACATTCGCCCCAAGATGTTATTGTATGCGGCTCAAGGGCAGGCTACAAAGATGGATGGATCTTTGGTCATGGACTTTTACGATCAAGTCTCCCAGAACAACTCGTCCTTCCAGCTCAACCGACTCGAGAGTTTTCAGGACGACGACGAGTATAGACAACAGTTTGCCGTAGCGACGTCGATTCAGAACCAAGGTCCGAGAGAAGACTTCTTGACCGCCTGCTCCAACTTGAAGAACCTCCAGGAAACTGTCAGTCATCGGAACATGTTCGCCTGGGCCGCCCTTGCGAAACGGGAGAGAAGGACTCTAGAAGCGACGGCGGCATCCACCAGTTTGACGGCCAAGGACTCTTACCTGTACCTCCGACATGTTCTCCCACCAGTGATCCTTCCCAAGCTCACATCCTTGACCTTAAGCGCTCAATCCAACTTTTATGACACCGTTGCCGCTGCGAACGATGCCCTGGAGGCCTTTTCGGACACGCTTCAGACTTTTGAGATGCAAGCTTACATGAAGCTCGAGCAGGAAACAATGGAGACCGAGCATTGGATCCAGAGCCGGGCGAATCCACGTTGCACGGGGATTTTGTTGCTGAATCAACTTCCTCACTTGACCAGCCTCCGGATTGACTGTTCCCTTTTCCCTGGGCTAGACGAGATTGGGCCACTGACGGATCAGCAGTGCCCAGTGCTGGAAAGCATCTGGATTCGAATGGGCGTTAATGAAAACGATGCAATGCCGCGTGAAGAAGTGACCGCAGAGGACAGGGATCGACCCCCTCAATCGACTCTGTTTCCACGATGGGATCTTCCCAGGTTGAGGAATTTAAGATTAACTGGTACTGCTGCACTTCGATTCGATTTTGATTCCTTGGAAACAATGACGCGTTTGGAGTCGCTGCATCTCGACTGCTCTCGCGACCATGCTCTCAAGAACTATCTCGGCCAGATACCCCGTCTTTCAAATCACTTGGGCATGAGCACTTTGACGCCCAGGTGGACCAGTTACCAGTGGGATCTTCCTCGATTACAAAAGTTGACCTTGCACGGACCGTCTGCGTTGGTGTTTGAGTTTATATTCTTGGAAAGAATGCCCACACTTGATCATTTGTACTTGGAGGTGGGAGAAGACGACTTGGTTCAAGCCGTTCCAGATGACTATGCGAACTCGATGAATGTCATTTCTAGACTTGGTGAAAGACGCTTGGGGGCTACCAGGAATCCGTCAATGCTGGAAACGGTCCATCTATCGGGCCCATGGATCAAAACTGTGGAGGACATCCGGTCGCTTGCACACTATATCCAAGGACCAAAACTGAGGACGCTTCTCCTTTACCGTGGCCAAGCTTCTTCTGATATCGACAGTAGTGACACCAACAGTCAGGGACCTAGTGATCACGAGGACGAAACAACCGCCGTCTCTGCTGCAACCGTAACCGCGTCAAAGTCGTCAACTGCCACCTCAGAGTTTGGGCTGATGCAGGAGCTTCTATACCTGGTCGAGTCTACGTGTCCAGGGCTTACAAATGTAAAAACGGACTTTTCCTTGACCCGGCAAGAGATTCGCAATTTGAAATGGCAGACGCCCCCCGACGATAACACAGCCCAAGAGGATCGATGCCTATTTTCTTTTGCTGATGGAAGGTCTCTGGTCCTTGGTCCACGCATGGAAAATTAGAGTAGCTCCTAGATCCTCTTTTTCATTCTCTCGTTCATGTATAGTACTCTACATTGTATAATAATAGTCTGTTTAACTCGGCGTGTTTGAAAGCTATATTTACAAATATCTATGGTACAATTGGGGGTTTTTTTTGTTGGCGCGTCTAATGAACTGGCGTTACGGGGATCTGCGTCAAAAGCAAAGTCTCTGCGGCCGCAGTGAAAGACGAGGAGGAAGAAGAAGAAAAAGAGCGACCGTGTTCTTTGATCCCCATACTTTCCTCCGCATCAGACATGTACACGGCGTTGGGGTTCTTTTTCGGTTTCGAGTTCCAGATGGTGTTGCCTCCCAAATGATGAGGATGGAATGGACACATCTTGTCCACAGTGCACGCCTCAATTGACTGGACCCAGCGGTCGGCCATGATCTCGGGCATCTTGGCCCTCAGGGCTGGATTGACCTCCAGCATCCTGGTCAGGATGGGTCGGCTTTCTCGGGGCAGCAATTTCAAAAGGCGAAGTTTACCATTGCCCGAGGGGTTTACAAAGGCTTGGAAGGATGGGTCAACATCGGCCTTGGGTAAAGTCCAAGGGAATCGTCGCAAGGTCATGCAGACAAAAATGATACCAAGGGACCAGACATCGGCGGCGGACGGGTCATGTTCTTCGGTGAAAACTTCGGGTGCGATGTAAGGATCAGAGCCAGAGACACCTATTCAATTTGTGAAACAGACGCAAAAAAATAATGGAGAGAAAAGCTATTAGTGAACGCGTCCAAAGAGAAAAAAGAGAGACGAGAGAGGAGGAAGAGGAGGAGGAAGAATGGAGAAGGAAGTCTTACCTTTCACTGTCTGGATCTGGGACTGGAAAGGGTCACGAAAGACCATGGAGCACCCGAAATCAATAATCTTGACAATACCGCGTTCGTTCATGACCACATTATCCAATTTCAGGTCCCTATGGGCCACCCCCATTTGGTGCAAGTACGCGACGCCCTCGATGATGCCCCGGAAACAGCAGGCGACCTCATCCCTTTCCATTCTACCATCCATCACGGCCGAAAAGAGTTCATACCGAGCAAATTCCATCACCTCAAAGAACTTGTCTGGTCCTCCGGCCTTGGACGATTTCTCTTGGACGATATCCAATGTTTCAATGATATTGGGGTGATGCAATGTCGACCCCAGACAGTATTCTGAAAGGACTTTTTTTAAATAAGCCCGTTCATCCTCATCCGCTTTGCGTTTCCGGAATTGTTTGATCGCAAACATTCGCTGATCTGAGGCTCGACGGATCAGTCGGACCGTGCCTCCGGTGCCCTTTCCGAGCACCTTTCCCAGCTTGCCATATTTCTTGCGGAGGTCACATTCGATCTGGTTGCCGTGCAGCGGGGGGGATGTTGTTGGGAGTGGTGGTGGTGAAGGACGACGTTGGAACTGAATATATGAATTATGTGGATGATGGTGGGCTTGCGACTGATGGTGGTAGTGGTGACGAGCATCATTGTGAGGGTCATGACCCTCAAGAGGATGACCTTCCAGGTGGCCATTGGAGGGAATAAAGTTGTGAGTAATGGGAAAGTTGGGTGTCATGGGGGAGGCCATGGGTGAGGACGCGGCCGTGGAAGAGTTGGATCTCGACTTTAGAAACCTCTTCAAATCATGAAAGATTCCATGGGAGGTTCGGCGTCCCGTCGACGATGGTGTTGTCGGCGTTGCCGGCGCTGTTTCTGGAGCCATGTTGGCGGCTACCATCTTTATCGTAGGGTTCGCAGCAGCGTGGCGAGTAGAGTTGCGGCGACGGAACAATGAAGATGCGCGTTTGACGATATTGGAAGTTGAAGGCATGGTGGGATGAGACAAGGTGTTGACGCGGTGCTCTTCTAGTTGCATCGCTGACTTATGAACAGATGTACAGCAGGTCGCGGCGGAGGCAACATCGATGGAGTTCTTGGAGTTCACCGCAGTAAGGTGAAAGGAGACAGTATTGGCAACAGGACAGCAATCCTTGTTCTCAACGACAGGGCCGTCAGCAATCTCAATCTCGGAAGGGAGGACCGGCTTTGCTCGAGAGTACCGCGATTTCTTGGCGACAGGTGGCGGTTGCAGCAGGAATCCTTGAGGAAGTGTAACCACGGGTGGGCTAGGCTGGCAACCTTGCTGGTTTTGATAATGGTGAGGTGCAAGGATAGGAGAGGCAGGTGGAGGTGAAGAAGGTGCAGGTGCAGGTGGATGCGATTTTTGAAGAGCGTGACCATGGCCATGGCCATGCCCATGTCCATGCCCGTGATTATTTTGTTGAAGAGAGGGGTGAGGGATATCGTCGTCTTCGTGCGAGCTCAGAAACTCAACAGACAGCGTCTCTGAAACGAGGACATCGGTCGTGTCAGTGTCAACTCGGGTCAACATTGGGCGTCCATGGGAGAGATTTGAAGGGGCGAGAACGCGGTGAAATTGGTGATGATGGGGGTGCTTTGGCTGCAACGAGTCGCAGCGTGGAGAGCCAACGGGCGATTCCGATCTACTAGTGTTTCCGCTGCTGCTGCTATACGTTTTGCCGTTTGGAGGCGAGTCTGTGGTCGACGATGTCTCGGCCTCTGACTCTTCGTCGTCCTGGCCCTGGTGTTTGTGCGCTCTCTCGAGGTGATTGGACATTGCCATCGCCATCGCGGCAGTAGGAAACAGCGTGTTCCGCAGTTGGGCGTGGAAGGGGGTTGGCATGGTTAGGAAGTGAGGAGGGGAGGCTGTTAGTTTGATAGAACGAAGGGGGTAGCGGGAAAAAAGGGCGCGAACAAGGCTATCAGAGGAAAACCTGATATGCGTTGACAAGAGGAGAAGGGGCTTTTAAAGAAGGGTGCGTAGGACTCATTCACGAGCAAGGGTTATTTTCAAACGGGCGAGGGAGAACGAGTGAGGGGAGCCAGAAATAGTGAGGAGTGAAGATCGAGGTATATTTGTGGTTCCTTTAGTGTCGAGAAGGAATTGAGCGGGTGGTGGCACAGACAATGTTGTGTGTGTGTGTGTGTGTGTGTGCCTGTGGACAACGGAAGATTGTTGTCGTGTTGTTGATATGAGCTCAGGGAGGTATTTTTTTTTCTTGTTTGGGCGAAAAGAGAAGGAGTGAGAAGGAGAGAAAGAGAGAGAGAAAGAGAGAGAAAAAAAAGAGAAGAGGAAAAGGAGAGGATGGGGAGGGCAATTGACAAGAGATAAAGGGCAGAATAAAGAGGAGGAAACCGAGAGTGGGGAAAGGGCGGGGAACGAACAGAAAAGAGCAATGCCAGGGAAGAGAACAGAACGATGAAGGCGGACGGGACGAGAAGAGAGAGAGAGAGGAGCGAAGGAGGAAGAAAGAGGCGGTGCGAAAGGGGAAACAAAAGACATTTTAATCCACGCGGCTAATCTGTTTCTGTTGAAGGGATCTCTTTTTTCCTCCTGCGATCTTCGCCTGCTCTTCTCCAATTGCCGCTCCTCCTGGGCGATGCAGGCGTTGCTTCTTCCTCACCTCCAACCTCTCTCCTCGAAAAGAAAAGGGTACCCTCCCAGCCCTGTTTTGCGACTTGGTTGAATTCCTCCGAAGCCATCGCCATTCCTCTTTGTCACTGCCAGCGAGTTGGTCGCACAAGATAGCAATGAAAACACCTCTTTTGCGAATAGATGATACCCGCTCGTCCCTCTGGTCGCTCCTGCATGTGCATGTGCATCTGCAAGTTCTCTGTGTTCTTGCCGCGTGCCATAGTTCTGTTGATTTTCTGCGTTCTCCTTGACTCTCCAAGTCGTAGATAGCGAAGAAGGGAAGAGAGGATGAGGAGATGAGGAGATGGAGACAGAAAAGTAAGGCTACAGGGAAGATGGAAAGAAGTAATGAAAACCGGGGAAGCAGGGGACAAAGAGAACCACTAGGGTCCGTCGGCAACCAGCCTCGGGTTCCCTTGATCTGAAGACGCTGAATGAAATGATCTTCCCGACCAAAATGATTCTTTTGGTCCAATGGTGCCTCACTGCTGCTGTTGTCATGGATGCAAACCCCTGGCCCGACTTCATGCCATTACTGTATCTCGACACCCTTGCTCATTCCACTCCTTTCTTTGCCTTGGACGGCGCACTATTCTGATTGCACTGTTGCTTCGCTTTTCTTTTTTTTTGTTCTTTGTGGCTCTGGTCAAGGCTCACATCACAACCCCTACGTCCATGCTGCTGTCTTCAACCCCTTTGGGGGTTGTTTTCTTTTCATCTTTTTACCGCTTCTTCCCGAACCAGCACCTGTTTGGGATCGAGACAAAGATTGATCTGACGACCTCGCATGTTTCTTAACTTTGGGGCATTTTACTTTACTTTCAAAAGCGTACTGGACGCAGTGGTTCTCTCTACCCACCTTTCGTAAGCGACCAGGACCCTTCATGGGCCATGATGGGGAGAGGGTTGCGGAGCCATCAAACCCTTTCTACTGTACCTCCCTTGATCTTCTTTGCCCAGGAGTGATGGGGCACTCGGAATTGAGATGAAGGAGCCAAAGGGGTGCCTGATCTGCAAATCCATGGAATGGACCCCAATGGTCCCATCCCATCTCCTTACCCCTCTCTCATGCAAATCCCCGGGACTTAAGTGTCAATCGTCTTTCCATCTTTTTTTGCGGTTCCGTTCCCTTTTTTTATTTTTTTTTCTGGGCAGGGCTCTGATGCAAAAAAAAAAAAACTCCAAGTCCGCCTGGTGACACATCCAGCTGGACAAGAATCGGCTTTCAGGGAGACGCACAATAAATCGCGCATCTCTTTGTAGAGTACATCTAACAGGTGACAGGGTATCAAAATAGGGGTTTATTGCTTTGGTCCTCTGGTTCAACGGACTGAGCTTGTTACAGGTTAGGCAAGACTGAATGCCACGAGGGAAAGACGAGTGTACCGGGTCATCAAAGAAAAAAAAAAAAAAAAAAAAAAAAGCAAGACTAGACTAGACAAGGCCCGTTCGTCATCTTTTCCAGAGTGGAGAGAGCAATGGAGGGCTATCATTCGCCCATCTGCATCCCAAAAGACAGTGCTACTCTTGCAGCAAGTTGGCGTCTCTCGTTTTCAGCCATGTTCCTGCCTTGTTCTAAGGTTCGAATCGCGCAAAAAACAGTAGAGACAAAAGTGAGAATCGGGACACTTGGTCAAGAGGGTAGGGCGTCATCGCCATGCAAACAAAACCTTATTTTATCTTTGAGGATCATCGTCGCCCTTTTACATACCTCGAAGTCCTTGAAGGATGGCGATAGTTTGTGCCATGCCTTCGTCCCCATCAATGTTGGAGAACAGCGCGTCGTGCATCGTCTTGATAGATTCCTGCTTAGGAGTAGACATACCATCCGCAGCTAGATGAAAATATAAAACAGATAAATATCTCTCATGTCCCCTTCTGCCCCCCTCCCCCTTACTGCTCAAACAACCACAATCGGCAGAGATCACATCTTACCTCCAAAGCTAAAGTCGATATCTTCAAGGTCGTCGCCTCCAGGCCCGTGATTGACAACAAAGTCCCCAAACTCAAAGTCCTTCGCATTATCTAGCTCGAACGAATATTCAGCGTCATCGTACGACAGCTCTCCAGAAGAATCAATGCCTCCTGTATCAGTAGATGAAAAAGTCTCATCTCCACTGGGCTGGCCCAGGTATTGCTTGAACTGTCTCTCCAGTCGGCGACCGCTCACTGTACCGCCAGAGCCTCGTGTCTGACTCGGACTGGTAGATGACTCTTGACTAGACCAGATATCATCCTCCAGATCAACACTGCTCAGTGCTAGTTGGAGATGCTCGTCATCAAAGTCGTCATCAAACCCCGTTGAAACCTGAGTCTCCTTTAGAATGTTCATGGCCTGTTTGGTAAGCGTATGCTGTCCAGGTCCAGAGGGCGACTGGGGTCTGGCTTGGAGATTTAGCTCTGCTAGAGCCTTGTAGAAAGCCCGATCGTCGTCCTCGTCATCATCATCATCGTCGTCGTCGTCTTCGTCATGTTCTTGGTTGTTGTAGAGTCTACTTTGATCATGTAGACTAGGAAAGCTACTCCCCATGTCCCCCATGTCCACATCATCGTCCTGGAATGACATCATCATACTCCGTTCATGTTGGTCACGTTTCTTGCTACTCTTGCGCTTCAATCCATCCCACATGTGTGCGGCCAGGGCCTCCATGATCCTATCCAGACCGACATGCTCATCTAAATGGAAAAGGGGTGAAGAGACAATGCAGAATGCAGATATTTAAAACAAAGTTAATACGCAGCCCTCGACAACACGATCTAGCCAGAACAAAACACAGAAGCCCTCAGCTATAAAAAAAAATGAGAGCAAAAATGGTGGCAACAAGTGTCCAACAAACATCACCCATCCTTTTTTTTTTTCTTTTTCGAGATCATTCTGTACCTTGGGTCATGTCTTCGGGTTGCTCTTGTAGATCGATGTATTCAAATCCGTTGCCCAGGCACCAGTCATCATAGTCTTCAATGTGTTCGTTGTCCGCCGACGATGTCTCTGCTGAATTATTAGCCCCAGACAATTCATGCATGGGAGCATCTGTCGCAACACAAAGGGTAATAGATGGCTCGTGTCTCTCCACAAATGCCAACCATGGCTTGATGTCGTGGAATGTTGATGGCTTTGAAAAAAAAAAGAAATAAGACACATGGATGGGAACAATTGTAGTACAAAGCAGTCAGTTTGCTACTCGTAAAGACGACACAGACCTCTCCCGCCCTTTTTCTCGTATCCAAGGAAACAAAAACACGCGGCGTACCTGATTCTTTGAGAAACAAAAGACGACGGCCTCCACGACTGTTCCCATCTCATCCAAGTCTCCAGCTTCAATCATTCGCTCCAACTCTGTGATGCCCTGAGACTCTGTCTCGTCGATCCAAAAATCCACTTGAACAGAGTAGTATTTCGTATCGATAGTCCAGGGAATAGTGACTCCAGAGTGGTCCTGTCTAAGCCGGGTTGTCTCCTCCGAAACAGAGTGAGTTGATGTCAAGAGCTGAAGGTGCATGGAGTTGTTGGCGGAAAAGTGTGAATGGGCATTCTGTGCATCCGCATGTTGTCCGTTTGGTGGCGTTGTGGTCAAATGTCCGAGTCCCTCTGCAGAAGCCAGAACAGTGTCCTCCAATGTTGGTACAGGGATGGCAGGAAGAATGAGAGGCGACGAGGGCCGCGATTTAGAGGCTGATGTTGTCGGCACAAATCTCGATCCGAGAATGGCTACATGGAAATGAACAGAAAGGGGGAAAGAGATGCGTTGGGTCAGTTTCTATGTGACCATTGCGGAGGGACAAGGGGAGGATGAGAAACGAGAACGGGTTTACATTGAACCAAGGACAGTTTTCCAACACCCCGCCTGCCGACGACGAGGATCTTGTTGCGAGGGGGGGTGTCTGATGCGAGCATGATTGGGGGTGGAGAAGGAAGGAAGGAAGGAGGAATGAGCGAGGCGCGATGAACAGGGGGAACAAGGGATCAGAAAGGAGTCGAGTGAAGAGAGAAGGAAGCGCAGAATTTATGGGCTATGTGGTGCATCCAATGGATGAGACTGCGGATACCTCAAACCTGAGCGCAGCTGCCCTGATAATTTACTGCGAGTTATTTAACCCAACAGCTTTTTATTCCCACAAAATTCACTTTTGTATTTCACGCTTCGTCCTTGACACCTTCTGTCGCGTCCTTGGCCGCCAACCTTGCCTGGTACCCGATGCCCCTTGTCCCCATAACAGCCCAGAATCGTTCCAGTAGCAGATGCACCGCGTACCACACAAAGTAGAAGAAAGCAATGGCGACATGAACACCTACGAACATCAAGCTAGTTTCAAAGAACAAACGTTGGTCGGGGCATATTGTCTCTTTCCACCGCTGTCTTTCTCTTTTTTTCAGTGGCGAATAAACTTACATTCCTTTCAAGTCCACTCCAAGGAAAGAGTAGACCCAATAGTGCCAAATCGCGTGTACAAACCAGGTCAAGAACATGTACAGGACCAAAACCAGCACTGGTACGAACCAAAACCGGGTTGGGAATGGATATCGAGCGAGAAACACCTCGATCGAGATGAAGATTAGAGCGAGCGCATGCAGGGAAAGATCCAGCCATTCGGAAAATGCTGTCGAGTTTTGATATCCCTCGTATAAAAAAACCCAATACGTGATGAGGATTAGAGTGCTACGAGTAGCAATGTAGAGATATTGATATGTTAAGACAAGGATACCCTCCTCCTTCCTACCCGTCGGCAACAACTAAAGCTTACTGGAAGCATGGTAATGAGATGTATTCCAACCATAGCCCCATTTTCAAGACCCAGTGCTGATTGTCTATCGAACTGGTGTTCTTATGACGACAGTACATGAAGCTATGATAGGATACAACCTTTGGGGACAATCAATCTCGACAACCTTGTGATTTTTTCTATATAGGGGCAATGTGGCATTGTGTGCTCTTTTCCTCACCCACATGTAGCCGCAAAGACTGGTCGAGCTGACACACGTCAGAAACGAAAAGAAGGTCCTTTTATACTGGACGGCGGCCGCCACCACAACAGCCGTATAATACATCGCCACCATCAATCGAAAGACTAGTAGCCATTCTGGTGACACCACATTGGATGTCACGGTCGTCTCGCCTTTGAACTCTTCAAGCCTCAACCAGCGATGGAATGAATTTGGGTGTCTGATAGTAGTCTCTTGGACTGGCTGCTCCGCTTCCTGTATTCCGCTCGTTGCTGCTGCGGAAGATATCATGATAGATTGGGATTAATGTTGCCTGTATTGACTGAAGGGTCTCTTCGGGCGCTGAAGTCCTTGACCTTGGTAAAAAAAGAAACAGATAACGGAAGAAACAGAGCACAGCGACAGCAATGGTCTTTGTTTGGCTGTGGATATTTTTGCTGATCGTTGCAGCCTCCTAGATCTTTTGGCCCTCCCCCTCCTTTTTTTTTTAGTTTTTTCAAGGGCAGTTCCCTGGACAAAGACGCAGAAGAAAAGCTCCCCTAAAGTCCACTCCTCCCCATAGAATGATCCATTGGTCAAGTGGATGTAAGCAGAATACAAAGCGATTTATGATGGTGTATTTGAATTGATTCTGCTAATGAAAAAAAAAAAAGAAAAAGTCTATGGTAGCAATGGTATTTGCGACTTTTTTTTCTCAAAGAAAGGTATTTATGGAAGTGTCATTTCTTCACGCAGATGCATCCACGATATATCTACAAAGAAAAGGCCCGGTTAGTGCTTTGAGCAGAGGGTAAAGTCATAAGGATTTTTTTTGTCTGTATTCTTACCCTTTCTTGGTAATCAGCCCCCGGTGTGTAATGAAAGCAGAGTACTTGAGCACAAAGTTAGGAGTCAAGGCGGAGGCTGCCTTGGGCAAATGAGGCTGGAGCAATGAGCTAAGAGTGTTCTTGGGCAAAATTTCTAATTGCGCGAAGAAGATAAAGAAGAAATGTATCCTTGGTGATGAGGATTTCGCTCCACAAACATTTTTGCTAGACCCATTCCTTTGATGCCGCTTCTCATCTCTTACCAGTAGAATCACCATGGGTCAACAACTCAATGCCCTGATCCTTTGAGTAGCTGATCAAATCCTTGGGCAACACGCAGCAGTCTTGGAGGTTGACTTGGTTGACTTCGGGTGCGACAGCTCCAGCAGCAAGGGCGGCCTCCTTCAAAACCTCGAGCTGCTGCTTTGAGAACTCGGCCACTCCCACACGCCCAATCCTTCCTGACTCGCGCAGTTCGGAGAGTTTCTTCCAGACAGGCAAGACTGCAGTCTGTACCTCGGACTTGAAGGCCTCCACCTCGGCGTCATCCAAACCATTCTCGTCAAAGGACTGATGAGGCAAGGACAAGATGAAGTGATCCAGTTTGATGTCGGGGATACCCAAGACAGCCTCTAATTCAGCAATGGCGGTGCTCAACAGTGTCACATCCAAAGGCTTTCCTGATTCCGGTGCTGACAAGTAAAACATCTTGACTATTCGTCGCAAAGTATGGTCGAATACGTGTTAGAAACTGCAAACAGGCCATCAAGATAACGCAAAAAAAAAGGGGGGGGGTGGCAGAGTATTAAACTTGCCTGTGATCTCATACTGCGAACGGTCTCCTTCCAAAGGCCCAAGAGAAGTCTCGTCCGTGATGGTGATGGCTCCTCCTTTGACGCGAGCAGTGTTGATAGAATACAGAAGCGTGTCCTGAACAGCAGACACCAGCTAAGTAGACAAACAGGTACCAAACAGCAACAACAACGGCGTTAGTCATTTGTTCTTTGCAACGGATGTCTTTCAATTGAGTCTAACTATTCCGAAATTAGAGGGATGCAGTCCTGGTCCAGACAAGATTCCTTGATCGCCTCACTCTGTTCCCTCTGCTGTTTGGTTTCCTGACTTTCCATAAAGCGCCGCGTCTGCGCAGACAACACAAACCGCCTCCCCCCCATAATCTTATTCAGACCGCGGGGGGATCAACGGCGCTTTTTTCTCCGTCTTTCCTTCAAGACTGGCTATGTGTTTCTACACCTGGACCAGTAGGTGACCAAGGCTGTTCAAGTTTGCTGTGTCCACGCAATCGTCCAGAGGAAAATAAAGAGCCGACCGATCGGGATCAAAGCAGGGCAGACCTTATTTGCAACCACTCTGATGCTGCTGGGTGAACGCACGTCCGTCATTCGTCCTTCCTGCATGGTCGTTTTTTATTCCTTTCCCCTGTGTTGTGTTGTTTTGATCCTGCGCAAAAATCCTGTCCTTCCTATCGAGTCACCGACTGAGCAATGGCCCTGGGGAACCAGATCCAGGATTTCCTTCATCCTCGGATTCACTCCTTGCTTGCTTCCTCGATCCAGACAAAGATCGATATTGCTGGAGAGAGAGGGACAGAGAGAAAGCGAGAGTTTGGTTCTTACCTCTTGGTTCGACTTCTTCAAGCTCGTGTTCAATTGTCCAGTCGTTCCCGTGCGCATGGTGTTTCCAGTGTAGAGCGTCAAGTGAGTGAAGGCATCATTGGCAAAGGGGGCAGGTTCAGCGGCAACGACAGCTACTGGCGTTGATCCGTGTGTATGTCCGTTGTGATATCCGTTCCCGTTGACGGAGTGCCCGGGGTAAGCTTCTGAGGAGAGGGCGGTCATTGTGAGTATATAAGAGATGGTGCTTTAGACGGTCCTTGAGATGTCGAGTTGACAGAGGAGAGAGATGACTAGGATGCAAAGGAGAAGATGGAGAAGAGGAGAGGAGAGGTGGAATGCGGAGGAATGGAACGGTCGAATTAGCAAGAGAGAAAAACTTTTTGAGTTTCAAAAAGGACCAAAAAAAAAAAATACGTTTTGAGTCGCGGGCAGGGAAAGGAGAAAGACAAGTGGAGGAAGAAAGAAGAGAAAGAGAAAGGGAAAGAGACGAAGGAGGCAAGGTTGTCGTGCTATGGCGTGAGTCTTTGTTGTTGTTGTTGCTGCTATGCATGCTGGGCGCCCATGGATCCGTCCTTCTCGCCTCGCTCGCTCGCCTGGCGCGCGCACTGAACGGCCACACCTTTCCGACCGATTATTAATTCGAGCTGGGCTGGATGACAAATTGACGGCGAGGAATTCAAGGAGGGAGCTTGAAAGTTGGTTTGGGGGTCCTCTCGTTGGATCTGTCTGTCGACACGACCTGCCAAAAGAAGACTCGATCGTCCTCGTCCTGCTCTCTTTGTCTCCTCTCCCCTATCCTATGTCCTGTACTGCAGTCTATGCTCCGTGTGCTCTCTTTCTCTTCTTTTTTACCTGGGCTATTCTTGCTTGGACCGGGCTCGGATGGGCTGGACTGTCGCAGACGCAATCGATACGTAGCCAGGGGGCGTAAGAGAGACGCAATGCAGATCAAGTGATATAACACGCGGTGGTAAAGTATATCCTTGGCCGAGGCTGGGCGCCGTGGGAATCCAAAGGTCGTGCTGGCTAGAGTACGCGTCGATCCAAGCAAAGGCAAAAGCTGTTTAGAGACGGAGAACGGAAAGGAAGGTAAGGTGGTACGTGTTGGTTGGTTGGAGAAAGGGAAAACAGAACCAAAAGGCACGCTTTTATACATGTTTGAACAGCCCTGCATTTTTGATTGCCTCTTCTCGCGAAGAGTAACAATAATCACCCCTTTCAAAGGAATCGATGTAGCCGTGGCCTAACCCTGCAAGCTCAGATCTTTACTGGTAGTTGTTGGCATGTGCACCTCCGGGACGCGATGGCGAAAATGAGGCACAATGATGCCATTTCGGGAAATTTGTAGGCAATTCGTGCATGGACGACGCGACTCGCCGTCGTCCTCGGTGACTCTATCTGTGCTCTCTTTCTCTTCTCCTCACCCCCAAACATTTGACAACGGGAAGAAATATGAATGTTTGCAAAGGGTATAAAAAAAGTGTCCCATCGGTTTATCGATCAGATATCTAATCGTGTCCTCCTCTCTGACCCCCCTGTTCTCCTTTGCGGCCGGCAATTGGCAATTGGGGCGGCTCCTATTAGTGCATTCACACATTGAATTAGGTTCTTTGGTATGTGTGTACCAAATACGCTTCCTTTTACTACCCAAAAACATTGTCGTCAAGAGCTGTCAAGTTATTTGATAAATGGGATTCTTCAATGCTTCTTTCTAATCAGACGATCTGATATTCCTGAGAACATCATTCTCGTTGTCATCTTCATCGTCAGTGATAACCAACTCCCGCTCAAACAATGCAATATCCACATCCACATCACCCTCTTCCATGAAGGTGGCATCAGACTTGGCCAAAGAGTGATCCCGCTCGAACAGTTGGCGACCTATAGTTATTTGACAGTCGTAAGAAATATTCTTAGGTTAGGATTTGCGATTCCACGACATATGGTTATGAGCTCAAAAATGTGGCTCATCATCCAGTCTGAATGTCAACCCATTACCTGTGGGCTTTGAGAGCTTGGGATCCTCTCTCTTAAGACCCTTCTCAATCCGCTCCTTCTCGACCATTTCTGCGTCAAAAGCCGTCTTCCACCGTGTAAACAAGTCAACAGTGACCCTTGTTCCTTCCTTGCGCTTTTCCTCTTCCTGAAATATAAAAAAAGAGCAATTGTTTTGTCATTTGGTCAGCAAGGTGATCAATTGGCTTTCTAGGATTGCAAATGGATCAGAGGGGATGAGTTACCTCAATCTCTCTCTGTGCCCGCTCTTCTTCCTCGCGCTCTCTCCTCTCCTTGTTGAACAAGATGATCTCTGTCAGGTTATCTTTTGCGGTTGAAGCCATCGAAAAGACCATGCCCATTCCTATTGCCTCCTCAGCCTATGTAAACGATGGCAAATGTCAGTCTCGATAGATGACTGGCCGCTGTGGACCAAGGTCCTTGATGATATTTTCCAAAAACGTACCGACTCTGTCACTTTTGACATGATTTTATCAAAATCTTCCTGCTCCAACTCTCCCTCCACCACATCGATTGAAAACTCGGGCAGGGTTTCTGGGTATGTTTCCGTGTATTTCACAATGAGCTTGATAATGTCTAAAAAAATGGACAAGAACAAAGAGTTAACAATATTCATGACTTCTTGTAGGTTGTCCCTCTTTTAAATCGTCGCAACGCATCCATCTTGGCCAAAAGTGTTGCCAGGGGAGTCCTCGAGTGGCATCTCTGATCGCTTACAGATATCATCGCCGTCTTGCTCATCGGGTTCAACGCGGATGGAAAACTCGACGGGGTCATCAGAGATCTCCTCGTATTCATCAGGGTAGATGGACTGAAGAGCCTCCAACTCGTCCGCTTGCTCTGCTTTGTAGTCTAGAGGCGTGTCCGAATGAGAAAACGCACAGAGGCATGAGGCAGAGCAGGGTCCATTAGTTCATGATGTCGCCCGTCCATTTGGTCTCTTTTTGTCTAAATCATCTACAGGATAATCCATGTAGTCTGCGATTGCATGTGAACCCATCGGGAGTCGCACCTGTCATGAAAGATATATGGCTGGTGAGTCCTGACTAGTCTCCTATGTCCGATGAGTCAGAAGGGCGAAGGTCGTCCGTCGTGTTGATGGGAGCGAGTGGACCTTTCTCGATCGTGGAGATGTCCAAAGCATCCAATGCTAAGCCACAACTACCCAAAAGCTGTTCAAATCTACACTATTTTTTAGAATTCTCAGTCCTCTTTTTTTTTTTTTTTTTTCTCCAGTTCAGTTCCTCGTATTAGACAAAGAGTCATAAATGACAATAGGGTGATAAGAATGGCAGCCGCTTTTATTATCCAAGACAGATGGGCAACTGACTATAAAATAGGTTCACCATTTCTCGCTCCAAACACCTCCCTCGATATCGTCTGTCCAGTTATCCTTCATCTTCTCCAGGAATGCGTCCTTCTCCACATATTTTTGAACGACCCACTCGCTCAGCTTCTCCTCATCCTTGGGCAAGTCCTCAATCTGGTATCTCCTGACGTGCACATGGAACTTGTACTCGGGGCTCAAGTCAGCAGTGTGGACACGAACCAAATCTGGGGGTACACCAAAGCCCTTGGTCTTGTGGTAGTAGGCAAAAGTAAAGTCTATAGCCACAGGAAAGAATGAGTATCTGCCGAGCAATTGGGTTGAAGGGTCGTCTTGATGATTCTGAGAACACTTACCATAAACACACTTGACGTGACTTCCACGGAACTTGTTCACACAAGCAATGAATCCCTTTGTCCTTGGCATCATCACATTCGACAAAAGTGGGAGTCCACGTCCAAGCATGAACTTTTGAGACGCGGCGAGCTTGCTAGGAGTGAGACGAGAGCCTTCCAAGAAACTAGCAACCCAGACTGGTGCCTGGATGTCCAATATCCGTCCAAACATCTTGTTGATCTTGATCTGGTCCTGCTGCCAATTCCTATTGATGAAGAGCATACCCATGATCCACATCCCCCATCCATAGAAAGGAATCTAGAGTTTACAAAAACAAGGAGCAAGGTCAGGCAAAAGATGGGGCAGATGGTTCGTGAGAAATAAAGTTGTTCAAGCCGTAAAAAGTGGACCCAATGTAACGATATCCGGTTGTTAAAGAAACCACATGGATATCCTGGCTCGCATCTTACGTATTTCAGGGAGTCCTTGGCAAAGTACTACAAAGTTGAAGGCAAACAGGGACAGGATTGTTGTTAGAACTGACACATACGTATATGGCCCTCCGATCCTTGTTGCCCATCCAGCGAGCGAACGAGAAAAAAAAGGAAAAAAAGGACCGGTCCAATAGGCCTACCTTCATATAGTTGAGCATGCCTCTCCGAGCAGCAACCGAGTGGAACATGTAAAAGTCGACAAAGGATCGGTGGTTGCCGAAAACCAAGGCGCTCTCATTGTGGGGGATTTTGTCACCCGAGAAGGTGATCACGGCCTTGTGTCTCTTCTAAGTGTCATCGGCGCCATCCGAGTCGGGAGAAAAAAAAAAGAAAGAAAAAGGTCTGTTTAGGGCCTAGTCCTGTCCCATCCATTCCAGTCTATGTTTGTTTGCCGATGGTTGCACTGGTCCACAGATTGGTCCTGCGGTCACGCAACCTAGCACACGGAGCCAAAGGTTTTTCCTCCACAAACTATTGTCCCATTGATATGCCGATTCTCTCTGTCCCTGTCCTGTTTCCTGAACGAGCTTTGGTGTGCACATACCTCCATGATCAGCTAGTAGATAATAAAGAGAGACGTATTTGTGCGTTAGTCAGCAATAACAAGGGTAGGGTATTGTGAACAGGACAAGTCCGGATGATACCAAGCTGCAGCAAAGAGTGAAGGGAAAGAAAGAAAGAAAGGAACGTACCTGCATAACCTTCCACATTGAACCCGCCACGCGAGCATTCACTTCAAAGAAGAGACGCTTGGAGAATGGAACCAGGAGCAAGGAGAAGACCTGGACTACATTGAGCAATGAGCAGAAGCTGAGATGAAGCGGTGATTCATGTTAGCGGCCGACGGATCCAAGGAGGGAAGGGGAGCTGAAGAGCATTGCTGAGGTGGTGAGGTGCATATACCTGAAGAGGGCTGATCCGTAGAGGAGGGCCTTTGCAGGTCGGGTGACAGACTCGAGCATTGGGTGGATAAGAGTGGTCCAGACGAGAGGGAAGAGGGAGAAGAGAAAGAAGAGAAAAAAAAGAATGAATGGATGAATGAATGGGATGGATGGGTAGGAGTGGGACCCTGTTTGTCGTCCGACGTTCGGCTCGCGGAGAGACAGAGAGAGAGAGACAAAAGAAGAAGGGAGACAGGGCGAGAAAGGGTCTGTTCGACTGTTAAGGGGTCGCATGCTAGTCTTGTGCCATGTGTCTGTTCCTTTTGGTGTGGATGCATGCATGCATGAATGTATCGTATGTGCACACATTATCCCACCCCAACGGTCGTTGTTTCCCTTTCTTTCGTTGTGTGTGTGTGTGTGTGTGTGTGTGTGTGTGTGAGGAGAGAGAGAGAGAAGGAGCAGAGCTGCCAGTTGCCAGCTGTGCTCGTGCACTCGGCTGTGTGGAGCAATGGCTTTCGGCTACGTATCTGTTCATCGACCCCCACCTCGCTCCTCCTACATGTGAACTACACAGCTCTAACCTGACTTTTGTGTCTCTGCTTGTGCCCTGTGCGTTGCCCTCGAGAAGAGCGAGCCTTGGCCGTTTTCTTTTCTTTCTTTTGCTCTCTTCCTTCTTCGTCCTTCTTCCTCCCCGTCTTTTTTCTTTGATCCCGCTCGTTTCTGTATCGCGTTGCTCTCTCTCCCTTTCCACATTCCTCATTCTGTTCCAAAGAGTCGGTCCATTCCCTCTCTCTGTCTGGTCCTGTCCTGGCATTCATTCATTCATTCATTTCATTCATTCCACCCTTTTTTATTTCTATTTTTTTATTTTTTTTATCTTCTTCCTCTTGTTGTTATTCCCGTCCACCTCGTTCACTTGGTTCACAGCTCATCTGCATCTGCATCCTCATCCGTCTTCCATCCCCTTGGCCTGGTCCATACTAGCAAACATTTTTTTCTCAACGGGCAAAGAACAGCAGCTTACACACATACACACAACACACAGTTCAGATAGGGTTTCTTCCGTGTCACCTTCCACCTCCATCCCCACGGACACAACCGCGTCCGTGTGTCCGTGCCTTCCTCGCCCTTTCCTTCTCTTCTCTTCCTTTCCCTAGACAACACCATCCATGGAGCCACCTCCCCCTCAAGGCGATCACCTCGCCCCTGTCAATCTGGCCAGTCTAGCTCCCACAGAGTCCCGGCAGCAGACCCAGTACGCCTTTTCGCGCAAGCTTGGTCACATCCACGACGACCACCCGCAACCCTACGGTGTCACCAACGAAAAGATGGGTGAGCTCGAGGAGCTCAAGCATCCAGTTCAGCAACCACTTTTACAGCCTCGGTCGCAACCACAAGCCCAATACAAGACTGAAGATGACTCTTTTGCACAGCTCAATCCTCCTCAGAACGAGCCGCATCTACAACAACAACAACAACAACAGCAACAACAACAACAACAACAACAACAACAACAACAACAGCAGCAACAACAGCAACAGCAGCAGCAGCAGCAGCAGCCTCAGCAAGAGCCAGCGTCTGCATCTGGAAAGTCAAAGTTGGCTTCACTCGTCGATCGAGTGCGACTTGCACAAAGGCAGGAGCAACAGGAGGGGCAACAGCAGCAACAGCAACAGCAACAGCAACAGCCGCCTCAGATACTGCTCACGGACGACCAGTCGACAAAAGAGGCCCATCACCACCGTCATCATCTCGGACTTGGCCTCATCTCCTCCCGACACTCGAGCGATACAGGGAGAGGTAAGAAGGCTGCCCGGTGTCTGTCTTCAGAGAGAAAGGCGGCGAGCCATGCCCAACTGTTAACACAACAATCACGCTCTCTCGCACATCATCTCGAACAAATCCAATGATTGATCCATCGCGCCTTGAAATTCCAATCTACTGAAAATAGACCACAGCGACGATGACCGCCCAAGCGGCTCGAGGCACCTATCCGCCATAGTCCATAACGTCATTGAGAACCCAGAGGGGCATCGCCGCCGTAGCAACTCTGCTCAAAGGTCAGGACCCGCCGCTCACTTCCCAAAGATCTTTTCCAAGGAGGGAGTTCGAAACGCACTGTTCCTGAACAGTGCTGCCACGGCTTTTACAAAGTCGACGCGATCCAAGAACATGGAAGTAGCAGAGGTGCCTGTCTCCTACCTAGCCGTATCAGGTTCTGTCATCCCTGCCCTTTGGATGAGAAGAGATGACAAAGGTCGTCGACCTGTAAGTATTGAAGTATTGTCCAAATTTCCTTTCTGCCGTGGATATGACTTTCAGTTTGGCTCCTTGCCTCTTGCCGTCTTGTCGAAACATTCAAGTTTTTTATTTGGATGGGAGTCCGAAAGCGGCAATGGTAGACTACAGAGGGTTAGGCGGTCAGTTGGACATTATCGCGTGAGAAGCAGGCAGGCACTAGACTGAAATAGCGCAAAGGCAAACCGTGTTGAGAGAGAGCAATTAAGGCTAACGACATTCGTTTTGACTTTGACGAATACCCGGCGTTACCAACAATTAGCCCCCCGTGTTCTTTCAAATGCTCAAGGTAAATTACGAAAATGGCTGTTTCCTTCATCCTTGCCCTGAACTTCTGTATTTTGTTCCTGTTGTTCATTGCTCTTTCATTCTTTTTTCTCTCCCCTGACCTGGCTTTTGTGTCTCCACTTTTAGTTCGCCATTACAGACTCCGAGATTGACGTGGGCGTGAGCAAGCAGATCGTTTTTCGGATTGAATTGCAATACGGAGACGTAAAGTGGGTCATCCATAGGACCGTCTATGAGTTTTACAAGCTGCACTTGATCCTGTCTGCCAAACGCTTCGGCAATCTCCCGAAATTTCCGAGTCAGGTACGTCCTCTTGCTTTGTTGCAAGTGCTCACAGATCAATGTCCAGAGGATATCAGGGCGCGTATGCACTCAGCTGACTGTTGTCTGTTCCAATATCTAGGCAGCCTATGCTTTCTCAATGGCCAAAGCCAGTTTGGGCAGGAGGAGTGAGGGCAGAGTGAATCACCTTCGCCGAACCAACCTCGCAAGACGACAGGCTCTGCAAGCTTACATGGTTGAAGTCCTTCAACAGTTAAACTGGACGGTCGCTTATGATCTATACGAGTTTCTGGAAATTTCGGCTCTGTCTTTGACCAGGGATATGGGCTGGAAAGGCAAAGAGGCTTATGTGGAAACCAAGGTCACGGATATGGAGGACTGTCTTTGTAGCTTAAATCGATTTTCGCGCTACGATAAGAGCTGGGCCATCTTACGGGATTCTTACATGGCGTTTATCCCGTCCGTTGGTTCGGATGACCCCACAGACGTGTTTTTGTTTGATCATAATTTTTATGTCGAGCACAAAGAGCATGCTCTAGGTTTGAACATGCATCATATCCAGCTCGGAGATCTACACCGCAAGATTGAGATTAAAGGAGAACATAACCGAGAGATGCTGGAATGGATGGACAACTTTACAAGGATGCAGCATTCCAGTCCATGGGTCAAATCCCATCGATTCGGAAGTTTTGCACCTGAGAGAAGTGATGCTAAAGTTAGGTACTACGTCGACGGCAAGGATTACTTTCACGCGGTGTCGGATGCCATTCTTGCGGCCAAATCCGAGATATACATTTGCGACTGGTGGCTTTCACCAGAACTGGTAAGGAATTGGAAAGGGACATAGCTAGGCAAGCACCATGAAAAGATGCAATTCACTCACCTGTAAGCTTTTATTTCTTTTCTGTTTGTTGTAGTACCTGAGACGCCCTCCAGAGAAGAACGAGGAGTTTAGACTGGATCGACTTTTGAAAAAGAAGGCCATGCAAGGAGTCATGATTCATATTGTCGTGTACAAGGAAGTCTCCTTGGCCCTTACCTTGGACTCTGCTCATACCAAGACTTGGCTTCAAAAGCTTCACCCCAATATCCAAGGTAATGAAGGTTACTCCAAGAGTATACCTGGAATTTTTGAACCCTTTTCTTGATTCAAAAAATCTGACCAACAATCTTCTGGATTAACTCATAGTCCAGCGACATCCCGATCATCTCAAAGTGAGTGGTACCCAGTTTTGGGCTCACCACGAGGTATGACACTCTTTTTCGAGACAGACCCGGAAACCATCACGTAAAATCTCATCTCATATATCTCTTTTTTTTTGAACTTTTTAAGAAAATATGCGTCATCGACTGTCGACTGGCTTTCATTGGAGGTCTTGATATGTGCTTTGGCCGGTACGATAGTCGGACTCATCAATTGGCTGATTACCACCCATCTGGAAATGGTACAATCTGGCCTGGTCAAGACTACTCCAACCCCCGCATCAAGGATTTCGTAAATGGTAAGCAAAGAAACATAGTATGGTATAAATGGTGGGGCGTGAGCTAATGATGTGCTCTTCTCTGCAACTTTAGTCAAGGACTACAACAGTGATCTTATTGAGAAGAAATTGTTGGCTCGTATGCCCTGGCATGACGTTTCTGTTGGTGTGGCCGGTCAACCTGCTCGTGACATTGCTCGTCATTTCGTCCAACGCTGGAATTTCGTGAAGCGTGAGAAGGGCATGAAGAAGACTGGTATGAAATTCTTGACCCCCAAGGGCGAGTTTGTCAGCACTCGCAATGAATCTGGATGGACAGGCTCACAAAAAGTCCAAATCTTGCGGAGCAGCACCATTTGGTCTCAGGGTGTGGATATGGAACGGTCGATCCAAGATGCGTATCTGTCTAGCATCACCGATGCAAAGCATTTCATCTATATTGAAAACCAGTTCTTTGGTAAGTCATGAAAAGGCTCCCCTCCCCTTTTTTTTTCTCTCAAAGACGATCGACTAACCTTGGATATTTTCTCAATGGTCATAGTCACCTTGGCAACTGAAAACGGAAACTCGGATATCAAGAACAAGATTGGGATCGCCCTTGTTGACCGAATCTTGCGGGCTCACCAGGAAGGACAAAAGTTCCGTGTCATTGTCGTAATGCCCTTGATGCCTGCCTTTGAAGCCGATATCATGTCCAGCGAGGCTGGAACGCTTCGAAAGGTGATGCATTTCCAGTATGTTTCAATCTGTCGCGGAGGAAACTCTGTGCTCGAGAGACTGGTCGCCAATGGCATCGACCCGGACCAATACATTGGCTTCTTTGGTCTCCGCAGTTTCGACAGAATCAAACATGGAAAATTCGATGCGATTGTGGAGGCTGTCAAGGAAGAAGAGAGACGAAACGCCGACAGGCGCAACGCCACCAACATTAGCGGCGAAGGCGACGACGGTGGCAGAGGCACCAGTAGTCCTGGTGATGCAGCCGAGGACCGACCCTCGGCGTCCAAATCTAAGCTGGAGGGCAGAAGCACCAACGATGTCGAGGCAGTGGAGGGTGTTTCCCGAGGACGGTCGTTGGCTTCCAAGTTTTTGTTGGATCCTATCCCAACGGACGGAGAGGCTGAAAGGATAAAGGATATTGCGGATAGGCGCCGAGCCCTCGATGTGCTTCGGACCTGGGATGAAAGTATTACCAAGAAGGCCATGAACCCTGCTATGAGGGAGCACGGCTACATCCCTGCGGCTACTGAGCACTCTCTTTCAGAGAAAGAGTTGAATGATGAAATCCAGCAGGACACGACGGAGGCCGAGATCGAATCTGGTCATAATGCAAAACGCTCTGGAGGAGATTCACCTCAGCTGTTGGATGATTTGGGCACTATGGTCCGGAGGGGGATTGAAATGGTGAAAGGCAACAAAGAAGGCGGAGACCTTGAGCCCAAGCATCACAAATTTACTCGCGGACCTCATCTTGATCGCCTCCGCCACCATTACCGTTACCATCACGACTCTGATGTTGACTCTGTACAGGCCGAACCAACGGTCGACAGCAAAGACGTTGTAGGAGGCGGAGGTGGGTTGCTGGGTGGAGGGTTTACCACCCGTCGTGCAAGTCTTGAGGAAGAAAGGCGATCGATCAAAGAGGATGCCGAGGCTATCATTGAGCCCGTCCCACAGAGGACAGGCAGCAGCGCCGATGACTCTGGAACTGCCGACACTTCCAAGTTCCCTAAGGCGGGTCCTGTTCAGCCAGTGGAGATTAAGAGACCAGTTGTGGACGATGAGGTGGAAGACTTTGTGACAGAGCAGCTCTACATTCACAGCAAACTCATGATTGTGGACGATCGCATCATCATCTGTGGTTCAGGTAAAGGTCTTAGTTCCTGGTCGATAAGCGTCATTGTGCCGTGAATCATATTCTAATATTTTTGTCGTTTTTCCATTTTTATTTTATTTTTTTTAGCCAACATCAACGATCGTTCCCAGGTCGGTTTCCGCGATTCTGAAATTGCCATTATTATCGAAGACACTGAAATGGTGGATACCAGGATGAACGGACAGCCTTACCAGGCCGGCAAGCTGGCCTACACCCTTCGCGCGGACTTGTTCAAGGAACATTTGGGCCTGCTTCCCCATGTTGAGCACGATGTTGTGACCAAGGCAAGCGTTCTGCCCGTGGACTTGGATGCGCCTCATTTAGACCCGGAGGCCGCTCGCCAAGAGTTGATTCAAAAGTCTTTGCTCAAATGGCAACAAGTTCAACAGCAGCAACAACAACAAAGAGAGCAACAAAGGATGCAAGGTATTTCGGAAGAAATCCAGCCAGCCCCCCAAGAAGGTAACCAGACGCCTTGTAACCATGAGAAAACCAAGAAACAAAACGCCCATTACGTAAACTCTCATGGCCACGTTGAAGTGTACCAACCGGATGAAGAAGAAACGCAGGCGTACCAGCAATGGCAACAATCGGCGGCTATTTCCTCTGCCTCTTCGATGACTCAAATCGGATCAGACTCTGTCTCTCAATCGCACACTCATCATCAACACCATCACGAGGCCAAGAAGGCGACGGCAGAGGATCCCAGTCGGGCGGATGAGATTGTGATGGATCCGTTGCATGACGATTTTTACGAGGGTTGGTGGAAACGCGTTGCGGCTACGAACACGGCCATCTTTAGAGAAGTGTTCCGGTGTGTGCCTGATAACTCTGTCGAGACCTGGGATGACTACCGAGCGTTTGTGCCAAACCCCAAGAAGGTGCTCACGGGTCACGTGGCCATGCGAGTGCGAATCCAGACCGTAGGACCGGATGGAGAGGTGATAGGGGTACAGGAGGATCAACCGGCGACAGTCGAGATGGTCACAGAGAGATTGCAAAAAGTCACGGGTCATTTGGTCGAGTTCCCGACTAGGTTTTTGATGAAGGAGAACCTTTTGGGTTCGGCTGTCCAGGATGCAGTGATGCCCATGGAGATTTTTACTTAGTTTTCTCTTTCAAAATATAGTTGGCAGGTTATACGTTTGCGCATCCCACATTCGCAAGGTGTTACCCCCAGTTTCCGGATGCAATCCTGCGGTTGCAGGACGAATACGTCAAGTCTACCTTGACATAGCCCTTATTAGGATTATGGACATATCGCGGACAGCAACGCGGTGTCCACAAAATAGGGCGTCAGTGAGAAGAGGGAATTTATAAAATGCATATGGATGGACATGAAAAGAAGAATGCAAATCAGCAGAAAAACACCCTCCCGTTCACTTTGCCTTGCTTAAAGCACCTTTTTTTTCTCACTTTGTTTTGCCACCAACAGTTGCCTCAAATGGCAGTCCTGAGGGACCAAAACAACACGCGTCAGTGACGCGACCATTCAGGCCAGGACGCATGTGCAGTCGGGAAGAAACCAATCAAAGACGAAATATCGAACTCTTGCCATGTCTCTCTTAACTTGCTACGCCAAAACCATTACATTGTAAAGAACTACATCTTCAACGATGCTCAGCTCGCCAAATGAGCAATGGCTCACCCAGCTGGGATATTTGAACAACCAGAGTGAACAACTCTTAGTTTTTTTATCACTGCATCGAGGCCATTAACAGATGATTAACTTGGGATCTCGTGCAAGTAGTGTCAGAGGCAAGGGCCGACAACAATCCCCCCCTCCCAATTCCTGCCTGACAGCCCAACTTACGAAAATAGAGGATAATTCCATTGCACATTTATTTGTCATTGCTCGTGAAGAAGAGAGGCAGGGAAGAGAAGGAGAAAGAAGGGAAAGGGAAAAGAGGCAAAAAGTTGACCTAGGGGAAGTCAGATCTAGATCTAGAGCCAAGACTTTGAAACAAAGAAGCGAAGCGTCTCTCGAGAGGGACCTCATCGTACCTCGGTACCTCATCAAGAAGTCTCCTAAGGTGAGGGGTGTAACTGTGAAAGCTTGCATGAAGGTTCATCAAGAACTCAATGACAAAGTGTTGACAGTTTCGTCTCAGAATGTCATACTTTGTCCACTCATACAAGCTGTACAACAAGTCTTGGTACAGCTCACGCGGACAGAGCGTGAGTTTTCCCAAAAGATAGCGTTTGCCCGCGTCGTGTTCAGTGAATTGTTGGACCCGAAGCTGACCCTGTCGACTGAACATACCGTGTTGTTCCAGAAACTCGACCGTAATTTGGTCTTCGCCTAGGACGATCAACAACTTCCAGTGCTTGAAGTTGCGAAGGCCATCCCCGTCACCTTTGCCGGGGAACCATTTGAAGTCGGTGAGTCGTTCGTAGATGATGTAGAGCTCGCCTTTTATCGGACCTGGTGCGACCTCATAGAGTTCGAGCAAGCGGGCGATTAGAGCAGCCTCCTGGCGAGCTCGTCTAGGCCTCACTCTCGCCAAGTGCTCTGCACTGTGAGCTGTAGGGAGCAGCAAATAAATGGAGGTTGACGAAATAAAAACGTTCTCTCGTGAGACTCTGGCCAGGATATAGTCTTTTTACTTCAGCGACCTTTTCTTGATCCCAGTTGCCCGCTCTTCCGTACAGGAAAGTCAATGCTGTCAGGAATAAGATACTTACGTTCAGGCAACGATCGCATCGCGAAGGATGTCAGGGGGGGGGGGGGGGGCAGTGAGTCGAATTGGCAATGGCGGGGGTGAGTGATGTTCGATGGTCGATGGAAAGTACTAGGAATGCGAGCGGTAAAGGAGGAGACAAGAGGAAGCGGTGAGTCGGGGGTTTTTTATATTGGTTAACCGACCAGCATTGCCATCGGTCCCGTGGACCATGTTGGCACATCCTCCAACTGTCCAATGTTATATTGCATATTGACAATGCACCCTCTCAATACACCCATTCAGGCGCGCCTCCATTTTGGACATCTACGCCCTTTCGCATAGGCGAATGGCAAAGGAACTTTAAAAAAGCAGCGGGGACACGCAATCACACACATCTCTCTTTCTCTCTTCCCCTTCTTGTTTCACTGTCCTGCCCTCACCCCCAACTGTTCGTTGGCCGACCGCTGTAGTCCAGTACCCCTGCTATTCCACCATTGGCCATCTTATCCACTACGCAATCAAGAACGCCAAGCCGTTTAATCTTGTCTTCCCTAATCCATTGGTTGTCAGTGTCTCCTCTTTTTTGGAACTTCATTTGCTTCCAGCTATTCGTCTGCTTCATGGGATCCACGTTATCCTCCCAGTCCAAGGGGGACCTTGATGCGAATTTCTCGCCTGGCTCGCTGAGTCTCCGAGTCCGAGGGCTGGACGTGAAACTCAGGGTTGAAAACAACACCCAGCTCTGCCCAGGCTGCGAAAAGGTCGGAACGATAACCTGGGAGGACGTTGAGGGTGGCGAAAAGTTGAAGTTTAAGTGCCTGAACTGCGACTGTTCGTACTGTCTCGCCAAATAAAAAAAAGCGATCATGTGGCGCGACCGCTCTGTTTTTTTGCATTGAAGACCTTTTTTTTTTTAGCAAAAAAACAAAAAAAAAAGATGCATGCTGTGTCGAAAGGCTGACGGGTCTCCTTCCAAACCTTGTGCACATATTTGGGTCTGGGACCTAGCGCACACAGGAAAGAGACGCGTTTGGCGCGGTTGGGGAAGCCATGACGAGACGATGACTCTGAAAGAGGGTGTGACATCCTAATGACGGCGACCCCGGCTTCTCGGCGTCGTCTATTCGACAAAAATTTGTAAAAGCCATCAAGGATATTTCCATGACTGACCACCGAAAAGCACCCCTCTCCCTCAATCCAAAGACACAGACACCTGTCCTCACCAACATAAACTCACCAACACACAATCACACAAACACACAAACAAACACACACGCAAAAACACAATGTCTCCCGGAAGAATTGCCAGCAACATCAAGGCTGCCCTCGGAGGTGCCAAAAAGGCTGTCGGGTCTGTTCTTGGGAACGAATCCATGCAAGCCTCGGGAAAGGTCCAGCAGGCCGAGGCTCAAGCCGCCAACCTAGCCGCTCGTGCACAGCAGCAGGCAAAGAGAGTAGGGCACACCGTCAAGGGTGCTGCACAAGAAACAAGGCCCTAAAAGAGAAAGGAAGGCTAAACAGCACTCGAGGATCTGCAGAGCGCAAGATCCAAACGATCGACTTATCAGGTGTGCAAAGAGCTTAACTTGGAGGGCTCTGGTCAGATTCTTCTTTCACTTTGTGTTTTATTTGCAAGTTTCTGACGTTGGAGATGGTTCAGAGAACCACTGAGTGAAAATCGAGAAACCGTTTGAGCGATTGGAATCTTCGTGTCCTCATTTTTTTTTTTTCATTCATTTTTTTCTTTTTTTTTTTTCTTGCACAAAAAGAGTTTGTTTGCGTCCAGCAATCTCGCCGTTGTTAAATGGGTCGAAGAACATTGTTCAGGTTTCCGCTCTGATCGTACTCGGTCTCGATTCCGTCGATGCACTTCCATTGCCCATCGACAATAAACTTGAACAACTGCTCGACCAAAAAAAAAAAAAAAAAAAGTAAAAAGGGTCAGTTGGAAACAAACAGAGGATTGAGCATCGATGAGCCTATTTTTGTTTGTTATTATCCCTTTCCTCTTGAGAACATACCACTTTTTGAGTTCGATCCAAGTCCACGATCGATTCGAACCGACCTTGGTTTCCAGGAACTCGCTTCATCACAACAGATCCTATTAGTCCATACAAAATAAACCATCGTGGATCAACAACACAAAAGACGCTCGGATCATTTTTTGGCAGAGATAACGAAAACAAAATGACGAGAAGGTAGTCTGTGTGTGTGTGGGGAGGGGGAAAGTGATATCCTTTGTCGATTTCGGATGGTGCCCACGTCCTAAAAGGAATGTGTGCTTCTCACCCCTCTATCTCTCCCTTTTTTTTTGTATTCGCACCGTAACCACAACTGTTGGAATATATCCGATCCTTCTCGCCTTAAACTATTGTGGTCTCCAAAGGTTCCATCTCAATCTTACCTGTCCAGTTATCAAAGGTTCCTGTGACCTTGACGACTCCACCGCCTTGCTTCCACTCGAACTAGCAATGTCGTTACCACCGAACAGATCGGGGAAAAAAAGGCAGCGGTGCTGTTAGTCCTTTGTCTTTCTAGAGATAGAAAGCGGTTTATCTCTCTCACAATGGTTCCTAGACTCTTTTCATGGACAAAGGAAAAGACTATCAAACTGTTGTTTCTTCTCGGAGCTTACAGTGTGGGCAATCCGATCAGACTTGCCATCTACTTGTTCATGCCCGTGGCCCTTGGAGACCGACGAAGCATGAGCATGGGTTGTGTGCGAGTGAGATTTTGTAGAAGCATGATGGGCAATATCGTTGTCGTGATGGGGTTCTGGGGGCGAAACGACAGAGTGGCCCATGGTGGGTTTGTGGGATCCGCCAGCGTGAGAAGGCTTCTTGTGATGAGCCTTGTGTTGAGCGTTGTTGGGTGCTTGGGCAGGTGGGGGAGGAGCGGTGGTTGTCTTTGCGGCGGCTCCTCCCCCTGGAGCAGGAGCAGGTTGACCCTGAAGTCCACCCTTGAGAGGAGTGGCAGCAGGGACGGTGGTGGTGGGTTGGGGAGCGGCCGTTGTCGGGGTCTTTGGCTTGGTCATTGTTGTCCTTGGAAGGTGCGACTAGGAAGACGGGTCAAAGGGCAAGAGTGTGGGAAGAAAGAGAGGAAGAAAGAGAGAGAGGGGGGGAGAGAGAGAAGATCCAAAGCACCACAACAAAGAGGAAAGGGTCTAAAAAGGAGAGAGGTAGACAAGAAAGACAAAGAGAGACAAGGAAGGACAGTGCGTTCTGATCCGAGCGCGCAGGTCAAGGAGGAACCCAGAGGTGCTGAGGTGCATGGTGAGAGAGCATGGCAAAGAGCAAAGACAAAGACACAGACACAGACAGAGAGACAGACAACACGCGATTGCACCCGAAGGGGGGGGAGGAAGCAAAGGAAATTATTATTTGGTGGCGCACATTTCTGTGGGTACATCTGTAGAAGAGACGAGACGAATGAATTCAATTCGATCAAAAAAATCAAACTCCTGCCTCACTCCCCACACACACACACACACAACGCAAGAAGGCGCTCGAGGCGGGGTTTCCTGCAGAGTGGATCCACCACCAGATCGAAGGACCGGGTTGGCTGGCAGAGAGTGTCATTGGACAGCAAGCGAGCGAGGGAGGAAAGAGATGCGAGCGGAAGTGCAAAGTGTGTCCTGTCTCCTGTATGAAAAAGGCGGGGGGGAAACAGGCGCTCTTTTTTGCACGCTGATCGCACTGCTGATCAGAGAGAGGGAGTGTGCAAAAAAGGGCGGCACTGTCATTCTCATACTCACACACTCATACAAACATACACACTCGCACAGAGAGAGAGAGACAGAGAGAAAAAGAGAGACCGCCCCCAGGGACGAAAAAGGGTTCAATCAATCTCTCAATCTTGCCATTCTTGTTGTTGTTGTTGTCACTCTGTCAGTCTCACTCGCATTCTCTCATCTCTCACTCGCACTTCTCATTCACTCTTCACCTCCGCCTTCTCCATTCCCTTCCTCGATCCTCCTCTCTTCTCTTCTCGCTCGATCCTCAATCACAACGCTGCTACTACAACAACAACAACAACAACAACAACAACAACAACAACAACAACCCAATTCTCGAATTAGGGGCACCCACCCTCACTCCAACACCAACCCATCTCCATCCTGTGCAGCTCCCCCTCCCCTCACTCCCTTCCTCTCCCTCGCTCCTCCTCTCCTCTCGCCCCCACCCACTCTCGCCCACTCCAATCCCTGCCGTGCATGGTCCATTCCTCTGCCTCAGGGTGAGTTGCCTAATTGCTTTGCATCCTCCCTCCTCCCTCTTCCCTCTGTTCCTTCTCCTCGACAGAATACACAGCCTGTGCCCGCCCGCCCTGCTCTCAAAAAGTTTTTCTTCCCTGGCCCCGACTCGTTGTCTTCCTGCCTGCCTGACTAACTGGACTTTCCTCTCTGGCACCAACAAACGCCCACTCTCTCACTCTCTCACTCTCTTTCTCCTGCCTTGCCTTGGCTGACCCTCAAACTTTGCTTCTTCATTCCTCTCCTTCTCCTTCTCTTGCTTTCCTTACCCCCTCCCCTCGTGCACATCCTTATGCGTCCATCGCCCCTCTCCAGGTTGATCCAAGTACCGTAGAAAATTCCAAGCTTAACCCTTAGACCAGCTGCGCCGTCGAATTGCTCGTGGACAGTGATGGCAGCGAACATGGTAGGTGTCCTAAGGACCCTGTTTGACTTTCTCTTAGCGCACAGTTGACCATGCGGCACTCTAACGAACCCGCTCCTAACCGCTCCTCTTTTTTCTTTACTCTCCTTCCTTCTTTCCTTTTCTTCATAATTCTCCTCTTCTGCCATCCAATTGACTGTCTTTACCCCCCTTTCCCCCCTGTCCCTCTCCAATCTCCTTCCATTCTCCTCTGATCCAATCCTGCAGGGCGAGAGCTGTGGGTCCCCGTCTGAATTCGACCAGTACTCACACTTTGCGCCTCAGTCGCCACAATTCGACGTAGGTTCCCCTTGCATTTGTTCTTTTTCTTCATTTTCATTGCTTGCCTGTTCAAGCACCAATGTTCGATGGAAAGAGCCGCCACCCGATGCTCTTTTTTGCCGCCTTCCCTTCCCCTCGACCGACAGTCTGCGCTTTTTAATTGTGTTGCAGTATCGTATTGTTCTGTCTCCTTCGAGCGCGGTATTTTTAACTGCCACCCCATGGACGGCCAGGACAGAGACGAGGCGGCAGGAACAAAGGGCGACAATAGGACCAAGACCAGGAGGCAGGAACAGGAAAAGACAACCTGAGGATACAGTTTGCTTTTGACACACACCTTTCATTCCTCTCTTTCTAGAGAGAGAGAGAGGGAGAAACGTTTGTTGGCCAATTGATCAGAACCTTGCCTTTACTAACTGACAGTGTTCTCTTTGCACGGCACACTCTTTTTCGCGACACTTTTATTTTGACTCCTAGTTCACCTTTCTATCATCACATGACGGCTCAAAGGACCACCATGTATGTTTTGGTCCGACCATTGGCCTTCCCCTTTTGTTCTCCCCCCTGTCTGTTCGCCGTCTCGCGCACGATGCTTCTGTTGCCGGCTGCTCTGTGTTGCACCAAAACAAAAACAAAACCCGCTGACATTCCACGATTGTTTACCCAATAGGTACCAGCTATCTTTACCGCCAACTTCCCAGACGACATGCCGTCGCTAGGACTCACCGGCGAACCCAACATGGACGATTCAAACATGGACGACATGTTGCAAGTAGACGATCAGATCATGCCACGAAAGAGATTTCGTGGTGAAAGAATTGTCTGGACACCAGAAGAAGACGAATTCCTGCGGGCGGCTGTGCAGAAATACGGTGACAAGACCGAAAAATGGGCAGTTATTGCATCCTGTGTGCCAGGCAGGACCAACAAGAATTGCAGGAAGAGATGGTTCCACTCTCTCGATCCCAGCCTGAAGAAGGGTACTTGGACAGAGGAGGAGGATCACCTGCTGAGGACAGGGGTTCAAAGTTTCAAAGGCCAATGGAGCAAGATTGCAGAGCGTATCAATGGCCGAACAGACGATCAATGTGCAAAGCGGTGGCGCGAGAGTCTGGATCCTCATATCGATCGGGCGGCCTGGACTCCCGAGGATGATGTGGTGCTCTTGCAAAAATTTGAAGAATTTGGAAGTCAATGGCAAAAGATTGCACTTTCTTTCCCAGGGAGACCCGGACTACACTGTCGGAACCGTTGGCGAAAGATCCAGAGAAGTCTTAATCATATGCATCGGGCTAGTAAGCGGCGGCGGAACCAATTGCAAAAACATGGAATCACCGCGACATTGACAGCAGAAGGACAGGCAGACGAGGAGATCGCTGCTGGGGCGTCAGGGCAAGGGCACTCTCCACATGAAGATGACTATGGTGGCCCAGACGACAGTGGCGATTCAGCACACACAGACCAGGATAAGGATGACGGAAAAGTCGATTCGAGCCCAGACGAAGAAAAGCCGTACGGATGCGCGGTTCCCATGTGCTCATTCGAGAGCTCTTCGCCATCCCTACTCTTTTACCATTTCAAAGCCTCCCACCATGGGAGCGCTATCCAAAAGCCTTTCAGATGTACAATGCCAGCATGTGTGGATCGCAAGCGGTACAAGAACATCAATGGGCTTCAGTACCACATCACACACGCAAAAAACACTCCCGGTCACGGCGGAAGCAACCACTCTGAGAGCGGACAGGCACCTACTGCTACTGTGGTACCAGCCACTAATACACACCCTACGCCAGCCTCTCTCGCTCAGCAGTCGTCTTCCGCTACACCTGCCGTACATACCCCAGCCACCACCACCACCACCACCATTTCTCCACCCATACCACTCATACAACCCTCCACCGTTTCTTTGGACTCTGCGGTGGCACCCAGGCCGTTTACAGGAGTTTTCGCCGACCTTTCAGAGGCAGGTCCTAGCCTCCCTCTCGCGCCGACCCCAGCCGAAATCCAACTTCAGATTCAACCTCAACGGCCCCCTCAACCTGCAGTGTCACACCAAGCTTTCAATATTCCTCATACCCCCGAACCTATGGATGGCTTGTCATCGCCCATGTCCATGGATATCACCATGAGCCAGCCTCAGGTCGCTTTGTTCCAGTGCCCTGAGCTTGGCTGCGGGCAAACGTTTCATGCCATTAGTGGCCTGAACGCACATATGGCCAACCACCACGGTCATCGGTCCATGACCATGAAGAATGGTACCGACCACTTGACATTTGGCTCCGGCTCGATTTCGATTCCTGAGAACGACTATGACGACATGGACATCGATCTCGCCTATCTTGCGTCTGAAAGTTCGTCACCCATGGATATGGAGGGGCACATTCTTTTGGATGATGCAGAGCTGCAGGCTCAGCTGGAAAGCATGGCTCAGGAACATGGGGCACTGAGCATGGACCCCAATACTCCGGGAAACGTACAGGCAATGAGCATCCTCTCTATGAACGAGTTGCTCTTTGCTAACCACATTTCAAACTCTCTCAGCAACAGGATCCATTTTGGATCTCACATCAACGTCAGCGCGGACGAGCCTAATTCGACCATGCCCTCTACCCCAGCTCCGTCGACCAATGTCAGTCCAAGGATGACGACTCTTAATATCTCGTCCCCGACCACTCCTATCCCAGGCGCGCCGGCGCCGATTGAACCTGTGGCTGCACTAAGCCCTGCCAAGACCCCGATCGTGAAAAGATTTCCTTGTACAGCGGTTGGATGTCCAAAGTCGTATGCAAATAATAGCACCCTTCGAGCTCACACGCGGAACGACCATCCGGACCTCTACACCAAGCTCTTTAAACCCAACCATGTCACTGCTGCATCCTCAATGTTGTCTCCCTCACCAGTAGCGTCAATCTCGACGGATGTGGAGCTAGCTGCTTCCCAGGGTCTTGACGACAGTAGCATGACCACAATCATGACAAAGAGTGATTTGACAGCAGGATTGATCTCGAACACCTCTATGGATGTTCATGTCCGCATGAGCTTTGCCTCGGCCATTGGTGGTGCTACTTCAGGGATTGCGGGATCAGGGACGAGCTCTGCTCACAAAGGCAAAGCGCCCAGACAGTCAAAGAAAGCAACAGCAGCGGCAGAGTTGGCACTGATGGCGACAGGTGCAATTGCCCTAGGAGAGACACCTATGCCGGATGAGGCCATGCCCTACAAGTGCCTCGTTCCAGGATGCGGAAAGGGTTACACCAACATTAGTGGGCTCAAGAATCACCTCCTGCAAGCACACGGATCGACCCCTCGGAAGGCTTGACGCTCGGCACCACCCATTGGACTCTTTGGTCACGACATTCTCCTTCCCTCCTATGGCAGCCATGGTATTTGTACATTTAGCTATAAAAAAGACCCCCCTGTACGCATGACCATGGCTCGTGCGGGTACACTCTATTTATGTCTAATAGATTGATTGTGAGTGTAGATACCTGAACTGCCAAAACCAAAAGCGTGGAACAAGGTCCTTTTTGGTCTTTTCTGGTGCTGGATAGTACCTCCAATAATTTCTTCCGCCTTTTTCTTTTTTGATTGTTGTTCTCCCAAAACTGTCTTTGTGTGGTGATCCTGTACCTTTTCCCACACGACAGCCGGTGGGTTGGGCTCTTTCATGTTACTGGACTGACTGTCACTACCTCGCGCTGTGCGCTCGTTTCCTTTCTCTTCTCCGTCATTTTTTTTTTTTTTTTTTTTTTTTGTATCGCGTCCCCAGTCTTTCAAGTTTTCGTCATTGTCGCCTCTCTTTGCACTACTTGTCATTCAAGTCCTCTGTTCACAGACGCGTCTCAATTGCGCCCAATGTGTTGATCACAGTCATCATTAGCTGCTTATACGTCTGCCTTTCACTCCATTATGTCTCGCGATTTGTCAATCAAAAGAATACCACAGCCATTGACCTCACTTTCGAATGCGAGACAGACCCAATTTAGTCGATCCTCCTATGATGATTATTCATCAGCTGCAATTGCTTCATTCTTACGCGAACATGTGTTTCCCTTACATCGCGAATCGTTTCAGAGCCGCAAAAGAACTTCCATGGATGCCCTGGTATTCCATTGGCAGTTGATCAAGGTATATTCAAAAAGCCTTCCTTTGTTGTTTTCCTCTATCGTTGCCTTGCGGATAAAAGAGATTGAGAATTGAGGAGGGTTTCTTTAAGGCGATCAACTCATTCTCCGGGAGATAAAGAGGGAACAATGAAAGGGGAGAGGGTGAATCGTTGATCTCGAGTGTGATTTATAGCCCCACAAATCGACGACTCTATTTTTTGGTTCGTAAATGAAGGGGGGAAAACGCGCTGGCAACTTCTTTACCTTGCTCCTACTTTTTATTCTCTTCTTTCTTCTTTGTCTGACTTGCCACCTTTATTTCATTCTCTTCTTAACAACCGCTGCTTTATCTCTAAATGCTCCGTCAATTCCATCTTCATGAAAATACGCGGACAGATGCACCGTTACTCGAGGGCCAGCTCCCAGACGCAACAGGACCTTCATCATGCCAACGTCCTCTTTCTTCATGTTGCTCTTTGTCTCCTTCTCCTCCACCACCACCGCCTACAAGGCAAACTCAAAGTCAATCTGCAAAACGTTCCTGGAAAAACATCTGTCGCATCCCTCCCCTAACCAACCTGACAAATCATGGTCCTGAAGATACGATCAAGTCCAAGGAAAGATCGGGGCCTTTGCCCCTGCTCTTCCTTAACAATGACGACTACAATTTCGTCCACAATAACAACTCTGGGCCGCCTTTTCCAATACCCAAAAATGAACTGGGGACGGATGAAAATGAAAACGATGACGATAATACATCCCAGTTCCATTCGCTCTCGCAAGACGGAGCATCCACACAGCGGCTTTTGATTCAAAAGGTCAAGATCGAGGTCGGCTCTTGTTATGTGCCCTTAGTCCACAACTCTGTTTGGGTGACTTGTGAGACCTGTTGGCGACAGTTCCTGCTCACACCCAAGGACCCCTGTCGATTAGAACGACACCAGCAGAAGTTTTGTCGAACAAGGACCCAACGACGGGTCCAGAGGTGGTGGTCTGAAATCGAGGCTTTTGCAGACCGGATCCAGAACCGCGTCGCTTTGACACAGCACCGCCTTCTTGTGGACGAGGAGGAAAATGGGAAGGAGGAAAATGAGGCCAAGGGGTGCTTAAGGCGGGAGGATAGGCCAAGGCAACGATGGAGACGGGGACTTTTCTGTGGATATTATGCGGGAAAGAAAATCTCGAAAATGAACATGGAAAAGATGAAAAGAGAGGCGGAGGCCTTGGAGAAGAAGGAGTGGAGGTCAGCCGAGGTTGACGACCAAGGTGAATGATCGACGCGAAACGTATACCCATCTCTGACTCCAAATGCTAGGATACAGATTGGAGTTAAATGTTGTACATAGCAATAAAGGTGTTTATTGCCAATATGCAAGGACTAGTTTAAAATAGTGATTTGGAGGGTGATCTTTTGGATTTCTCTGCCTCCTCCTCACTCTCCTCTGCTTCGTCATCATCGTTGTCGTCCTCCTCATCGTCCTCATCATCATCCTCGTCAAGTTGATCACCCTTCACATTACCTATAACACCTTCTCCACGATCCAAGCGTGGCTTTTGAGGGAACTTTTTGACAATTTCAGGCAAGGCCAAGAATCGACCTCCCATCAACTTCGACAAGATAATACCTGTGGCGACTCCGACATTCAATGAATCGACATTGTTTTCGATCCTGGACAGATTAGGCACCTGAATAAACGAGTCGCACTGATTCAGGATCTGCTTTCGAAGCCCGTCTCCCTCACCACCCATTACCAGCAATGTTGGTTTGTCCACTCCAGTCTCGGGCCATTTATGAATAGGACGGTTTCGCTTGGAACCATAAGTAACATGGGCTCCCACGACATGCCACCCATTTTTTTGAGAGTTCTGTTAGCAAAGCAAACACAAGAGGTAAAAAAAGAAAAGAGAAGGCATTAGAGTCTTGAGTCTACAATGACAGCATCACATCATTTTAACCCAAACGAACGTCGTTGACAAAAAACTAAAATACCTGGATAAACTTCATAAGACTCTGGACACCATAAGTCGGTCTGGCCTCCAAAGCACCCACACTGGCCTTGGCCACAACGGCCGAAAGAGGGGCACTGTTCTTGTTACAGACCACAACTCCATCCACACCCAAAAACAAGGATGTTCTCAAGATGGCACCCAAATTCTGAGGATCCACGATTTGATCGCAAGCCACCCACACTGGAGGTTGGTTCGCTTCCGCGGTGAACGGTGCAGAATGGCGTTTAGACAAGACAGAGTACGAGTTGTCCTCAACAGAGACCTCACTCAATCCAACGACAACATTTTTCTGGAGTGGAGAAGCTTCCAGGACCACACCCTAAGAACAACAATAAGAAAAAAAAAGGATGGAGCGAGGGGTTTAGTCGGACGAAATTTGATTCCCCTCTCCTTTGTTCAAAAGAACGTACCTGATGGGGGCGTTGACCAGCCAACGCATTGAGCTCATGCTTGTCCGTTTTGATGATTGGGATACCTTCCCTTTGGGCAGCATCGATACAATCCTTCACGGGATCTTCTTTCAATCTAGGCAGCAAGAGGACACGAAAAGGGTGAGAACAAAAAAAGGCAATCACTCCACATGATTGTGAACAAATAGCGCGCACGTAGACACCCGCCAGCGCCCGACGCATACTTTTTCCTGTTTTGGACAACGGTTTTGTTGTAATACAACTTGTAAGGTGTACGGTAACCGTTCGAAATGGCCGGTAGAACAACATTTGGAGAGTAGAGATAGTCTCGATCTGGGTCCATGTTCTGGCTGGGTCCACCTCGTTTTGTCGGCGAGAATTCTGGATCATATGAACGCTCTCCTGAACTTTGGCCCATGCCGCCGGCACGTCGATTGCTGCCAGAACCGAAGGAGGGTCGATCAAAGCTCCTGCCGCCACGATCTGACCTCTCGAATGAGCTGGACGATGAGTATGATGAAGAGGATCTTTCGCGAGGGGGGTAGGATGATCGTCCATATTTGCCAGAGTCTAGTTTCTCAAAAGGATCGTCTGATGACGACGACGGTCTCTCATGGGCCACAAAGGATGACCGCCCGTATTTGCCAGAGTCCTGCCTTCTGAAGTTGTCCTGCGACGATGAAGATGAAGAAGCTCTCCCCCTTCTGTCTGATTTCTCGAATATTGAACCACCACGGGTATCTTCCCTAAAGAGGAGCGCGGACGAGTTGAGGCATCTATAAGAGTATTGTGTTCCGATCCGAGTCAACGGGGTCGTGCTGCTCTTTACGGAGGCGAGGGTGCTGTAGATCTGCGCCATGGGTGTTCTTGGATGGATGCAAATGAGAGGAAGAGGGCCAATGTCGGTCGGTGGGCGAGATTCCTTGAGGGCGTGGGCGTCGTGATCAGAAGGTCGTTGATTCCCGAAAAGGAGGAAAAGGACAGGAAAGGGAAAAGGGAGTATGGGTGGCTGAGCAAACAATTTGCTCACACTCACTTGGCTTGCTTGCATCAGGAATGTTCAAGGTCCATTTCTCTCCTTTCTTTCTTTCTTTCTTTCTTCTTGACAGACTCGCCCCACCAGGACGCAAATCAGGACAGGACAGGACAGGACTGAATCAACTCTCTCTCCCTCACTGCAACATGGCCATGGACAACAAGACCGTGCGGGATGCCATCGCAATCCGCGGCACAGACCCTCAGTTCCTGATTGAAAAGATTCTCCGCACGCGCATCTATGAATGCTCCTACTGGAAGGAACAATGCTTTGGCTTGACCGGTATGCCTTCTTTCCCAGTCTTTCTCTCTTTCTTCTTGGATTGTGTTTTCCTCCTTAGCAAGGCATCTGACCTAAACAAAATTTGCTCCGCCTTTGTCGATTAGAATCCACCATCATCGAAAAGGCATACGAATTGACCAGCATTGGAGGCCAATACGGAGTCCAGAAACCCACAGACTTCATGTGCCTGGTTCTCAAGCTGCTCCAGCTTCAGCCTCGGGAACAGATTGTCATCAAATACATCACCGGTCTGACAGAATCCGAGAATAACAAGTAAGTTGCGGGAACTGTCCTCCATACTTCTGATTCCAAAGATCAGAACCAAGAAAAAAAAATCTCATCCAATTTCCCCTCCTTTTTTTTTTGTTGAATAGATATCTTCGAGCCCTAGGAGCGTTCTATCTTCGCCTAGTCGGGAAACCCATCGACATTTACACCTACCTGGAGCCGCTTTTGGACGACAGTCGCAAGCTTCGGAAACGGGGCATGGGCGGTTACTCGATTGTTCATATGGACGAGTTCATTGATGAGTTGCTGAGGGAGGAACGTGTCTGTGATGTGGTCTTGCCGAGATTGGTCAAAAGGCATATTCTGGAGGACTCTGGAGATCTGGACCCCCGTGTGAGCACTCTGGAGGCATTGGAGATGGAATTGGAACAGGAGCGCTTGGCAGAGGAGAAGGCCGCTAGAGGAAGTGATGCTGAGGACGGCGAGGACCGCCGATCGAGATCAAGATCTAGATCCAGATCCAAGTCTAGATCTCGCTCTCGTTCTCGTTCTAGATCGCGTAGCCCTGAGAGAAGGCGCCGCAGTGTTAGTGCCAGTCGGTCCCGATCTCGATCCAGATCTCGGTCCCGTAGCAGATCGCCTGTTCGGAAATCTCACAGCCGCAGGAGCCACAGCCGCAGTGCTTCTCGGAGCCCTGATCGCAAGCGGAGGGCATCACATAGGAATAAAAGTCGAAGCCGTAGTAGAAGTAGAAGTAGAAGCAGGTCCTAGAATACATTTTTACCTGACAACAAAGAACAATATTCACAACATTGCATTGATGATCCCCTGTTTTATTTGCCTCAATGACTGGCTTTGAAAGAGAGGAGAAGGTCTCATAGTCACTACCAGAGACCATAAGTAGATGCGCACATTTAGACAGAATGCAGGCATCGTTGTTCTAGTTCATGTCCTGATCATGATAGGGCTTTACTTATCGGGAATCGATTTTGGACTGAAGACGAGTCTGGCTGCCTCAACTTGGGCTCCAAATCATTGGAATTGGGTCTTTTGGCACTCTTTGAGTATTACTAACAAAATCCATTTTGACGCAAACGATTGTCAATGGCCATTTATTGACGATAAAGAAATGGAATGGATGTCACTTGAGATTACAATTTATGATTCCAATCCTGCTTTGTGCTGAATTGTCCTAAAAGCTGATGATATGATTTCCGCTTTGTCGTTGCTAATGGGTTCTACACGCAATTCCCCTTGTTCCGTGTAGAAAAGTAATCCGCCATCCTGTATCTGCAAGGACATGACGTGACTGCAACTATACTGAAATAGATGGTTTTCATAAAGACGAGCTATCTCATCTTCTGTTAGGTGCGGAAGCGAAAAGCAGAGAGAACGGTACTGCTTCTGAAGAGTCGCCAAGACTGAAGATGTAACGGATTGACTTTCATCCTTGATCGCAGCAACAAGAGGCCGGATGACTGATTCCTGTAATGAAGGTTGCTTGCCAAAAGCGGACGCCGCTGAAGACCTGACATACTCATATTCATCCTTGAGGGCATCAACGAGGGACAGGGTAGCTGACTCCGACAACGTAGACTGCATGCCTAATGCCGATGCTGCTGAATACCTGATATTTTTATCTCCATCCTTAAGTGCGGCAACGAGGGACTGGGCGACAGATTCCGGCATCGTAGACAGATAGCGTAATGCTGATATGGCTGATGACCTGCCACTTATATCTTTATCGGTGAGTAAGAGCACGAGGGACTGGGCGGCTGATTCCGGCAACATAGATTGGCCCCCTAATGCCGATGCCGCTGAACACCTGACAGGTTCATATTCATCCTTGAGTGCATTAATGAGGGACTGAATAGCTGATTCCGGTAACGTAGACTGCATACTTAATGCCGATGCTGCTGAATGCCTGATAATGTCATCTTCATCTTTGAGGGCGGTAACGAGGGACTGGACGACATATTCTGGCATCGTAGACAGCTTGCGTAATACTGATATGGCTGAAGACCTGACATCTTTATCTTCACTCTTGAGTAAGAGTACGAGGGACTGGGCGGCTGATTCCGGCAACATAGACTGGCTCCCTAATGCCGATGCCGCTGAACACCTGACAGGTTCATATTCATCCTTGAGTGCATTAATGAGGGACTGAATAGCTGATTCCGGTAACGTAGACTGCATACTTAATGCCGATGCTGCTGAATGCCTGATATTCTCATCTTCATCCTTGAGGGCGGTAACGAGGGACTGGACGACATACTCTGGCATCGTAGACAGCTTGTGTAATGCTGATACGGCTGAAGACCTGACATCTTTATCTTCACTCTTGAGTAAGAGCACGAGGGACTGGGCGGCCGATTCCGGCAACATAGACTGGCTCCCTAATGCCGATGCCGCTGAACGCCTGACGTTCTCAGCTTCATCCTTGAGAGCATCAACAAGGGACTGAATGGTTGAGTCCCGTAGCGTAGGCTGTCTTCTTAATACCGATGCAGCCGCGGACCTCACTTCTTCATTTTCACCTTTGAGTGCAGCAACAAGACGCTGGATGGTTGATTCCGGGAACGTAGACTGCTCGCCTGATGAAAACAATCGTCCTTCATACTCATCCTTGAGCGCAACAATGAAGGGTTGTATGGCCGATTCCGGTAACGCAGACTGGTAGCTTAATGCTAACGCTGCTTTGGACCTAACAGATCCATCTTTATCCTCAAGTACAGCAACGAGAGACCGGACGACACATTCCGACATCGAAGATAGCTTGCGTAATGCCAATGCTGCTGAAAGCCTGACATCTTCATTTTTGTCCTTGAGCGCATCAACGAGAGGCAGGGCTGCTGATTCAGGCAACGTAGGCTGGTCTCCTAATGCCAACGCTGCCGAATGTCTGACACCTTCATCATCATCCTCGAGTGCAGCAACAAGGGACTGAATGGCTGATTCCGGCAGTTCTGATCGGCTAGCTAGCACTGTTTCAGGTGAGAATATGATTGGCACACCTTCTTTCGTAACTCTGGAAGTGAGGGGCTGGATAGTCGGTCTTAATATGCCGGAGACGCTACAATAGCCTAATGCCGACGCCGCTGAGATCCTGACTCTCTTATCGACGTCCTGCAGTGTAACAATGAGAGACTGGATGGTTGACTCTGGCAAAAAGGACTGCTCGCGTAACGCCGATGACGCCCAGGACCTGACTCCGTTGATTTCATCCTTGAGTGCGTCAACAAGGGACAGGCTGGCTGATTGCGGCAAAGTAGACTGCTTGCCTAAAGCCCATGCTGCTGAAGATGCGACATTTTTATCTTCATCTTTGAGTGCAGCAACGAGGGCCTGGATGACGTATTCCGGCAATGTAGACCGGTTGCCCAACGCCCTTGCTACCGAAAATCTGCTGCTCCAATCCTCCTCCTCAATTACAGCAATGATGGACTGGATGGTTGAATCTGACAATGCAGAGCGGGCCCCCAAAGCATTTATGAATGCAATCTTCTGCGGGCATTCTGAGTTTAGTGCCTCAGCTAGAAGGTCCTCTGGGAACGAGTGTAGGCTGCCTGGAATGTGAATGCTTATATGAGAGTTGCCTTGCTGACATACTTGCATCTCAAAGTGTAGCCATTTCATCAGCTGTGAGCTCAATGTCACCACTAAAGCTGGGTCCAATCGATTTCGAGCCTCCTTAAAGCAGGATGCCAGTATCCGTTGATGGCGCCCCCCTATCAAATCGCGCGGTGCGCCTTGCAAAAGTCCAAAGAAGTCGTGGAGTGGTGCTCCCTCCATCATTCCTGCCACCATCGACCATACAATCTCGTATCGAGGGTTGTACTTGTGATGGTGAACAAAGGTTGTCACTTTCTCCATAGTCATCATTCCGGTCGAGAAGCATGTTTGTTGAGGGTGAAAGTGAAAATGGCGAACAATCCAAGTCGCTGCGAAATACTCCTGAAACGTCAGATGCAGGAAATGCCAAGCTTGTCGACTGTCGTTTGCGTGGTTCAGGTCCGCATCTGCAGTATGCAAGAATGATGTTTGCTTCATGACCTCAACGACTTGGGGAGGTAAAAACCGATCCCTGTCTGTCACTTGGCCTTTGAGATCCCCAAACGCGGAGAGTAGGTCTCTTTCATCGAACTCGATTTGGAAATTGTTGCTCATCCCTTTGAACGCGAGATAGCCGAGATGTTGCAGTTCGATGGCCATCAATTCATCGATATCTACAGGTGATAGTTGGCCGATTTGTTTCTCTGTCAGATCCTTTCCGCCAGCCATCTTTTTGAGCCGAATCGCATCCTTGCACCACAGTTTTCGCACCATAAGCTGATATAGTCCTGTCATAGTGATCGCCATTCCGTCTCTTGGGAGTGAATCCCAGCTGAAGCAGATAACGTCAAGTTGCACAGGGATATTGACAAGTCCTTGAATCAGCGGCGTTTGTCGAATAAAGTCCCGGACTGTTGGCACGGCTTCGGGTTCGAGCACCATGACCAAAAAGTCGTCAACATTTTGCTGACTGAATCCGACCGTTTCAAGTTCCAAATCAATTGGCGGTAGGAGTTTGCTGTCCAGACCGGACGGTCTTGAGGTGATGACAACATATTGTTGAGAGAGCAGAGTCTTCAAGAATGATCTGAAGTCCCTACTTTCACTGTTTCCCGTGTATGTCACAATCTCGTCCAAGCCATCCAGGACGAACAGAACCTTGCCCTTCTGAGCTTCAACTGCAAGACTGTGGGCTAATTCTTTTTGTTCTTGGTCAAGATCCTGGGCGATGAAAACCTTCTCGCGGAATAAGCCTTCAAGAGTGCGACTCTTGGATCCCCAGAGGTGACGCAGTGGAAGCCACAGTACGACATCGAATAAATCTCTCCACATTCCATTCTGGTGTGCATAGACCAATTTCTTGCACAGTGTTGTCTTGCCGATGCCTGCTCGTCCCTGCACCAAAATTTTCTTAGGGGCGAGTTCCCTTCCATCGCGCAGACGTTTGTTGAAAAGTTGTTCTAGGGGGATCAATGCCTGGGTATTTGTGTTTTGTACCGTTTCAAAACTAGGGATCCGATGGAAGGCTGCCGCCTGTTCTTTGAGATCCTGCTTTTTCTTTTGTCGATAATCTTGCGCTTCAACGATTGCGAGGTTGACAAAGCATGTCTCCAGATCCAGTTCCTGTCCTGAAACTCTGAGGATAAAGAGGTCTGGTTCATGATAAGTCTTGAGGGCGGAGCGAATGTCATCTAGATTGGGCGGTGTTGGGAGATTTGGCAGATTCTCCAGCTTTGCGAGCTGACGGCTCTTATCCTGAACTGCTTTCAGCACAGTGGAATTTGGTGTAGCATGCCCATCTGGTTCGGAAGGTCGGTTGTAATTCCAAGGCGGCGATTGCAGGTTTGATATTGATTTCAGCGTCATATTATGTTTTTCCATCTCGTCCAGCAAAAGCCTGGCGGCTATATATGAATCAACAGCAAACTAGCACATCAGTGCCGATTGCCTGGTACCAACTGTGATTGGTGTTTATGGATATCGCGATAGGACATGAGATCAGACATACCTTTAGAGAGCTTATCGTTTTTTGATACTATGTTCGTCAGCATATCAAAAATGACTCGATCAACCTCTTTCTTCAGATTCCAAAGCCCACTATCCCTGTAGAGTTCTCCAAGGAAAGTAACTGCGTCCTGCCTCGCATCCAGATCCCATTGAGGATCAGTGGCAAAGCGTCCAAGCAACTGGCAGATCCCCCACTGAAACATAAGTTGGTGTCGGCACGATACCGTGCTGATCAGGTCCTTGAACAGCACAAGCCTACCGGTCTGAATATATGATTCTGCCGTACGAAGAGCACGGTACCAAGCCCTCTTGAACTTGAGACCCTCCTTCACTGTGAATGTGGGACTTTCACCACCTTTGACCGCCTCTAAGGCGTCCTTAAGTAGTCTGACGCCACCTTTGCTGGCTTCATAAAGTTTCTCTAGACCCTCGAGCGCCTCTTTTGTCTCTGTCAGGTCAGGCATTTTGGCAAATCCTGCTCCACCTTTCAATATGGTCCAGAGTCTTCTGAATCCTGCGCGCCAAATATTGTCATCATCTGACACATTCAACAGCGCCTGCGTGGCATACGCAGCTTGGAAGGTCATATAGGGATTCTGGCTTGACTCTGACTCGCTTGACTCTGACTCTCGAAGAAGATCGGCCAATGGCCCATGAAGGTTAATACGGTCGATATCTCCAATTTGGGCATCCGCCATTGCATCTAAAACTCGCGAGATTGCTAGTAGTAGGGGATACTGATGGCTGGCTGAGTGCGAAGATCGTAGTCTCTTGTGAAGAATTCGAAGAATAGTCACAAGATCGTTCGAGTCGATGGATACTGGATCAGCTCCCTGAATCGCCAAGGCCAGCCCTTCCAATGCATGTAAATGCAGCATCTCTGACTCGTCAATAGCGTCGATAAATGTCTTGAGAAGAAACCGAGAATGGTCGCTGTTGAGCACTGGTGCCAATTGGACAACCTCCACAACTGCATCTGCTTCCTTCATCGTTTCCTTGGCAAACGTTTGAATGATTTCAACAGACAGGGTCTCCAAACGGACCCTTTCACTCCAATTTATCGAGGTGCTGTGTCTCCATGTGAGGGCCTCTAAAGAGAGATCGTCCTCCTGAACTGAAGGCTGTAACAGCGCGAGGCAATAGGCGAGTTGGTGGGTGGTTTGTAATTGCTCGTTTGGACCAGGCAGTGGGCAGATACAAGGCTCAGGAATGACATCTTTGCAAAAGAACAGTCCAGATGCCGGGATAGCATTAGCCGCCGAGGGAGAAATGACCGCTTGCGAGGAAGGGAGAAGAGGCAGCCTGGAGGTGGAAGGAATGTCGATAGTTTTGGCAACAAAAGTCGCCGTGGATGTAGTGCTGTTTGATGATAAGAGAGAGTTCCAGTGGGCGACTCCTGCTTGGGTGATTGTCGAAGAAAATCCTGGTCCGACTAAAGACGGGGCGATGGTCGCTGCATAGATCTTCATTCTTCCTTCGAGCTTTTGCCTAGCGGAATGTAACGTCGTTATTCAGTTAGATGGTCTCATAAATACAACCCACTGGAAACTGATGAGGAGCAAGATGAGCACTTACCTCACGTCATTGGCCCTCTGCCTGCACTTTACAGTTTTTTCCTGTATCTGTTCTTCCGAGTGATCTTCTAGCGTCATTGCGAGGTCCTCGAAGGCGACAACTATTTCCTTATGAGTGGAAGAATCCGCCTTCATAACGTCGACACTATCAAGGGCTTTCTTGGCAGCCCGGTAGTGTTTGATGATGGATTGTTTAGAACCTTGAGCTTTTTTAGCAGCTTCGATGTTGGCCCTTGCCTTCGTCAAGGCATCTTGTGCGGAAGGCTTCTGCATGGCAGTTCTATTACAAAAATATACATGGCCCGTGAATCAGAAACGGTTTTCACTTATGGAGCGCCTTGTAGTCGTAGTGACGGTACCTGGCAGAGGTGTATACTCCTGTTATAGATAAGGGAACGACTGAAGAACAGAGAGGATGAAAGACCAGGGTAAAGGTCAAGGGTCAAGGACTAAACTCAGTTTTAAAAGGGAGGACGTGGTGATAAAGAGTGAACAAGCGGGAACAAGAGCAAAAGAGGATAATGTGAACAGGAAGAAGAGCAAGAGGGACAAGTTCGATAGCCATTCCTTTTCTTTCTGTATTGTGCCTGACAGGGGTCAAAGCATTGGCAAAGCATGGGTAAACAGATAGGACATGGGCTTGAACAGAGGGCGAACACTTGTGTGACATAACATAAAACACCATTAATGTTGCTTTGTGCTGTGGTTTGCTTGACGGGTGTTCAAGTGTGGCTCTGGTGGTCTGAAGCCAGCTACACCTTACAACGACAAAGAAGACCAGGAGAATCTTTAGCGGGAACAGGGATGAGGAGAGAGAGAAAGAGAGAGAAGGGGAGAGAGATCGCGGATGCAAGCAGGAATATCCTCGCGTGGTTTTGGTGGCGTGTCTCCTGTGGCGGTCCTCACGTGCCGCTCGCGCATCTGGACATCAGGGGACTCGATCTCGGGCAAATGACCTCTTCTTTCATTCTGCCACACATTTCGTCCTCTCTCCCTCAGACACAGCTCCTCTATCCTCAATGACCGTCGAGCACCACCTAGTTGTCATCACCGGAGCCAACCGCGGCTTTGGTGCCAGCGCCGCCCATTCCTACGTCGCCCACAGCGGAGCTCAGAAGGTCTCGTTTGTACTCGTGGGAAGAAACCAGCAGGGGCTTCAAGATGTCCTGGACTCGCTCCCCAGTAGCAACAGACAGGTTAAAGTCAAGGGCATCGTTGTTGCAGACGTGGATCTGGCTCAGGTTGACCAACTGGACGTGAATCTGGTCCGTATTGAGGACGCCATCTTTTCGATCAGGAACGAGTCCTTGCAGTCTGAAGTAAGATTACCTCAAATCAACCTCCACCCACTTTTTTTTTCAACAGAAGGACACGCGCACTTTGATTTGGATGATTGTTTTCTAATCAATTGAGGATATTCTTTCTCGAAATAGGATGTGGTCACAAAGTCAGTTTTGATCAACAATGCAGGATCTCTGGGCGACTTGAGCAAGACGGCCAAGGAGTTCACCTGGCAAGAGACTCGCGCCTACATGGATTTCAACGTCACCTCGTTTGTGGGTCTCACGTAAGACTCTTTTGACCGCAACTCACAACAACAATACACCTGCGGATGAAAAGAAAGAATTGGCTGCTGCTTTTAAATCAAGACGACTAATCTTCGTGGGACGATATTCATCTTCAAATAGATCCACCTTTATCAAGGGATCGCAGGCAGCATTCCCCAAGGAACAGTTCCCAAAGCACAAGACGGTCGTGGTTAGCATCTCGTCCTTGTTGGCAGTCCAGGCCTTTTCAAACTGGGGTCTCTATGCTGCCGGCAAGGCTGCCCGTGATCGTTTCTTGGGCGTGATCGCATTGGAGGAGGTACTTTTTTTCTTTTCTGTTCTTATATTGACTTTTATTCTCGGCTTGGTTGAGACTAACTCACCCTAAACCAACGCCGTTATTTCTAACCCAACATAGAAGGACAACAATGTTAAAACTCTCAACTATGCTCCAGGACCTTTGGACAATGAGATGCAGGCAGATGTCCGTCGCACGTTGGGTGATAAAGAACAACTGGAAATCTATGACGGCATGCACAAGAGTGGATCGCTTGTCAATATGGACGATTCGAGCCGAAAGTTGGTCCTTTTGTTAGCCAAGGATACGTTTGCAAGCGGTGCTCATATTGACTTTTATGACGAAGAACAATAAAGCAGCGAAAATGAAAATGTATTTTTTCAAAAAAAACAAAAAAAAATGGGCGTATATTTTTTGGGAAGATTGGATTTCAAAGAACATTGGATTCTTTCCAACAGACTATTGAGGTGGAGCAAGAGGCGGCCTGACATATCCGCTGGAATTCGACCCGCTAGAATTTGACCCGCTGGATCCAGGAGGCCGTACAAAGTTGGTATGGTTGACATCCTGGGTACTAGTTTGGACATCTTCAAAGCCCGGTGCCGCATGGACCACATTAGCGGAGCTCGTACCAACGCTCGATAGCCGAGTCTGCATGTTTGGCCGTGGTGGCAGATTTTGTGGATTTGGAGCCGACAGGGGCGTCGAGACAGTCGTTGTTGTGGCCACAGAGGTCAAGTTCTGGTCATGTTGTTGTTGCTGTTGTTGAGCAAGGACATAGGCCAGATACTGATCTTCAGGCACCGAATCCGGAACCCTGACCGCCACTGTGGATGTGACGCCATCCTCCGCAAAGTTGCTCTGGTTCAATGGCAAGGGAGCATGTCCTGTTGCCGACATGGTGGGCGAAGCCGCGGTAATCGACGACTGAGCATAGATATCGCCAGAATAAGCGGCTGTGGAAGGAGAAAAGCTGCTGTTACTGTTATAGTTGTAGCTGGCGTGACTCGCTGCAGGACTTGAATTGGCTGCTGTCGTACTAAAGGTCTGATTGCTGTTGCCACTCGTGTAACTCGAAGTCGGGACATAACCAGGGACGGCAATGGTCGATCCAAGAGGTTGGGAGGTGAAGGCCGGTGGCCTCATGTAAGAGCTTGAGGTCACAGTGGAATCGGCAAAGGTACTGACTGCTGGGGAACCAATATTTTGTGCTTTGTAAATGTCCTCCGCCAATACATTCGAGGTCAAGTATCCCTGCGTGCTGGTTGGTTGGTAAGGAACGAATGCGGCAGAAGTCGGAGGCATACCCACACCAGCTGGTGCAGAGTACGCTGTCTTTGGCACGTATACACTTGTGGGTGCGGCAGAGAATTGAGAGGCATGGACAATGGGCGCCGATTCCGTGTGCATCTCCTTTGGAAGAATTGCGTATTGAACCGGAGGCGGGGGATACGCCTGGTATTGTTGTTGCAGGTGCTGGTTCTGATCATAAGGCGAGTATCCAGCGGCGATTGCTGCATAGCCTTCGCCTCCCCCCATCAACGGGGCCATGGAACCAAATCCTGACTGATCCTGCGGGCCACGCGAGTTCGGGTTTGGAATAGGCATGCTTTTTTGGGGGTTTCTAAGTTCATTGGGGTTTGCCATGCCGGCTGCCGCCATAGCGATTTCTCTACCATCCTTTTCTGCGCCGCTTGCACTCATGAGGCCACTGCGAGAAGCTCCACTTGCAGACCCCTGCTGATCTGCTGGGGCACTGTACTGTGCTCGCTCTTTACGTTTCAGGTAAAAGAATATTGCCCCTGCCAAGCCAATGACTGCCAATCCGCCCAAGGCGCCTCCCAAGATTGCGCCCAAATTCGACGATTTAGAGGTGCTGCCGCCGGAGGAGCCTGAGGGTGGGATTGTGCTGGGTGCTGAGCCTGGGGTCGCACCGGCCGAGGGTGATTTTGGTGCATTCAAGTAATACGATGGAGCGGTGTAATTTTTGACCCAGAGCATCTTTGTCAGATCGAAAATCTCTGGAGTAACGTTCAATGTGTTGAGACCGTCCGTGCCTCCCCAAACAATAAGTTGGTCGCCGACGATGATACATGCCATGTAGGCACGAAGGTCGCCATTGGGACCCTGAGTCCATTGGCCAGTCGGTACATTCAAAACAAAAGTGGTGTCTGTGAAATTAGTGGGCGTTGTAGGACTGTTGGGAGAGCGCCCTCCATAGACCACGATCGTATTTCCATCTTCACTAGCCGCCATACAAAAGTCGGATCTAACGGGAGGAGGGGTGCCAGTTGTTGTCTAAGAAGGAATATCAAAGGAGCTTGGGTTGTCAGAGTTGCTTGGCCCTCTTCTTTGCCAAAGCTTGGCCGCGTTGGGTGCTTTGCCAACTTACAAGGTTCGACCAGGTATTAGTTGCAATGGTGTATTCTGTCACGTAGGTAGCTTGAAGATCGAATTCAATAGAGTAGTTCAGTCCTCCATAGTACATCAACGAGTGTCTGGCCTTGTTGTAGACTCCGCCCGAGAACATGCGTGAGGTGAACGTGTTTGGGGGCATGTTCATCACAGATGTTGTGCCAGTATTGTTGGGATTGAAAACGTCCAGATAGGTAGTGGCGTCCAAGTACACCAGCCATGAGGTCGGGTCCAGAATCGGACGCACTCCCTGTCGATCCTCTGTGGTAGCGGGCATTGTCATGGTTGTGGGCAGCCAGGCGTTCGCCTGGACGATATAAGTGTCGACAATCATCGAGTTGTTGACTCCAGATTGCAAGGTGTAGACTGTGTTGTTGTCGGGGGCGGCCACCATGTAGTACCAGTAGTTGGGGTTGCTGGAAGCAAGTGGTGTCCAGGGTGGGTTGCTGACGTCCCAGCTGTGGGAGAGGTCCAGGGCGAACAATTGACCAGTCAGGTTGACCTGGCTGTTGTTGACGAGAGCACGGCCTCCGTTGACCAGGAGCTTGCTTCCAGATCTTGCAAAAGCAAACTCCTGGACGGGGGAAGGTGTGGCAGAGGAGGTTGCCTGTGCTGACGTCTGGGGGATAGCGGTCCAGACCAAGGCCAGGGCTAGGCCAAGGGCAAAGGACCACGAGAAGGTGGGCATTGCGCGCATGGATGTGCAAGTCAGCAGTACAATGTCGATGCAGGAATGAGGAAAGGGAGGATGGATGGATGGATGAATGGATGGAGGTGGAAGGTGCACAAAGGAGAGAAGGAAGAGGCGAAAGAGGAAGAAGAACGTCCACGCCAGGGCTCCAATGCACAACGTCTATCGGCCCCTCTGCCCATGCATGTCTCCCAGTGTCTCTGAACAATTACACCACACACACCGCCCAAGCCCATGCACATAGCGACCCGCGTGTGGGTTCTGGACCCTGGCTGGCCACTGTCTTTCTTTCAACCACAGAGACACGCACGCATTGGCCCACCATGCCCTGCTTGCCTTTGCGTGCCTTTGCTTGCCTTGCTGCCTTGTTGCCTGGTCGGGCTGCCAAATGCGCCGAGGTTGTTCCCCCTGCTACACGCTGTTACTCTCTTTTTGTTTGTTTCTTTCTTTCTTTCAGGCAAAACAATAATTACAGTTGGAAAGTGCTCTCGTCCCTGTTCCGCGCCTCCCCCTCCCGTGCCAACAACGTCCGAGAAGGTGTTTCCAGCGGCGACGAACAAGGGTCAAGATACACATGTGTGAGCCATGCATTCCGACCGTTACTCTCCAGGAGTAGAGGTACCTTCTTCAAAGCCAGACTGATAGTTTAACTGTCATAACAGTCCATTCCTCTCTTTCTCTCTCTCTCTCTTTCTCTCTTTCTCTCTTTCTCTCGATATGGAGTACATACCAAACAATGGCCGATGGCAGTGTCCACAGATTCTCTGCTGACAGAGGATTGATCCCTCGACCGCGTGAACTCCCCCTGTCCAAAAGGAGGACGAAATTGGATGCATGCAAGATGCGATGAGCGCTCTCCCTCCCTCCCCTTTTGACGCTGCGCTGTCCACTTGTCCTTTTTTTCATCTCTTGCTTTCGTCCGCTTCTTGTTTACTCGCTCGGAGACGCCAACTGCCATCAATAATCAAGAGTAGCATCAAGAGATAGCCTTTTCCGGTCCTAATGTTGGACAAGCAGGGGCCAGTGGTGTTGTGCTGTGGTTTCTTGCCACGGCGAAGCCTCCTCTGTTCAAAAAAAAAAAGGGAACGACACGGTCGCACAAAGACAGCGACTTTTTTTTTGCGTTTCACAGGAAGATCCTGCGCCCACATTCAGTTATTCTTTACCCCTCGGTCTTCACTTTCTCTTTTCCCAGTCAGGGCCAGGCTACCACAGATGAAGAAGCCAACCGAGTTTGTTTGTCTTTGCAAAATCCCTGTCGACTTCTCGGTCGAAACCCCAGGATTCAACGCGTGAAGGGCAGCGCGAGGAAGGTTTGCCTACCGGAAATGAATAGAGACGCGTCGCGAAACAACTACAGCCGCCAACAGACCGTTGGAGGATCGGCATGCGTGTTGCAGGTGTCATACCGCCGCTGTGTTGCCGCTGCCGTTGGACCACGCTCAGTCCTCTTCCTCATCTGCCTCATTCCAACTTCATGCACAGCTCATTTACCTTACGACACCCACGGCACATTGCATTGCTAGTTCACCTCATTACTCCTATAGTATTCTTAACACCAGAGCTGTCCTTCTGGGCCTTTTCCTTTCGCCAAGCAAAAGTAACCCATTAAGGTGGGCACCTTTGATCAAGTCGATCTTGTACAATGTCTTGGGCTGACGATTCTTGGCGCCATGGATAAATCATCGGTGGAAAGCGCTGGAACAAGGATCGGATGCGGAAAAAGTCTCTTTCATATCCACTGACGGTCAATGCTTTGCACAATAGTGCTAACAAATGGGCTAGTTCAATAATGTTTTAATCTAGTGCACTATGAGCCTGGATATCCTTGCTTGGACTCGATGGCGTACGAGAGTTGATCCCTCTCTGCGTTCATAGAGTCGGTATACGATGGGAGTGACGCCGGTGTCGGCAGCTGTTCCTCGCCCACTTCTTGATTGTTTTCTGCCCCGACTGTTTCTGTGTGGCGTTCACTTTGCAGAGTATTGCCTTCTGGCGTCAAGAAGGCCACCGCTGCCTCTGAGATAATGTCATCCACGGCCGACAGATTTGTCAAGGTGCCCTCCATCAAGCCCAAAGCTTCTTCCTCGTAGCACCTTTCGTTTTCCGCAGACACTTCCTTTGAAGTAAGTGATGTCAAATACGACGGTAGCCCTGATCGATCTGATTCTGGTCCTGTTGGTACCCCGTGAAGGATCACTGGTACCTGACCCACGATGCGTTCCTTGTCCTCCTTTTGGAAAACCATGCTTTTCATCTTTCGATCCAAGCTCTTGATCCGCTCCGCGAAAAAGAGTGTGTAGCGCAAGAAATGCTGGATTTCAATGTGAACCCTGCCAAATTCCTCGTCCTTGATCTCCTTATCCTCTTCGTAACGCTGAACCCTCTTCAGCTTCGAGACATGAGTATAGGTCGAGGAATTGGTGTTGCCCCATCTTCCGCCTCCTTGTTTTTTTATCCTTTCATTCGTGCAACTTGGATCAGGTACTGTAAATGCAAACCTTTTGCTATACCTGATCACTGGCACGCCACTAGGACTACTCCCGTCCATGGAGGCATATCGAAGATCCCGCCTCACAGGCACCCAGGAGCTTGCATCCGCTCTCTGGGCATGGACTGCCCTCTCTCGAATACCTATCACATATCGTTTCCGACTTGCAAAAGGATCCACGATCCCGGCTACGACGGCGGCTTCGAAAACCTCTTCTTCTTTCCTTTTCTGAACTCGATAGATGGCTCGTTCCCACAAGGTCACTTGGAAACTCTTGACCTGAATGATCTCCGGGTTGAGGATTGAAAGCTGAATATGGAGCACTGGTGGGCCTGATTCTTTCAAGAACTGAGTGAAAGGGATCGAGACTGTTGACTCTGAATGACCAGGCCAGACATCATGGACAGTTATTGGAACGAGATCGTTCGCATTGTTTTCCAACTCTCGATCGTAGGCCTCGGCTTCGCGATCATGTCGTAAGGACGTCTGCTGCACATCACCGTTAGCAACATTGGTAGAGGAGACATCGGTTGTAGTAGTAGCAGCAGCCTCGGCAGTGATGGCTCGTTCTTCAGCCAAGACGGCCGATGCTTGCACATAGAGACATCTGGACCTGGGAGCACGGTAGATTTGGAGAACCGAAAAGGTTTCAATAGCGCTGCCTTCGCTTTGAGATCCAATGCTCAGCTTGGTTTTCAGTTTGTGAACAAGGTTGAACTGAGAAGACGGCAATATCACTTTGGCAGTGAGTCGATAATACGTCCCCCCTTCAGGGGTTGCTACTGACGGTGGTGAGAGGTTCGGGATCCGAAGAATGAACGGAACTTTGATCATCCCTGGCTGGAGAAGTAGAATGGGTTCGCCTTCTTCTGATGAGTCATCCAATAGGAACTGCTCTCCATTTTCCTGTCCTGTCTCCAAAGCGGTCGCCAAAGTGGGCGGTTGGATTGGAAGCAATTGAGAAAGGTCCAGGTGGGTTTGAAAAGTATGAGATCGCTTTCCAGAAGTACCAAGCAAGGCCAGGTGGGTGATGCCACTGAGGCTTATCTTTGCATTCGAAAGGACTCGCGTTGGTTTGGTGACTTGAAAGGTAAGATAGCCGGTAAGAGGCGTAGTGTAGTTGCTGCTCGCCTGGTCATTGGAGTTACTGTTGACGATCAGATGGGGTGGTACTAGGCTGGAAATGGTTGAATTGGATGAGAGTATCGATGTCGACGACAAGGACGAGGAAGACAAATATGACGACAAAGTGTCCAAGGTGGATGAGGCCAACGAGGAGGAAGAAGGCTGGCCAATGGAAGACAAAGCCTGGACCATCTCGTCTTGACTGAGGGTAGGGACAATCAGTCCCTCACCCGGGAGGACGAGGTATGGTTCATCCAGGGATATCTTGAGACTGACAGTCATGGTAGCGCAACACTGAAGTGGAGAGGGGAAGAGAACAAAGAAAAGACGGGAGAGACGGCTTTTTGAGCAGGCCCGTGACAGACGGTGAGAGCGCCGTGCGCAGCGCTGACAGCATGAGAGCCGTGGCGATGATCCATCGAGATGGATGGACAGGGCAGGACAGGCGCAGCACAGCACAGCACCGATGCAGACAAGATGCATCCATGTTACCGTCTCGGAACTACATGTACATGCCCACCTGCCATGCATGCATGCACATACACGCGCTCCCGCCTGCTTTGCACGCGTCGCATGGTCGTTCGTTCCCACAAAGGTCACGCGTCCCAAAGGCGCCGCAACTGACCGCCCCTTTTCAACCGGAAGGAATGGGATGCAACATTGCATGCTGGTCTCTCCTTTAATTAGTCTCTCTGTCCTCGCCCTCCCTCCCCTCCCCTCCTTGGACCCCTCCTTCCCTCCACTTCGTCATCCAGGTGCCACTCCCGCGCGTCATCCCTTCCATCACCGGACCCCTCCGCATCACCCTGCGCTGTTTCGTTCGTTCATTATACCTTGCTTTCCTTATCGCTATTATTTATCTCTTAATACGTATGTCCGACCTTCTATCCATCCTGGACCGTCTTGTCCAAGAGAACCTACACGGCCCTATAGATCCATCGACGGTCTCGCCGTCGAACAGTCGACAGCAGCCGCAGCACCACCGTATAACAGAAGATATGGACGCGCGCGATCCAAGGTGAAGAACGATATTAGAAAGAACGATGATCTACCACGCGCAATCGATTGAACTCGATCGAGAAAGGACATATACTAAGCTTCCAACATTCATTGTCGTCGACCATTAGATGGAAGCAGCTGTTCAAAGAGTTCTTTCTGGCGGACCATTCTGACGACAGGAACGATGATCTCCTATTTTTTGTGCAAAGAGCGGACGAGGTTGAGAATGGGGGCTTGGGCGTTGACCCCGTGTTTGTAAAGCGCAAGATCAAGCCGCAAAAGAAACCTCTTGGGCATCAACGACAGGAACATCATCCACAGGAAAAGGAACAGAAGCTTTTAACGCCTGCTCAGGAAGCCGTTGTTCTTTGGAAAGACACCTTCTTTTTGAACGTCATTGTTCAGGTAAGATGCTCGAGCCATGGAACATCTCAAGATGGCGTGCCAGAACCTTGGACTTATCACTCCCTCGTATCAATCCGTTCGTACACAGCTTCATTGCAAGTTGACAGTGGCAGTATGCTCCCGAGTGTCCGAGACGGATCCACAGACGGGCGTTGTCAGGACAAGTATGACCTGCACTCGGAAACATGTCTCCAAAAGGGTGTACGCCTCACCCACAAAATCCCGCATGGATGTCAAAGAGGAATCTGTTGAATGCTCCTGGCCTCTGATCTACTACGTGGTGGATGACTTTGAGGACATGTTTGAGCAATTGATGGTTCGAGATAACGAGTATCTTTGTGTCGAATTGGCAGTGACTCTTCCAACTGCGACATCGTCAACCTCTCTGTCAGATGAAAGTGGCGGCGTTCCCAAAATCTCGACATCTGGATTATCGCGTTACGTGGATCCAGTATCGAGCCCCGATGGATTACGAGCGGGAAAACCATTTCCGACTGCATCGTTTATGACGTCTCCTAGTGCACCAGGATCAACCAAAGCGAGCAACAAGATTACACTGTTCCAAGGAGCGGCTGGATTTCAGAGTCTTCTAGGGATCTATCAACAAAAGGCCGCGCCAAAGATCGGAAGACGATCTTTTAAAAATTTGTTGGGAACCTTGACGGTACCCACCGAGTTTGTGATGATGCGCGGACCTGGTGGACGCGGACATGCCCAGGTAAAAATCGCAACCTCTTGAAGTGAACCTTCCCTTGCGATTGCTGATCAATATTTCTTTGTTTTCATAATCAGGTGGCCATCACTGCTTCTAATATCGGCGATGACCCGGCATTGGCTTATGTGGAGGAAGGCTCGTCTCCAACAAATCACAGTGGCAATACAAATGGAAATGAAAACGGACATAGCCCGTTATCATCCGAAAAGAAACTACCGCCAATACCAGGGGTTCCTGATCGATCCAGCGACCTGTATCATCATACCACGACAGCCGGGTCTCCTGCAGTGATGTCTTCCCCTGCACCTTCTTCAAGACCTAGGATTGAAATCATCACCCCTACCTCACTGGCTCAACAGCAGGCAACCCAAGCACCAGCTCCACCACCAAAACCCAGTCCAACTTCCGTAAACTCTGGTGCTAGGTCATTTTCGACCGGTTCATTCTTTCAGTCTCTTCGACGGATCTCGTTGTCGACATTGGCACAAGCTGGGGTATTTGGTGTCTCAAGCGGAGGACCTCCCGAGTCTGGCTCCAGCACTGGCAGTAATAGCAACAGCGGGATTATCAACTCGCCTTCGTCTTCTACGACGACTACGATAGCTCACCATCCGATACATGTGCATGTGAACGCCTCCAGTCATAGCTTAGGTCGACCATCCTCTGCCTCTTCACCTCCTTCGTCTCCAATCTCTGTTTCTGGACAAAAAAAACAACTCAACGTTGCCCAGGTGTCCAGTTCGTTGCCTCCTTCGTCTGTGTCGTCGACAGCAGGTTCGACGACGGAGAGTATTTCTGTGGGAACGAGACAGGAAATTGAGGCGTTGGTGAAGCAGCCTCAGAGTTTACGATGCTGCATGACCTTTGTAAATGTGCCTTGGACTGGTATCGTGACCCTGCTGATGAACCACGCGTACAGCGTTCAGCTGAATGCTATAAAAGACGCTGTCCCGCCTTCGACTGCCCCTAAGCCCGACTCAGAAAATGTGACGATGCCCAAGGGTATGCAAAGGCTTTCGAGACAATAAACACGCTGATATATTGTGGTGGTATCAGGGTTTCGAATCACCTCTTTGAAAGACCATGGTTGCTTCTTTTTCCTATTCATTTTTTTTCCTCTTCATTTTTTTCCTCTTTCTCTTTTTCTTCGCGCATTCGTCCTTTCCTCTCTTCCACTCAACAACGAAGCACCAGTTCATGGATCATGCCATTTGAGGCTAACACAACATCAACATCCACATCCTCGGCCAATATGAGCTCTTCCACTGCAAGCTTGTTGAAAAAGAGCCTCAAGAGGCATGACAGCGCAGACAACCATGCTGAGGACAATCAGGGCAATCCAACACCCAAACGAAACTGTCAATCTAGATCAAAACGAAGCCGCCAATCTAGGTCAAAGAAGGGAATTTCTACGGTGTCCACATTCACTGCCACCAAATACACTATAACTACTAGGAGTAAGGATAATTGTCAAGAAACGCGCTTGCAGAGTATCTTTCGAAGCACTGCGATCGGCGTATGGCACAGGATTCTTGACTTTTTGCCTGTATCCCATATCCCCGCTTTATCCTTGTGCTCGAGATCAACACTTCACATCTGTCAGACTTGGCCGGTTTGGAAGGATTTTTGCGAGACAAATGATCTTGGGGAGCCAAGAGGGAGGTCGAGTCAATCCTACATGGCTCTCGTATGTACTGAATCCTTTTACTTGTGCGACCAGTGCCACAGCAGAACCACGGGTGCAAAGCCTTTTCTCCCGCAAGAAATACCCTTGTCCATCCATCATTTTGGAGACCATGCTCATATCTGGAGACTCTGCTGGGAATGCCGTGTTGATTACTACAAGATGTTTCCGCCCCCAATTCCGACCATCGATCCGAGAAAAGTGGCAACAGCAGACTGGATCACTAGGAACCTGTGCTTGACGGAAAAGGATCTGGATAAGGGATTGGAATACTTTTATGAACCGGATCACAACTTGTTTGCGGACTACGGTGGGTTATACGTGGACCAGGACAAGATCTGTCGTGGTGGGTATACCTCCACCAGTGGCCTCAAGCTATACAATACGGCAAAGGCGATGGAGTTTGCGACATGCAAGTTTGGTGGTGCGATCGGGCTCAATGCTGTCAGGAAACAGACCGCGATACAGGTCAGACAGGACTACGACTTGAGGAAGCATCAGTACTCCAAGTTGTGCTGGTCCAACATTTTCAAAAAAAGATAGGACGCCGAGTATCATACAAATAACGCCTTTGTCATTTACGACCATAGTTCGCAAGCTGAATAAATACACGATACACTTCGCTCCTAAAGGCAGGTAATCTTGTTGGCAAACAGGGCAATTGACTTCTCTATCCAGGTAAATCCGCGTTTCTCGTGGGTGCTCTAACAGCCCAGACAGACTCGACTCTCCCATTCATCCAAACTTGAGTTTTTTTTTACAGGATGGTATTTTACAAATTCTTTTGGATGATTAGATAACGGTGGAGATCACTTCTCACCAAGCTATAGAAAGTATAAGTGCTGATGTCTTCCCTTTCAAAGACCCCCAGGCACTTTTGGAAACGAGATCCCATTCAGAGTTTCGGACGCTGTCTTCTTGCTATTCTTCTTTTTGACCTCTGTCTGTCTCAAGAAAAAGATGTCCCGATGCAAAACCCAGTACGATGGCTTCTTTCTTGCCTCTGCTTGCCGCCTCTCCAGTTCCTGAGCCTGTATCCGTGCCTTTGTTGCTTCTTCGTCATTAATAAAAGAAGTGACCGAGTTGGCAGCTTTGGAAGCTACGGATCCCAATCCTGAAAAGACAGCGGATCCCAGTTTGGCGGCATTGGATTTCTTATCATCGGTTTCCTTTTTGGCAGCAGACTCGGCTTCCAATTGCTTCTTCTTTTCGGCATCGGCTTTTTTCTTTTTGATGGCTGCCACGGCGGCAAGGGCCTCGGCGGTGGGAACAGGGGGAAAGCCTTCTCCGGTGGCGAATCCTGAATCCTGAAGATGAGAGGGACAGATATAGAACCAGTCGCCACCGTCCTTTGCAGTCAAGACCTTGGTGGTCATTTTCATGCAGATGTAGCTACAAAAAACAGAAAGAGGTTGGCTTTTGAGGTTAGCACCAGTTTGTTTGGTATGTGCCATGTGCACTGGCAGTCGGACTGGTATGTTGAAGAGTCTAGAGAAAGGGTGGGAAAGTAGAGAGAAAGAGAGAACAGCAGTTACCATGAGCGCTCGCTTGTGGCAGTTTTTTCGACGTAGGCATTGCGCAAGGCCGTTGACATTGTCGACAAGGTTGCAGGTCAAGAAAAAAGAGCAGAGGCTGAGGAAAGAGGGTGAGGTGAATGGAATGGGATGGAATGGACAGAGAAGGCCAAGAAAGAAGAAAAAAGAGTCGACGCCCAAAGAAAAGAAAAAAGGAGTGACTGTCCCACTTCTCTCTCGTATCGCCCTTCTCTTTCCAACGGACACACGCTTGTCAAGGCTTGACGTGTCATCATCCTTCCTTCCTTCTTTCCATTTCCACATCACCATCATGCTGGCCGACAGATTCAAGAGCGCTTCCGCCTTCATGGCAAACAACCGCAAACTCAACCTGCCCTCATCAACAAAACTCGCCGTAAGGACATGTCTAACATTCCTCTGTCCCATGGAAGCCAACCTCTCTCAAGCCTCAACCACCTAACGAATTTATTGTACCCCCCTTGTAGCTTTATGCCGACTTCAAGATAGCCACAGAAGGACGATGCACACAAGCACGTCCATCACTAATCGAGTTTGAAAAGTCTGCAAAGTGGAAGGCATGGAAGGAGGCCGAGGCTACGTATCTGAAGCAAGAGGAACAGGATCCCGAAAATACTCAGGACACGCTTTCCACCCGAGCCATGATCTCGTACATTCAACGTGTTGAAGACGGACAATGGGGCTGGAACTTTGATCCGTCCGAATCTTTGACTCTGGAACTTTCATCGACCAACAACACTGCGTTTTCATCAACAGGAGATCACGATCTGGATGAACTCAACGAGTACTTGGGCGTTGACAAGGACGAGATCTCGGCAGAAGAGCTGTTGGCTCGACCTTATGTTCCTATTGAGGGTCAAGAGATAGACGGCGCGAGTATGACGGCCTCGGGGATCAGCACAATGGCCTTGACTGAAGAGTAAGTCCAAAATGAAGTCTTTTACTGGGATATGACTTGATCTGCCACGTAGTGCTGAGATTTTGGGCGTTTTTTTTTTTTTTTTTGTTGCCACGACGATTTTTTTTTTTAGAGATGATGATCTGGGAGAGGATGTACTTGCCTCAGCAAAGAAAGGGTCAATAGAATCTCTTCGGGAAGCCATTGCTGTCGATCCTTCTCTCGTTTCAGCTACGGATGACATGGTGAGTACCTAATTGACGGATGGGTTTTAGATGTTTGTTCTTTTCTGGAGACATCAATAGGCTCATCCAAAGACTTTTTTGTTTGTTTAGGGAATGACGCTATTGCATTGGGCTTGCGATCGTGGACAATTGGATAAAGTCAAGGCATTGGTGGAGGAGTATGAAGCCGATGTCAATGTTCAGGATATGGAAGGCATGACACCTCTTCACTACGCTTACATGGCAGGATGGCCGGAAGTGGGCACATATATCAAGTCGGTACCAGGAGTCGATTTGGAGATTGTTGATCACAGTGGCATGCTGGCTGAAGAATACGAAGACTAGAACGTTACCTTCGTTACGAAATACCCTAGAAACACATAAACACAAGGAAGGAAAAGGAGGTTACTGTTCGACTTCTTTTAGTTTTGAAAACTGCCTTGTAGGCTCAGGTGTGTCCGAGGTTGTTCCTGACAAGGGATTCTTATTTCAATCTAGCGTCAAACACCGTTGGTGCGACAGGGGATTCTGTCGTTGACTTTATTGATGCTAGCACAACATCCATTGCACTGGTCCGCCAGTTGAAAAAGCAGACAAAGAAAATGAAAAAAAAGGAAAAAAAAAAAGGAAATGATCCACAGTCTACCATCAACACCCAGATATTGACCAGCTGGTTGTAGCGATGCTGTGATTGATCTTCGCAGGATTAGGTTAAAGAGTATCTGGTGGGGGGTGAGTTTAGTCCGCACCAGGCTCGAGTCTGCGTGAAGGATCAGAATGCCTGTAATGAATGAGGCCAACTCGGGATTCGATCCCGCGCCGTCCACGCTCGATTGGGCCTTCCCAGGGCTGCCATATGGCCTCCCACTCCCTCTCATTTCTGGCGCTCCAGACCAGCAAGGCTGGACCGACTGCCAAAAATTTTTCTTTCCAATTTTTTGAGATGGCTTTAAAGGGGCTGGTTTTGGAAGGGCTCCAGGACAATCCACGCCATATCTACGTCACCGAAGTGGCGCAAATGTGTGCGTAGCTCCCAGAGCCCAAACGCAGGTTCTTGTATTTGCTAATACACATAATTGACCTGCCTAATATGGAAGAAACTACTCTTCCATCTTTCTTTTGACTTGATTCTGATCTTGCTCGGTCCAATCGACAGGCACCGTTCGTTTGACACTTGCCCCGCTTTCTGCTGGAATCTCTTGGGGGGTCATTGGGCCAATTGCGGCCGTCGATTCCCGGCTTTCTTCCCAAGGGTAGTTACCATTGACGTCCCTTGGTTGGAGGTAACGGGGTCGTTGCTGTGTACAAAGATGGCTTCGAACAATGTTTGCAATGTTGTGGGCAGCCATCACATCTCGATGCATATACACTTTGCATTTTGGACAGTAGAACCGGCGCATGTCGACTTGTCCGACAAACTCCTCACAGACTGGACACTTCTTGGAAGTGTAATACTCATGAACGCCGACTACAATATATCCCAGAGCTCGAGCCTAACAAAAAGATAGATGTAATTAGAACTGAAGAACATGAATAAAGTAACGATGAGCTGTTGCAACTTTACCCTTTGTTGAAAGTACGACTTGAATGACCCATGAAGAGAAGACAGCCTTATCCTGGAAGAGAAGTCGCCGAGTCCGATGCCAATGACGACGTTGTTCGTGGATTGTCTCTTAGCACCTAAAGATCCCCCCACCATCTCCAAAAGCCGGTTTGCGATAAGCCTGTACTCGTAAGCCCTGGCCTTCTGTGCGTTCCATCGGTGTTTTTTCAGAGCAACATTGTCGTAGAACTCTTCTAGTTGCTCTTCTTTCTCCCGTAAACGCTCGACGTAGGCCTTGATAGGTGCGCCAGGACCACAGAGCGGCGGCAATTCAGTCTCAATCTTAGCAATGGACTCTCCCTCTTTCAATTCTTGTCGTTTTCGGCGCTCCATCCAGCTTCTATGCTTAAAAGTAGGCTGATACACAGCCTTCTGCTTGACGGACAGATTGACAAACTTTGTCTGCTTTTCTTGCAAGATTTCCTGATCCTCCGTTGCTCCAAATTCTTGTGCGCGATTGGCAGCAGTGACTGACTCAGTGGACAACGGCAAAAGCGCACTTGCTCCATAGACAAACGTCTGTCCCAGATCAATCCCCAAAACTTTGATCTGATGAGGTTCGCAATTCCAAAGCCTTTTCACGTCTTCTTTAGATTTAACAACATTCCTGACTTCAGTCAAGAAGTGGTTGGTCCCACCCAAGGAAGAGGTGATAGGATCTGGCAATCTCGCGGGAGGAAGACGGCGATACTTGACGCAATTCAGTTCATTGAGCTTGAATCCCAGAACCTGAAGACGGAAGCCATCAGTCCTAATCGATCCATGTAGCAGGTACCCTTTAGTGTCATACGAGCTAGGGTCGAAGTTGTCCTGATTGAGTGTCGTAAGATGCCTCCTAATTTGATTTAACGACATCCTCCTCGCCGATCTCGAGAAATCCTTCCTTTTCTTCCTCTCGTCATTGTTGTATCCACCAATGTCTGTCAGGAGTTTGTTGATGAGGAATCCGGGCTGAGCCCCTCCAATCCATATCCCAACACAGTCTTGACTAACTTGTGCAGGGACTTCCAGATTGAAACTAGGAAAAGCGTATGTTTGCAGTTGAAGTTTCAACTGGTCATCGTGCCAAAAGATCTTGGACAGCTCGAGCTCCGAGAGGCAGACATAATTCACGTCCATGCGCGACATCGGGGAAAGACAGCGACGGCATCCTGAGGCTCTGTTGAGGATGATAAAGTTCTCTGCTGGGGACAATTTCGGATTGATATTGTCCACTGTGCTCAAAGGTATCACTCCCTTATTTTTGAGGCGGCGGATCTGTGAAATAGATATAAAAAAGTAATTCAGGGAAAGAGGGCTCGAGAGTTAGATTTTTACCGAAAGAAGCACAGCAGTTCGCTGTGATTTTGCTACTGCATGGCTACCTCTTATGCAGTTACCTGTTTACAAAGATCGATGGAGCCACGTCTATAGTGGCCCTTGTATTCAGTACAAAGGTGAAGTGCGGTTGATCGGAGAACTACAGTCGAGGAATAGATTGCAGCCGCTGTTGATAGTAGATGATGTTAGATACTGCATCGTTAAAGTCAATAATGGCAACTTAAATCCCTTTCGAGCGCTCACCTTCGCCGTCTTGCTGAGGCAGAAAAGCTTTGGCCTTGATCAGGAATGCCCTAACGGCCGATACTGATTTCGACTCCTTTTTAGGCTCCTTGTTGTATGCAGCTGGTTTTTTGGGAGGTGTCGAGTTGTATATAGAACTCAGAAGAGAGGTGAAAAACTGTAGAGCCTCTTCTTTCTTGCCGATATCGACCTTGGTTTCATTGACTTTGCCTTCCTCTTCTTCTTCCTGTGGATCAACTTCAACAACGCCTTCCTCATCAGGGCTTCCATCAATGAGCACATCATTGTCGGTGAATGGATCGCATAACTGACCAAGGATAAGTTTGTCCATAGGGTCGAGATTCTCAAGTGACAATGACTCAAGATACTGTCCAATCGCCTGTTGACAAATCCTCTTTGTACTTGTTGCCAATTGAGCGACTTCTGAGAGACAAGTCTTGATTAGAGGTAAATAGCTGAGCGAGAGCGACTCATTGGCCAGGGCTCGAGCGGCATTCGCGTTTACCGTACCAACATCCAAAACACGAATAGGATGCTGCCACTGAAGCTCTTTCACAAGATCCTTCTTACTCATGCCCGGGAGTTTCGAAAGGGTGTCCTTCGTTGTAACCTTTGGTTTACGACGTGTTGGTGACTTTGGCAAATCTGGCGGTTTGGTCCATGGTTTCCAGGTGAACTGCTGAAACACATCAGGAGGTTCATGCTCGACTAAACGACATCGAGTCTTGATCGCGTATCGTTGACGATACGTGTACTTCTTGCCAGACTCATGTCGTGGTGGCGAGATCGTAGGTGGATAGTCCACGGTGTTATACCGGTTAAACACGAATTTCCCCTCCCTCGTAAGATCGGGACCTGCAGAGTTGGATCTATACAAGACTGTATCGATTAATAAAACTTTCATTGTCGTGTCCTCCAGATTGTGTCATCAATTGATAGCTATACCTTTTGTTCTCTTTGAGCTGAACCTTAAGCAGCGTTAATCTCGTCGATATATCCTCGAGATTCACAAAAGATTGTTCGGCCGGAGGGCGATCTTCCAGAAGAACGGTAAACTCTTGTCGACCAAATACCCTTAAGGCTGGTTCAAAGTGCGTTATGCTCGGATGCTTACATGCAACCTCTGCATGAATGAGGTATGCGTGTACCATGGTGTCGACATCCTCTAAAGCAAAGGAAGAAAGTAGCGCAGAAAAGGGTTCATATTAATCACTATACACACATTCAGGAGATAGAGAGAGAGGCTATGGTATGATGGCAACTTACTGTCGTTTTCTAAAGTACGGATGATCTCGTAGTTGGATACCAGCCCCATCCTCTTTATGTTGCAAGTGTAGTCATTCTTACAGACGACCCCAAGTGCTGTAAACCCTGTTCTTGATAGCTCCAACTTTTCCAACAGCTGAGGGACATTGTACTCAAGGTAACCTCCTCTGGCTTGAGGCCTCCAAATAGTCTTGATGGAGGGATGGATGAGACTGTCGCTGTCTCCCGAGATAACAATGTCGTCGGGTTTACAGTCGATGGCAATCTGAATGTCGGCTTCCGATGGACATTCAACTACTGTCCAACCCTTTTCTTCCAAGTACCGCGCAAGAGCCACGCGGAGATCGGTCGACAAATAAAAGGACGAGCTGATGTATTTGTGGAGCTTTTTGAAATGCTGCTTTTTGAGTCTTCTTCCGTCTCGGAGTATGGCCTCCATCTCAGCTAGCAACGTGTGGGCCTTCGCCAGGGACACTGAGCGCCTTGCCTCTCGCTCATCCCGTGTCGTGCGCTTCTCCTCCGGCGTAGGGCCATCCAGGTAGAGGATTGTGGTATGCTGCGGTAACTGAAGGGATCGTAAACGAGACTCGATAATTCTGTTGGCAGCTGTTGAGTCGCCACTAGAAAAGGCCCTGCGAATTGTGGCAAACATGGATCCAAGAAGATCCATTCGATAGCTTGACTTTGCGGACACGGGGCCTTGAGGGAACTGAGACCGCAGCTGTGCCTCATAGCCCTTCTTCCGGACGAACGGCCACAGGTATGGAATGCCCATCCGGAGGTGCCTGAGGAGGGATGGCCGGAAAGTGAGACGGAAAAGGTAGAGGGGTTATGTGCTGTAAGGGTGTTGAGGGTGTTGAGGGTGTTGAGGGTGTTGTGAGGGTGTTTTGAGAGTGGGGGATAGGATGAAAGGAGAGGCTTTAAATGCTTCTTGCGCAACCTTTCCCGTGTGGCAGGGAGCGGGAAGAGCGTGGGAGCAGAAACACTTCTCTGTTTTCTTGCGTGAACCACAAGTGCTGCTAAGTACATCACCCAAGTACGCTTGATCCCAGAACCACTTCTTCATGCACTTCGTGCTTATTTTGTGACCAGAACCGTTTCCTCTCTGTGACCAGAACCGTTTCCTTCTCCTTTTGTGCCACCTTTTCATCCTTTTTCCCGACACTTTCCTTCTCCCGCGTAATGCCGCATTCCCCTCTGACCTGAGAACCTACTATTTCTCGCTCTGATGGGCTCAAGACAACAGTTCCAATCCACTCAACAACCACATTGAAAGCTCTGCCAGCATGTCCCTTCCATCCACATCCCGGATTATGAAATCTACATCTCATCCTTATTCGTCCGAGCACGATGTCCACTCGACCTCAAAAGCTTATAAACCGAGTGGCGACGACACACCTTTCCGAGGTGGCCGGGAACTTTGGTTAGCAAGGCGACTCATGGACCCGGAAATTTATCGCCCACTCCAAGCCAGCAAGGAAACCCTTGCACCAGACGGGGCTCAGTACCCTACTAAGGCAGCAATCTATCGTCGAATTGCATCCGAATTTAATCAACAAACTGAGCATGCTGGATTCAGGGTTGATGCCGGGAAGATTAAGAATAAGATTACAAAGATGTCACTTCAATTCAAACTTGCACATCGGCTTCGAAATTCGTCGAGCTTTAGCACGGAAGACGACATGCGAGATGCGGTCAAAGACAAATGCAGGCACTACTTTATCCTGGAGCCTAAGTGGGCTCATGCATGGAGTGATGGCTTAGTTCCTCGCGCCGACTCGATAATCACACCCGACGACGAGGCTATCAGGGAAGATGCCCATGTAGGCAACAGCATTCAGGGCCATTCCGATGGAAGCACTATGGACGATAGGGACGACGTGCTAACAGAACCCGAGTCTGACCAAGAATCGATGATCATCAGTGCAAATGCAGACAGTCCAAATGCAAAGAATATCAAGGACGGAGAGGACGGAGACAGGCTTCAGGTCCAGGATGGAAATGCACGGCGGCGGCCAAAAATTCCAGCAACCATTTCTGCAAGTGGATCGCAGCCAAGGAATATGTCGCTGATGGATAAAGACGACCAAACGATTACGAACAAAAAGCCCAAAGACTCCCAGCGAGTTTCCAGTAGTGATGTACTCACGATTCTCAGCGACCTCTTCCGTTATGAGATCGATTCACGGAAGGAGATCAGTCTGAACCGCCATGAGATCGATGCACGGAAGGAGAGAGAACTGGCAGAAATCGAGCTCAGGAAAACGATCCACCTTGCCAAAATCAACACATATCAACATCACTGGACTCGCTTTCGACGAAAGAGACAGAATCTCTTGAGAATATAAATGTGTTCCCAGGAGAAGAGTCTTGGCTAGCCTTCGAGATTACAAGAAAAAACCAGGCAGTCGCTCCGACGACAGTTTAATACAGTCATTATTAAACTTACAGCGCTTGATCTGGAAATGTTATCAAGGGGCAAGGAGCACAACAAGTACATACGAGAAATGAGAGCAGTGGGCTGGTGGCAGCACCATAAAACCAATAGAAGCAGAGATCGAGAACTATAAGCGAAATGGAGCCAATTTTCATTGAGGACCAGCATCGGAAACAGAAACAAGAATAGGACAAGACCGGAAGCAAAACCAAAGCAGACCGAAAGCAGACCGACAGGGGTAAGCGACCAGAATTTTTCTCTCTTTTACCTCTTTCACACTTCAACAACCAACCACCAACCCGTTTCAAACCTATCAGCCTGCCACACTTCATCCAGGACATCTTCGCTGTCGCAGCATGACTGGGTTGAGAGTAAGGGATATCGTCCTCTTTGCTAATGAATTTGATCCTCGCGAATTGGTTGAACCCTTTAACATTCCTAGGGAAGAGGAAATTTGGAAACCAACCATGAATGCTGAAGAACTCCGGGCTTTTTGGCACATTGAACGATGCGCACTGCAGTGGAAAAAGATTCAAGTAGAGGGCAGTTTTCGACACATCAATATGAGCAAGGCGAGCGCCGACGAACTGCTGCCAGTCCACACAAGGCGTCCTGGTTCTGTTGGTAGACCGCCAAAGTATGATTGGAGCTTTCGATTTTGTTGTAGGAGACGAGACCCTCCTTCACAATTGCAAATCGCACGCGCCTCAGTCGGTAATGGATGCCCAGTTGAAATCAGGATGCGGAAGCTTCGAGAAAAAGATGCTGTGGAGGTGGTGTACTTGTGGCGTCACAATCATGACGACTCACCAAAGGCCAGATCGAAATTACCCTTGAGCGGGGTTCAGCTTGACTGGATCAAGGAATTGGCTGCTGATGGCCTTGACTGGAAGTCAATAAAAGCTCGACTTCGTTTGAGCAATTGGGCTCTTCGTCAGGTAATCATGTCGTTCGTCCGAGAATGCACTTCAGCTCACCATGAGAGTAGTAATCTAAAAGGTCCTTTAATTTTTTTTTTCGCATGTTTGCCACAGATTGAGGATCAAACAGCTGATGGTCCGTTACCTCCATGTCTTCATATGTTGTATGACGATGTTCGAACAGTTGTATACCGCAATCGGACAAAACAATCTCGAAAAGCACTCAATCAGACTTATAGTGTTAAGCTTTGGCTTGATCAGATTAAGGATGAGGGCGGCAAGAGCCTGTTCAGCGAAGAAGTACTCGGTAATAGAGAGCTCTTCCTGTTTGCTTGGTGTACAAAGTTCCAGTTAAAGGTACGAGGATCTCCATGAGCAGGCTCCTAAAATATTTGGACGCTGTTAGCCTGACCATACTTATATTTGCCAATTGTTCTATCATTTAGATCATGAGTGATAACGCAACCATAGTGTGCATGGACTCTACACACAAGACAGTCAAATCGCTAAAGCCAAGCCCAGACAACGACAAAGTGTATACATCTGCGTTTTTGTTTACAATTCTGGTCAGGGATCAAAAGGTTCAAACCGGTATACCAATCGCTTTCATGGTCTGCAATTCGGAATCCAGGTAGGAATTGCTCTCGCACTAATTCACTTGGAACGTTTCCGGCTCCTCTTACACCCTTTTGTCATTTCTGTTGAGTTTTTTCATCGATATCTAACGCGGCTTGGTTCTAGTTATATTCTAAAAGAATGGCTAACGTGGTTGAAAGTCGACTGTGGACTTCAAGCAACCAAGTTCATGGTGGACTGCTCCGTTGCAGAAACCGAGGCTCTAAAAAAAGCATTCCCAAGCCCCCCGATGGAGATCTACTTTTGTGCCTTTCATGTTGGACAAGCATGGGAGCGGAAATTGCGGGAACTGCATGATGTAGGTGTTCCTTTGGCCCGTCTGAACAATTTTTGCCGACTCTGTTATCAAACCTTCACGTTTTCTAACTTGAATGCTTTAATTGGGAAGGTGGAGGAATGCAAAAGAATGCGCCCTGGTTTGAAAGCTATTCGAAAAGCTGATTCTGAGGCCGCACTTCAAGAAGCTTGGAGGAATTTACAGGAATCGTTCCCACGAGCTAAGAAGTTTACTGCCTATATTTCAACTTGGATGGAGCCAAGCAAGCTAGACAAGTGGGTCCTTTACCGCAGAGAAGTGAGCAACGCCTTATTATTTCTTACTCGCATTCCCCTTGAAGTCTCAATCGTACGCTGCAGTCGTAAAGCTGAAATTGACACAAACCATTTTTTTTTTAAAAAAAAATAAAAAAATCAGGACCATCAGCACATCAACACCAATAATTTGGTGGAGAGCTGGCACAAGACCTTTAAAAAGCAATACCTGGGATATTCAAGGGATTTGCGCCCTGATGATCTGGTCTTTCTGCTACAAGGGACGGTGGACATCGACTTCAGAACGACATACTATAAGATTAGCCGTGGACTGCAGCCCATAGCACTATCTGAGCACGCCTCAGCAAGGAGAGCGAAGGCAATGGCTTTGCCATTTGTTGACGCTAAGGACATGGTCACTGAGATGCCTCAGGGCGGCAAGGTACCATGCTTACCACATGCTTTATTTTGCTTGTTGTCAGACTGAGGATATTGACCATTGTTGTTGTTATTTGTCCATCTTGCAGTTCTCAGTCAACTCTTTCTCGGGATCTGGCGATTCATACTCTGTGAGCACTAGCGCTGATTTCTCACTACTCTTATTTTGCAATTGCGATGACTACATTCGATACAAGGAGCCCTGTAAACATATGTATCTCGTGACCAGAATTTACAGCGATGCAGAAATCAGTTACAAAGGCAATGTAGAAACAATTGGCCCTGCAGCGCCTGCAGGTGGCGACGAAAATCCCGAGACGTCCTTGGAGCATTTGCTTTCCCCGGGGTTACTTCTTTTGCTCCAGAAGCAGAGAGCTGAAAAAAGGGAGGCTGAACGACTGGCAAAAATCACCGAAAACAAGCGGGTTGTCGAAGAGAGTGAAGCGCAGCTGGTACTCCTCTCAGAGGCGATCCTGTCCAACATTCGAGCAGTGAAAAAGAGAAAATGCACGTCTCAGTACCTTGCAGAAGCGGTAGCCACGCTACACAACACAAGTCTTGTGATTAAAGGACTCAATGAGGTTGGCGCAGGGCGAAAGTGCCAGTGAATAAAGTCAAACAGCGTTGAGGTCAATTGACATATTCTTCGATGTCAATTGATAGCTCTTGCTCCTTCCTTGATTGGAAGTATTTGTCTTCGAAAATCCAGCCAATGAGAGAATTAAGGCGTGGATTGTCCGGGAGCCTTTGGAAGTGTATACGTCACTGTATTTTAATGATCGCATGTGCTTCGCCCGTGCTCCTCGCAACCCTTCTTTTCCCTGTCAGTGTTCACTTGCAGGGCAAGCAGGCAAGCGGCACGGATGCTCAGCAACAGCGAGACACTCAGTCATTCATTCCATTCCATCCATCCATTCATTCACGTCCATCATCCCTCTCTTTTCTTTGTTCCCCTGTTCCCCCCCTCCTCCGCTCATCTTCCTGCCCGCTCTCTGCCTTCACTTGCTCCTGCTCTCATCATCCTCCCTCCCAGCTCTTGCATTTCTCTCCCCTGACCCCATCCCTTCTTAACCGTCATCATGCCCGGCCCTGATGAATGGCTCGAGACCGTGCGTCAATGCCAGCCACTCCCCGAGCTGGAGATCAAGAAACTCTGCGAAATGGTACTTGACCCCCCATCCATGCACCTGGCACTTTGCATTCGCTCTATGCAAAAGGCCGCATTCACCGAATGGGGCGTCATTCCTGACTGACCTTTTTTTTTTTTTTTTTTTTTTTTGTTTTTTCTTGGTTTTTTGGTCCGCTTTTTTCAGGTGAAGGAGCTTTTGATGGAAGAATCAAACATCCAGCCCGTGCGGTCGCCTGTCACCGTCTGCGGAGATATCCACGGTCAGTTCTTTGACCTCATGGAGCTGTTCCGCGTCGGAGGCGAGATTCCAGAGACGAATTACATCTTTATGGTATGCACAGCAACACGGCCTAAAAACCCGAAATGCAAGTGGCCGATGCGCTGTGACCTTCTGAATGCAACTCAGGCTGACCCGATAGCGTTTTGTGGTGACTAGGGCGACTTTGTAGACCGAGGATTCAACAGTTTGGAGACATTTACTATGTTAATGGTCTTGAAAGCAAGGTATGGGCTCGCAGGGTTTTGATCTGTCGTCATGACAGCCTTCTTTATCATTTAAGCATACCTTCTGTAGTGGCCGTTACCATTGATGATGATACCACTGAACTAATGGCAAAGTATCTGGCTTAACTTCTGCTTGGAAACTACCTTTATGATGATATAGGTGGCCCGACAAAATCACACTTCTTCGAGGAAACCATGAGAGCAGACAGATCACGCAAGTTTATGGATTCTATGGCAAGTTGATTAATATTCTTCCTCCGAGCCATTGCCGCGTGCACAGGATGATCACAGTATAAAAATGACAGGAGACGCAGCAATCCACTTACATACCTTTTTTCTCTTCTTTTTTGACCTACAGATGAATGCCAAACCAAGTACGGAAACGCCAATGTCTGGAAGTACTGCTGTCAAGTCTTTGACTACTTGACCCTGGCAGCTGTAAGTTGGCGTTAGAAGATGGCAAAGGAGCCATCTATTGTGGCGCATGCAGTCAAGGAAATCAGTCACTAACTTCAGTCGTGTGGCTTTTCCCATTTTGCGCACTGACCACTGCCAGATTGTCGATGGTCGCGTGCTCTGTGTCCATGGAGGACTCTCGCCGGATGTCAGGACTTTGGATCAGATTCGCACTATTCAGCGATGCCAAGAAATCCCACACGAGGGAGCCTTCTGCGGTATGTGCAATTGCTCGGCATCGGTGGGAGAGCACAGCAGTATTCCGGTGAAGTAAGCATACTGATTTTACGGTTTTTATCGAATTTTAATATGACAATAGATCTGATGTGGTCCGACCCTGATGACATTGATGGTTGGGGAGTGAGTCCAAGAGGAGCAGGATGGCTGTTTGGAGCAAAAGTAACGAGCGAGTTCAACCATGTGAACGGTCTCAACCTGATTGCTCGAGCCCATCAACTGGTGCAGGAAGGATTCAAGTACATGTTCCCTGACGATAATCTCGTAACAGGTAAAAGAATGGGCTGCTAGGCTAGATATGTTTAGGTCGTTAGTACCTGCATATATCAATGCGTGTTCGTTTAACGTGTTCTAAACGTTCCTTCATGTGCAACTGCTCCTTTGTGCCATTAGTGTGGTCTGCGCCCAACTACTGCTATAGATGTGGAAACGTTGCAGCTATCCTAAAACTAGATGGACCAACAGTGGACGAATCCAACTTCAAGATCTTCCAGGCTGTCGAAGTTCAACATACCCAGTCATCCACCGGTGCCGGTGGAAACCAGTACTTTTTGTAAAAGAGACACCGTTTCCTTTCCTGTTTTTTTATTTTCATTCCTTACCCACCCACCTTTTTTTTTTTACCTTCTTTTCTCTGACACACACACATACTTGCTTGTTTGCTACGATTGCCGTGAGGCAGTCCCCCGTCTACTCTCTTCTCACAACCAATCTGCTCCTTTTCAGCCTTGCGGCCATCGTAATATCACCTTGCATCTGAAGTATCCATAAAACGTAACAAACGCCAGCAACATGCTACAATACAGGAAGCGTTGGAGCCCTTTTCACTCTGACCGAGTTGCTCTTTGTCTCCTTTCCTTCCCCGTGTCTATTTCCACTGTGCTCTATGCGAGGCAGAGGCCATACACTTTCCTTTTCAGTCAGAAGTGCAGCGCAAAAAATAAGGAGTTGGCTACAGGAGAGCATGAACACAGAGGGAAGCGAGCACAAAATAAGGTGGCATGAAACCACTCCTCTTTTGAGAGAGCCGCTCTCCCTAAAAAAAAAAAAAAAAAAAAAAAAGGTGCCAACGCGTCTTGACATGCAGAGACCTAGGAGACCTCGATGAGAAAGGAACGTGGCCTAGTTTTTGTATTTCGAGAATCCCTTTGACCGTTTAAACCTCCTGGGATGCAAAGGCTGTCTGTCTGCAATATTTTGAGCACGGGGGTTAGGAGAGAGGAGCATGAAGGAGAAGAATGAGCGCCGGGGAGAGACAAACGGGGATCCGCAAAACGCGTTAGGTTTCTAACTTTTTGGGTTCTTCCTCTTTTGTATAAAGTGCCCGATTGGAAGAACAACACATCTGTCCTTCCCACCTCCACCGAATAAACAAAAAGAAGAAATAGCCCAAACTTACACCTTCATCCAAAAAAAAAAAAAAGATATATTATCCCAAATGACTCGCTGCACCACCTCGATTCTCCTCCTCAGTGTCCTCGCACTCTCCAAGGCCGCGCTCTTGGTCCGAGCAGAGGACGTCCCTCAGGCCGGGGGCCCGAAACCTGTTTGTGTGATCAACACGCCTCAAAAAGATCTCCAGGTCGGCGTTGATTACACTATCACCTGGGAGGGTTGCAAAGGGCTCCACAAGCGTATCGAGGTCCGTTATGGCAACCCCACTAACCTCGGAAAGAAGGACGACTATGCTTGTGAGGTGAGCAACATGGAGAAGAAGAAATCCTGTATCTGGACTCCGAGCGAGGTGGGACGTTTCAGTCTCTCGGTTGTAGATGATTCCGGCATTGAATCCTTCACGAATACATTTAATGTGGAGGGTCGGCACAGTAAGGTCAAGCGCCATGCTATCGTTGCCCGTGCTCCCAGGCACAAGGGAAGACACGGGGGCAAGGGCCACGGTAGAGGAAAGGGACACAAAGAGAACGCAAAGAACCACCCCAATGTTAAGAAGCTCGAACACAATGTCCACCACGAAAAGCGTGACGACCGCAAGGACCACCCCGAGCCCAAACATGAGCCTGAGCACAAGGACCACCCCAAGGTTGAGAAGAAGCCTGAACATGAGAGCCACCCCGAGGTTGAGAAGAAGCCCCAAAACAAGGTCCATCACGAGAAGCGTGACGACCGCAAGGACCACCCCGAACCCAAACATGAGCCTGAGCACAAGGACCACCCCAAGGTTGAGAAGAAGCCTGAACATGAGAGCCACCCCGAGGTTGAGAAGAAGCCCCAAAACAAGGTCCACCACGAGAAGCGTGACGACCGCAAGGACCACCCCGAACCCAAACATGAGCCTGAGCACAAGGACCACCCTAAGGTTGAGAAGAAGCCTGAACATGAGAGCCACCCCGAGGTTGAGAAGAAGCCCCAAAACAAGGTCCACCACGAGAAGCGTGACGACCGCAAGGACCACCCCGAGCCCAAACATGAGCCTGAGCACAAGGACCACCCCAAGGTTGAGAAGAAGCCTGAACATGAGAGCCACCCCGAGGTTGAGAAGAAGCCCCAAAACAAGGTCCATCACGAGAAGCGTGACGACCGCAAGGACCACCCCGAACCCAAACATGAGCCTGAGCACAAGGACCACCCTAAGGTTGAGAAGAAGCCTGAACATGAGAGCCACCCCGAGGTTGAGAAGAAGCCCCAAAACAAGGTCCACCACGAGAAGCGTGACGACCGCAAGGACCACCCCGAGCCCAAACATGAGCCTGAGCACAAGGACCACCCCAAGGTTGAGAAGAAGCCTGAACATGAGAGCCACCCCGAGGTTGAGAAGAAGCCTGAGCACCAGGACCACACTGCCAACCTGCATCGTCGCCGCAGCATGCCTCGTCGCCTTTAAGAATAAGGAATAGGTTAGGAGGACCTCCATCTCTCGGTCGCATTCATATATACCAGGCTCGTACACCTAAGCAGCGTCTTTAGCATCCCTCATCCCCATCACCCAATACTGCCTTCTCTGAAGGCATGGGGGGAGGTCCAAGAATTACAATAAACAAGAATTACTGCATCCGCCTCTGCCACCTCCACATGTCAACCTTTCATCGTGAAAAGAGTGGCATCGTTGACTTGTTTTCTAGTCAAAGAGACAACCTTCATTTGTTGCTCACATAAGTGTTATCATTCAATGGCGCATGGTCCTGTTGCTTGTTCATTACGGTCGCACAGCTGGAAGCAATGTGGGAGGGGATGAGAAAAGGCGACACTGCAAATAGTCTATATATTATATAAAAGGCGAACATTTCTTGCTTGAATTCTTCTGCATTGATTTCATCTCGACCATCCGCAACTCTTTCTCTTTTTCCCTTTCCCTGTCTACACATTTCAATTTTCCTTGACCTTGTCTCCTTCCATTCTGTAAGGGTATCAGACTTTGAACATCGAGAAACAAAACGCCCTCATCTGGCTAGCTCTCGCTGCAGCTGCAGCTGCCCGTAGACGCCTTGCAGCTGACCATTCCGAAAGGTGCCATCAAGACATGCTTTCTAAGGCGGCTACCAGTAAGAGACGCGTCTTCATTTACTACCCCCCAACAACAGAATAAGGGTAAATCAATCGCTTTCCGTGAACACATAAAAACAAGAGTATTTTAGACCCTCACAAGTTAGCAATATGAGGACACCACGGTAAGATAGGAGGTATTAATACTAGATGATCGTGCCAACATTGGATTTCAACAATTGCAAGAATAACCGTCACCAATGGTATTGTACTATGCATCAGTGCGAATTTGGAGGAGTATATTATAGCCCGTTCGATGGCCATTCCCTTCGAGTGACAGACCCCTGTTGCTCTTGTTCGTTGACCTGTCGCTCGAATTCAATCACTTCTGGATGGAAGTACACACTCTTGTCAACCTGAAGAAAAAGTATAAATAAAAAGAAGTTTTGATGAGAGAACATCAACTTCTTAGCACAAATGCTGCGCAACAAGAAAATGAAACAAACCTGGCCTCGTGCTTTCAGAAGAATCACTTGTGCCTCAATTCTCGTTAGTTTGTACGCGTAGAGAAGCCAACAGAGAGCCACAGTTGCACTCCGTCCTCTCCCAGCTTTTTTGGGAATGAAAAAAACAGGCGATTAGATCTCAACAGATGGAGAATATTCTCGCTTCTGGGGGTCAATTAATAACATTACATTCTTACCTTTGCAATGCAGATATACTACGTCTCCTTCCTGTCTACCTGACTGGGGTGAGCCAATATGATCCTCGTTGGAAATGATTGGGCCATTGGCTCGCTCCTCATATCCCTGTCCCTGTCCCTCTTGTGGCTTTCGGTTTCTGCATTTTTCAATATATCTCACTCCAATCCAAATGCTCTCCACGCTCGGGGTGTTAAAGTCTCGGGTCGGGATCCAACATTGACGCAGTCCCAACTCTTGCATCTTCTCGAGGTGACCCTTGAATTCTGCACACATGTTGACAATGTCCGTGACTCCCTCATCTTTGACAAGCTGGGGCAGTAATTCCTCAGAAGGAACAGCGCCCAAGATAAAAGGAGTGTTGGGAATACGGTCGTACCAATGCCAACGCGTCAGAGGTGAGAGGAAGGATGTGGCAAGCTAGTATCATTGAAAGAGAACTGCCCCAGGTTAATGACGGGGAGAAACATCTTTTTTTTGGGTTTCTCCATCTTTCGAACAAATATGTCAGGTGAAGATTTTTTTTTACCTTGTTGTAGTTGAGCGAGACTGTGTAAGCGATCCAATCCATGGCTGTGGGCTCAGGGATCACTGTATTGTAGGGATCTTCCCCGTCACCCTCATAAACCGGTGGATGCTTCTTCGATGGCTCTTCTCCTGCATCTTGCGCTTGCTTGACAAGAGTCGCAGAGGCTGAGGTGGTGGTAGAAGCCATGGTTGTTACGGTGCTCAAGTCCGAAGGTGCTGCGCCTAGAGCAGCAGAGTTGGTATCGAGGATTGTCTCCTTGGTCAGATCAAAGGCGTCTTTTGGTGTATCGAGTGTATCAAGATTTTCGGTCGAAAGAGCTTGCTTATCCTGCGTGGGTAGCATGTTTCGGTGGAACAAAGGAATGAGGGAATGGAAGATGAAGATGAAGGGATGAATGAGAACAAAAAGGGGAAGGAGGAGGAGGAGGAGAAAGAGATGAGATGGCATGGCGCGGCATGCAGGACACGCGCCTTTTTGCTTGAGAGCCTGGTCACATGACATCATGGCGGGTGAAAAAGAACAAGTCGGCCCCTGCCAGCGCGATGCATCAACCCGCATCGCTCTGTTTGCTGAACCATTGCACAAGGACTACAGACAGACAGCAAAGACATCAGAGAGCACGGACAGGACCAAGAACAAGGACCCTACCTACATTCAACTATTTAACTACAACAACTACGCACCACCCACAATGTCGACCGGCACAGATGTGTACTCGAGGATATCTGAAAAGATGAGGAATGAGAGCTTTTCAGAGGAGGAGATCAAGATTGTTGAGAAAGCCAAGGGTCAAATCTCTACCTACGGTAAAACCACCAGACCGCCTCTATTCGCTTACTCTGGACAGTGGATGCTGGTATCTCCCACACTAACACGACGAGCCGTCGTTCGTATTTTCTCACGTCTCTTTTTCTTTCCCGCAGCCACCACTGGATCACTTCTTGGAGGCGCTGGAGGCGTCATGCTTGGTAAGAGACCACTTTCCCTTCGCTTGCAGATTTGATTCCTCCTTACTCTGGAAAGAAAAAAAGTTACTCACGGCGAGTTCTTTCGTTACTGACTGTATTTTTTTTTCAGCCAGAGCAAAGAACTTTAAGGGACTTCAGGCCATGGCAATTGCTACGGGAGGACTCTTGATCGGTTCTCAAATGGGCGTTGTCATGGGGGCTATGGCTAGTGTTCGAACTATCCAGTCAATCCCTAACTTCAAGCGCGTCCTCAACATTGTGCAGGAAGTCAGGTAAAACAGAATCAAGTTGGGAACAGCAAAAATGAACCCGGAAAGCCTGAAAAGGAAATTTCTTGCTAATGAATACCTTTCTTTTCCTCGTAGAGATGAGGCCACTGGACCAGGAGGCCCCCATCGACAGGATCATACTGCGACCATGCCCTCTGCAGGTCATCAGCGATTCCCAGTACAAAATCATGATCAGGGACAGCAGTTCCCACAGATGCCTTCCTCTACACAATATCCATCGCAACGAGGAGGGGGTCGACAGCCTTCAGAGCTCTTGTCGGATGACTTGGTTCAGCAACAATACGGACTCCAAGTCGCAGCTGATGGATATCATGGAGGCCACGATCCTAGTGGATCTGCAAAATATGGACAGGGTAGTAGTGGTAAGTCTTGTAAACTTTTTTGTTTATAGCAAGATGTGAGGAATTTGCAATTGACACTTGTTTTCTCTTAGCATGGACGCAGGCGGAGCAAAAGGCAAAGGAGATCAACAACAGCTCTCTTAGCTGGAGTGAGGTCCGTCAAAAGAATATGCCTCGATCTGCTTGGAATGATGTTCGGGACGGCAAATCCCCCCGTGATAGATCTCAGGGAGATGAGGATGACGAAGACGATGGCAACGACAACCGATCCGCTTCTGGAAAGAGGACAAAGCCCTTGCCAACTGTCGCTGGCTGGGATCGTGTAAGACAACTTAATGACGGCGAAGGATTTAGCAGCCCACCAGGCGTGGATGGACCGGGCGCGTTCCCCAGAACAAGAGAGGATCTCGAGTCAAGACCTTCTCGACAAAAGAATCAGTATGGTGATGCTATCTAGTTGTAGCCCACTCCCAACCCTAGCACGGCTCAGCATGCACCAAAAAAAATAAAAAGTTTTCTTTTCGATACGTTTGATATTAAAAAGTGGGGAAGGGTGTATTTTTTATTGGGCTTTTTGGATTGTTTTTTCGAGTGTTTTTGAATTCTTTCTGTTTTTTCGTTAATCTACTTTGATTTGGACAGGTCCCGGAATGCAGACTCGATACAGGCCTTGATCTCCCGGTAGCTCACAATCAGGCAAGACAGCTCGTCCCTGGACATGAGTACAATCTTTTCTTCTACACCTGCATCCAACTGTTTTTTTTCCAAGTAGAAAGTACGTTGGGATAAAGTAGTAGAAGGGGAGGGGAGGGGGGTTTTTTTTATCATTAGACGAGAAAGAAAAATGAAGGAGGACGAGAAAGAGAAAGAGGTGTATCCTCGCTCCCCCTTCCTCACGCTCGCACCTCACACAGACACACAAAACCCACTACACTCTCTTTTTTCTCACAATTTTTTCTTTCCATTATTTCTTTCAAAACGCTTACCTTGTTAAGACAAGTGAGGACATGGGCAACATCCAAGACCGGCAAACCCGCCTCGTCGACCTGATGGAAGACATAATCTCTAAATAGCTTGATAATATAACGATCGCCCGTTTCGGACCAAGCCGGATCCATGTCGAATTCAGGGCGTTCATTGATAAAGCCAAACTTCATCATCAATCGGACCAGACGACCATTCTCCAGTTCCCGACTCAAATCGCTCTCCAGAACATCGTTGGCATCCTGGACATCATTGATCTCTTGCAAAACGCGGGGGCCCAACATGGTGATAATCTGATCCACAGTTTTCATGGGCACGGGCTGACTCATCAAGAACAAGATCATGTTCTTGAGATCCGAAGAATAATGACGCGTGATGTAATCGATCGATTTCGTAATGTTGTGCGTTGCTGTCAGGGACTTGCAGGCAAGCGTCATCAACAACTGACCCAGGTTCAAAATATCGTCTTGCTGCAAATGCGCCAGGTTGGGGGTCGCGTCAAACGTCAACATGTCCATGATACCACAACAGTTCATACGGATTCTAACACAAGATCAGACACAGGCAAAGGATAAAGGTTAATCCACAATTAATCGTCTCTCTTTTTTTTTCCAAGTTTTTATAAGCTCTCCAGTACAAAAACCCCATCTTTTCTTACCTGTTCTTTCCAGTGACAAGAATCTTTGTAGGATCAATCAAACGAGCCGCCAATCCTGCAGAATGAATCTTCTTCAGCGCCGACGTCAACTGGATCAAATAAGACCACAAGATCCTCTCATGGATCACGGGCTCTGTGGTCTTGGGGGCTCCGACCAAGACCTGGGAGGCCAACTGAGCCTGGGGGCCGAAATGGACGTCATACAACGTCTTTGAGCAAGGATGGTAATCATACACAAAGATTAAGGAATAATCCCCAAAGGCCTTGCTGGTGAACGCTTCCCTGATCGACACAATGTTGGCATGACGGATCCGACGCCAACTCTCAATCATCTGCATCGCCAACTCATTGGTTAACCGGAACCCTTCGATCCTTCGAAGTGCATACGTTCGTCCATCGACACTGCACATGCACTTGTAAACGCTGGATTGATACCCAAACACCTCTGTCGACTTCTCCTGTGTCTGATCCAACGGGTACAACGAATGGTACTCGTGCAATTCCTCCGGCAATCCGTATTCCTGAGCGTTAACAGTCTGCAAGATCACCTCGTTCTTGCGGTGAAGTTCCTCCCGAAGACTGTCCGCGATAAAGAATCCGTGAATGGTCTTTTGATGGGGGAGCAAGTTGGAAACATGAGGCAAAGGTGTGTTGTACAAATGATACTGGAGCTATAAACATTCAACAAAGGAAAAAAGAGATGATAAATCCAAAAACGTTAGCGTCTGATCAGACACCAAAAAGGAACCCCCCCTTCCTCTTCGGTAACGGTTTCGAAAACAGTAAACAGTATCCGTTGTTGCCTTACCGGCTGATGCATCATGGCTCCAGATCCTTGATAATAATATCCACTAGCAGATCCGTCAAAGTAAGGTGTGCTCATCGATCCTTGAAGAGACATCTGTTTAAGTGAGAAAATTCAATGTTGTGCCAAATCAGTACAGGAATTGGGAAAGAAGTCTGCTATAATAGAGCTCGATCTGAAAACCTGATCTAGAAAGCAGAGTACTTACATCGCTAAACTGGGCGTAGGGCGCTGCAGAAAGGCCGGTCATGCTACCGGCCAAGGAGCTTTGCATAGAAGGGGCAAAGGATTGAACTCTAGAAGCAAAACACAAGGGTACATCTGATCCGTTAGCGTCTTGGGATCAACTAGAAGATCGCAGACGGCAGATCGGTCTAGGGATCTCTGTCTATGGGCCCCTCCCCCACACAACGAACAACATAGTTTTACCCTTGCTGATCCACGACCCCTTGGCTGCTCTTGGGAACGAATTCTGGGGCATTAATCGACTCTGCCTTGACAGATCCAGAGCTGATGTTGGCGGGTTTAAAGATGGGCGAGTTGACATGGAGCTTGGCCTTGGAACTGATAGACGGTATACAATGAGATTAAAAAGAAGAAAAAGAGTAAGCAATCCCTTCTGCGAAAGATATAGATCTAATCTGATCCGCTTCAATTGAATATGTGCTCTTTCCCGAATCAATCTAATCCTTACATCTCTGGGCTTGCAACAGCGGCTGGTTTGTTCTAAGGTAAAGGGGGTGTTGGGAGAGGGGTCGAGGATACGTTCAATTGATGTTGAGAGGGATATCCCAGTAAAACATTAACAACAACAACAACAACAGCAACACACTGGTAAACCTCTATCTAAACTTACGACATCGTGGTTGAACTCACAGCCCTTGCCCTCGTACTTGCAAAAACCATGGATGACAATATTACGACAGGTGCGGTTCTTGTTACTGTTGGTCAACGACACGGCTGCATGAGTGGCAACAACATTACGAACGGATTAGGGATCGTTTTGGGCAAACAAACAAGATGAAAGTGGAACAAAGAGAGTGGAGAGAGAGAGTGTGTGTGTGAGAGAAAGAGAGAGTGAGCGAAAAGGATGCAGTCAGCATGCAGAAATGGACAGTAATCCGTCTAGTATGAAAGAGGGTGGCACTGTGCGCATGGACCGCTGCATCCACGCTGCACTACCGGTGCAGGGTGCAACACACATGGAGGTGTGCTTGGACATGCAAAAAAGAGCCAGTTTTAAATGGTGTCTTTACGTTTCGTAGGCTGGGAAGCTTTGGAGGCAGCAGGGGATGCGGCGGCAGCAGCAGAGGCCTTGGCTGTCCAGGCATTGGTGGAGGTGGCAGCAGCAGGGGTCGAGGGAGAGCCCTCGGCGGCTGTTCCTGGCGGCGCCATGATGGGGATAGCTGAGGCCATGGGGATGGGGGGGGAGGGGACAGATGTGAATGATGCAAACACTTTGCGCAAATCGACTCGCGCATGGCACACAAAGCGCGTGGGCGGGCGGACGGGGGATTTTTTTTTTTTTTTTTTTTTTTTTCATCCACACTTGCAACAGTGTGAAAATGTGGGTGGCTTAGTGGTCATGTGATCCATTCATTCTGTCAACCCATGCAGATTCAAACTAGTTTTTTTGCAAGTAGAAAGGGTGAATGGTATATTGAAGGATTGAAGGGCCGCAAAAGAGCAATAAAACGTAAATATAGCAAGTGAAGGGTCACTGGGGTTCATCAAGTGCAATTATTGCCCTAATGGGGCATAGCTGGTCTTCTTCCCATAGTCTGTGCTAACGCTGCCGGGTGTCCTTTTCAGTGTCAGAGTCCGGCCCAGTTTGCTCTTGGACATCCACCCTGAAATCCCTCCACCGTTCGTCTTCCTGGACGCCTCTGCCGTGAGTGGAAACAATGTCTGGATCGGGAATTGGATAAATAGCAGCGTCAGGAACCGTTCCGTTTCCTCGGCAAGCTCTGGTTCTAGACACGAGGGTTCTGATGGAAATGTTGTTGGTGATTTAGGTACTCCGCCTGACCCCAGCCCTCCTGCATGAACTCCTGTCTGTGTTTGGACAACAGGACGACCGCCCTCTGCAGCACTGACGGTGCGAGTGCCGAGTTGATACGCCATTGATGCTGGGATCGCCGGTGGTGGCGCCATTGGTGGGAGTGGACCCCATCCCTCAGGAGGTGGTCGAACAACCGTGGGCTTTCGCTGCAGCTTACTCGAGCCTTTGTCTGCTCCTGAGAGTGGCGAGGGTTCGGGCAAAATCGATCGAAGGTTAGGTCCAGATTTGATCGCGGGTAAAGGTACAAATCCCGTTGCGGGTGGGAGTCCCGACGCAATTGGACCGTGTGCCTTCGAAGGTGGGGGTGGAGGAGTCTGCCCATTCAAGTTTGCCTGACGGACACGGTCCTGATGAATCTTTTCCTGTTGCTTTTGGACGCGCTGAGGGTAGTTGGGAGGGTTGAGATCAACCTTATACATCATCTCCCACGAAGGAGGTCCATGGGTCAAGCCCTCCATCACCACAGGCACAAGGGGATCCAGCAAAGGTTGCGAAGGGAAGAAGGGGGTATCTACCATGCACGAGGTTGTAGGCGAGACTCTGTAATATCCCTTGTCCTTGATGTCCAATTGGAAAGGACGACCCAACAATGTGGTGGCGCGGTCAAGGTCGCGCTCGGTCATAGGTTCCGATCCATCCTCAGGAGTGTCAAAGCCAGCAAGACGGAAGACGGGGTGATGTGCGCCATAAGGGGTGACCAGCGTCAGAGCTTGAACGACAGGGCGGGCCAGGGCAGAGTTTTCAAAGTACCGTCGGGACTTTAGCTGTGACGCCCTGAAAACAGCCTGAAGCGAGGCTGGGTCAAGATGCTGGAAGATAAATTCGAGTGAAAAGACAGCCTTGCGTTCCTGGCACAACGTTGCCTTGAGCACGGTGCGCTGGAGGACAAGGGTGAGGGTCTTTGCAGTGATTGCGCGGCAGCGTTTGGAGAGGTGTGCAAACGACATTAGCTGAGCCAGGTCAAAGTTGCGAGCTATGCGGATAAGGATGTGGTCGTCCAAACGCAGGAGGCGTGAGGCAGCCTTGCCTGAATGCTGAAGGATGGGCACCTGCGGTACAGGAGGGACAATTCCCTGATGCACAACCTGGCCTGGAAGGTGTCTTGACTGACGACGGAAAAGTGAGAGCGAACGACCAACGCGGTTGCCACCTCCGTTGCTGGTCGTCTGGTACTGTTGCTCCTGTTGATGTTGATGCTGCTGGCGCTGATGGGCGGCATGTCCTTCTGCGGAATAATGTGTGGCAGTGAGAGGAATGGAGTTGAGCTCATGGTCGTCTTCGACAGAGTGGAGTCCGTTGGGTTCATATGACTTTACGCGGCGGTGCGAGACGTCGGTGGATGAAGTACTGTAGGACCGACGGGCGCCATGATGCGAGCTTGAGAATGAGTCCTGCGAATAGTTGAGGGACGTGGCCATCATGTGGGGCAGATGTCGGAGGGGTGTAAAAAAGTAGAAGAGAGGCGATGGAGGAAGAGGGGAGTTCTTTTTTTAAATAGGGTGTGGATGGTGGCAAAAAAAAAAAAAAAAAAAAAAAAAAGTGAGAGAAAACACTACAGGGTGGCAAAAAGCAAAGAAACAAAGGAGGAGAACAAAGAGACAGCGGACGAGTCTGGTGGAGTGAACGGACAAAGGAAAGGACAGAAGAGCAAGAGGAGGGGGGAAAGGAAGGGGGAAGCAGAACAGAAGAGAGAGAGAGAAAGAGAAAGAGAGAAAGAGAGAGCCTGAAGCCAAGAGTAAAAAAAGAACAAAGCTTGTCGTGTAATTTGTGCGCGGGTTATTGCTGGGCAGTCGGGGCACAGAGTGGAGAGACAAGAGAGAATCAAAAACGCGGAGGAGGAGCAGCAGGAAGAAGAAGGGGGGCAGGGAGGGAGAAAGTGCGGTGAACAAAGAGAAAGACACGCACGCACGCAGCCAGGAGGAAGAAAGCAGAGAGAGAGAGAGAGAGAAAAAGATGGAGAGAAAAGAAAGGGGAAGGAGCAAGGGAGATCCCCGATCCAGGTCTGCTTGCTTTCATCCCTTTCATCCATCTGCCCATCCATCCGTCCATCCTTCATTCGTATACTGCACATTGCCCCAGTCGATCCACACGATGCGCCCACGCGCCACGCGCGCTTGCAGCAGCCAGCAGGGGAGAAGAGCGACAGCGCAGGGCAAAGTGCAAAAAAGACTCTTAAGGGTGCAAGTGCCGCTCCGCAGTGTGTCACGCTTCTTGCCTGCTGTAGACAGCCCCCGTCGGTTTCGTCTCACTTTCCTTTTTCTCTTGTGCAAAAAAAAAAGGAAGACAGACATTCATCTCAACTCCGTCTCATTCGTCCATTCATTCATTCCTCCGTTCCTTCAGTCCCTCTGCTCCTCACATTCATACTCGTACTCAAATGCTTCGCATCCTCGCCCCTGCTAGGGCTGCTCTGAGGTAGAGTCGGCCACCTCCTCCCTCAGCTCTTGCGCGTACCCGTCTCCAGTACAGGACTTAACTCACGCCTTCATTTTCATCAATTCGTCTGCCTGTCCCCGATAGACTCTCCTCTGCCCGATCTGCACCCTCGGCCATTCCCTCACGGGCGGTCTCTGCATCCTCTGTGTTCCTCTCCCGACCCACCCTCTTTGTCCCTCGCCTCTTCTCCACAGTAAGCATGCAGATCACGAAATAGTTATCAACGCGACCGTTAGTTGTGCGACTCTTCTCTCGCAATACGCAAACGTCTAAATTGGAAAACCACACGTGTCATTTTGCTCCGATAGACTGGTGTTCGATGCAACAGCAACAGCACAGCACCACCACCACAAGTAGACCCCAAGGGCAAGGACCATGTCGTGGCAGTTGGAAACAAGGTCCATCTTCAATGGATCGACGGAACCACGAGTCGATTGTAATGATTTCTTTAGTGTGTTTGTGCAGATCAGAAAAGGAAACCCGATTTTTTCCTTCATGGCCTGTTCCCCCATCGTTAACCTGCCTCGCTCGCATGTTTGCTCTATAGCCACAACTTCTGGCTCAGGGACCATTGCCATTGCCCAGAGTGCTACCATTCTGTCACGAAGCAGCGACTGGTGAACACCTTCAAGGTAACCCTCCCCCCCTGGCGATCGATCGATCGGCTAATCATCCCACACGAAAAAACGCGTTCTCGATTTCTGGAAGCTAAAGTTAACTTCCCACTCCCACGATCTTCTTTTTTAGCTCCCTCGTGACATTGCTCCAAAGTCAGTCTCTTTGACAGTGACAGGACTCGATATTGTTTGTATGTGATGGCACTTCAGGTCTTCGCCGATCTGCGCAAGCATCGTGGATGAGCCCATCTTCTAACCCATTTCGCTGACGATCGGGATATAAACTCTTTAGGGAATCACAACGACCATAAGAGCCACTATAGTTACAGCTGGCTGCAGAAGCACTCTTACGATCCAAAGATCATGGACCCCTACAAACCAGAAGGGGCAGAGTAAGACCGTCTCCAGGAAACGGATGCGATTTCCAAGAAACTCTTTTTACTGATCAGGCATTCCCGAACATGGGGCTGTTCGTTGTGTTCCAAATAGCAAAATCACATGGGGCAAGTCAATCTTGAGCAAATTACCTGAGGTCGCCTACAAGGATGTCATGGAGTCTGACAAGGGTCTTGCAAAGTGGCTGGACAACATTGTACGCGGAAATGGAAATGATTGGCTTCTCTTTCCCTCGGTGTTGTTGTGGTTCGTTGGTGCGCAGTGTTGACCAACAATCTTCCCTCTTTTGGACATTTGCTCTTAGCACATCTTTGGGTTCTCGTATGTCACTGGCGTACCAGTCACCACTGAAGCAACGGAGGCATTAGCAAACAGGATCGCCTTCATTCGCGAGACACACTATGGTGAGTGAAGGGTAGATGAGAGCGGCGGTAGTTGATCTTCCGTGCAAGGTGGCGTGATATGTTCCTCTATACTAAACACATCATTTTGTTTTTACCTAGGCGGCTTTTGGGATTTCACATCTGATCTTGGACATGGTGATACCGCTTACACGGATTTGGCCTTGGGCGCCCATACAGACACGACTTATTTTACTGATCCCGTCGGGTATGTTTCCCCAGCCATTGGACTGCACCTGACGAAAAGAATATCTTTTTCTCTGCACACCACTGCCCTTGCATCAGGGCGGAAGGCTAACGGGCCTTATTTAATTTTATGTATCGATCCATGAACAGATTGCAGATGTTTCACCTTCTGCACCACGATGGCGAAGGCGGACACAACTTGCTCGTGGACGGATTCCATTGTGCCAAAATCCTCAAAGAGCAGTACCCGCAATCGTACAAGACCCTTTCAGAGATCGGGGTCCCCGCCCACAGTGCCGGTGATGCCTCGACTCATATTGTTCCCTCTCCTCGACGAAACCCAATCCTAAAGCACGACCCCGTGACCCGCGATCTGGTCCAAGTGCGATTCAACAATGACGATCGGTCGACCTTGGATCATCTGGATGCAGATCAGGTCGAGGCCTTTTATTCGGCCTTGTTTGATTGGAACAAGGTCTTGACAGATGAAAAGAATCTTTTGTGGACAAAATTCCAACCGGGACGAGTCTTGATCTTTGACAACTGGAGATGTCTTCATGGACGATCGGCGTTCACGGGAAAGAGACGGATGTGTGGAGCTTATACCAACTGGGACGATTACCGTTCACGCTGGAGAACTTTGAACACCCCGGCCGCTCAACTGGCCGAAGAGCTTTAGAGGGAGGATTCAGATTCTGAAATAGAAGGAGAAAGAGAAAGAGGCACTGAGCGAGCATCTCAGTATTTGTTATATATATATAGATGTTAGACAAAAGCATTGGATAGAACCAGCATGATCCGATAAAGAGGAAGACGTTGACTTCAATAGGTCCATTTGTGCATGATTTGAATTATATTCCATCATCAGTCACTATCACTTTATTTTCTTAACGAATTTTTCTGGCGCTTACTACAAGGGGAAAGCTCAATATGATTCCGCCCTGAGAATCCATTTGGCAGGCGATGGTTTGGGATCTTTTCTTGAGGAGGGTTGATCACGTCGCATGTGTCTCTGTGACTCCTTCGATTTTAAGCAATAAGTCCACGTCATTCATATCCGACGTCCTGTCCTTGGGGGGGGGCTCCTTCGACTCGAACGGCTTTAACAGTATTTATTCTGCCATGGTCGACCACCAGATCAAAGGTGACCTAGTGGCCGCCGATGTTACTATCCAAGAGGATCCAGAGTTAGTTAATCCGTTATAACCAAGTCAGTCATCAACCATGCAATCATTTGGGCCACTGTAGCTCTTGCTCGACCCAATTCCAGCAATCATAGATTTCTTCAAAAGGTCAAGGGGCGTCTCGCAGCTTCCGTTCTTGAAAAAAGAAACAGATACAGATCCACGACCCGTTAGCCCATCCACCGAAATCAACAATAAAAAACCTAATAAAGGGATGACAAAGGATGTTTGCTGACCACGCACTTCCTATCCCCAAGGGAAGGCGTCATGAAGGTTTGAGGGTGAGGATCACATTTCCCTTCTCCATCCCTGAGAGAAAGACGAAAGATCCTCAAGGTCACCTTAAGAGAGAGCCAGTCACCGATTTCTGTTGCCAGAGCTCAGAGGTCAGAACTATATAATAAGGATCAGAAAAATGGGATCCACCTGGCCTGTTGAAGGATTGGGTGGACTATCCAGGGATGCCAACTCGCGAACCATATATACGCTTCGATCCCTGGCACGGTAATCCACTGCTAGGAAAAGACTGCTTGTATACGGGTGTATCAGTGCGACGCTTCGATTTCCGTTGCCGGTAAAGGGCTGCTGCACTATACGGGTGTTAACCTTCGGTCATGATAGATGGCGAACAGGTTAAAATGGGAATGCTCCAAATACCGCGCCCCTCTGCCAGGAAACGATAGCTGGGCTCGGCCAGGGAGCTGTGTTACCCTGGCCCTTGTGCACAGTAAAACAGGAAGGTCCTCAATAAAGAAGTCCTCGACCATAGTAGTGGACACGACATCGAAGATCAAAGGGTAGTTCCATGTTGAAGGATTCACCTCTGGTCCTCTCATCTGCCTGTAAGACCCCAAACATGAATATGAATGAAAGCCACAAGCAGGATCCGTTGGAGAAGACTACCAAAAACGGGGCCCCCGACACGATGCCGTTTACCTTCTGAGCAAAGGTGTTGACGGAGAAAATTCATAGCCACAGTCATGTTGAATGAACTTGCGGACTATAATGGGAAAAAGGGTTCGCCATGCTTTGTTCACCTCTGCTGGAGAACGACGGCACGGCTCGCAAGCCCCTCGGTCCACCTTCCGGATTCTGTTGCCAGAAAACAGCAGTTGGGCCACAGGTTGCAGTTCACGCTCCTGTTCCTGTTGCCGGGAAAAGAGATGTGAGAAACCCCTTCACTTTCTGATGAGGAGGAGAAAGAAAGGGATAGGAGGGAAGAGCAGAGACAGGACCCGCCTTGACATTACCTTTCCTTGATAAAGCGGCGCAGCACCAGGGAGGGCCGTCCGCGACGGAAGGGCAGGCGGATGTAGGAAGGCCTACAGAGAAGTCAAGAAGAAAAAGCAAAGGAGATGAGATTTCCAAGAGAAACGCGAAACGACCAGTTTGTTTACCTAAAAGGTGACACAGCACACACAAAAATACAGAGCTGCAACCTACCAAATGACCAAATGGACTGCCGCAGACGCGCCATGCATGCCAGAGAGAGCGGGACTGAGGCAATGACCGAGGCAATCACTCTTTCTATAAACGCCATGGAAATAAAAAGAGAAATCAGCCAACATGATGACGATGGCGCAGCAGTAATGTCGTGTGCAAGGAAATGTTGAAATGACGAGTGGCCATTGCGACATAAGAACGCGAAAAAAAGAGACGGGGAGAGGAAGAATATTGGGAAAGACAAAATCAACAACAGGAGTAGAATGGATGTAAAAGTATGGATGGATTGTTCAGGATCCTACTTACCATATAGGCTATCATCGAGAGGGGAAGACAAAGGCCGAAAGAGATGTGGTTGCCCAGAGTGACGGACGATGGACATATTTATACCACGCACAAACGGACCCCTTAACAGCTGATGAAACTTGGCATTGTCCGAAGCACTCCTCAACTAGTGGCAACTATGGATGGACTTTTCCTTGGTGCTATTCAACAAGGGACATGAAGGAAGACAGTACAAGAGTTCAATAGTTTGGTCAGAACGACTGGAGTGGTGCAGCGCTTATATTCTTGAAGAATTAATTCAATATAATCTCAACGAAGTTCTTTGCCAACGTACGGTAATTCGTCGGATTGGCGATGGGGAGGTTCTACAGAAAGCATAGGGGACTCACGGAAAAGTATTTTATAATAATATTAATAATGTACACCATGAAAGCAGCGGGATGCTTTCAAATTTTACGAAAATGCTGGAGGGGGGAGGGGAGGATGACGATGCTATTTTCGGGGTGGGATATATAACAAAAGATGAGGGGTTTTTTTTGGAGGGAAAGGGGTTTAGGAAGTAAAAGAGGCGGAAGGAAGAAAGTATCAGGAATGCCAGATAGTCTTCTTAAGCAAACTGAGCCTTAGCCACGACGGCACCTTCCTCCGCGATCAACTCTTGTTGGACGGAGAAAGGGGACTCGGGCGTCTGCTGATCCAACTCCATCTTCTCGCCTAGGGAATCTGAGATCTCGTCGGACATAATCTTGCCCTGTTGGAAACTGCTCTCTTCCATGGCTGCAGCCTCATCGACCTTATCAGTCTTGGTCTTGTTCAACATGGGCTTGGAGTGGGGCAAGAGCGCCAAAGTAAGAATAAAGCCCAAGATTCCAAAGGCCATATCACCAAAGAGAGCCTGCTTGTATCCATGCATCATTTGAGCTCCAGACAGGTTGGGGTTGTCGCCGTTGATCTTTCCAGATATGACGGTCAAAATAGCAAGACCAAAGGGAGCACCGATCTAAATTCATGGGCGAAGGGCACTGGGTTGTTTAGAACACAATACTAGACCACCTTTCTCAAAACGATAAAGACAGACAAGAAAGATCTTTACCTGAAGACCAACATTGTAAATGGCACCAACAACTCCCTGGTCATCATCTGCAGCATCTCGCAGCGCCGTGATCTGGGCTGGCAGCATGACCAAGCCCAATCCAAGTACGTTCATAATTAAGGCCAGGAACGGCAAAATCCAGTATGTGCTTTCATGTGTCACAAACGCAAACGTCATTGCCGACGTGGACAACAACAAGAAGCCGAGAGCGATACAGTACTTGAGCGGCATCACTGGCAAATACTTGCCCAAGATCGAATAAAACACAATCGCGGTCAATCCATGCACCAAGTACGACAATGACGTTCTCATGATTGAGTAGCCCAACACCTCCTGGAAGATCAAGGTTGTGTAGTACAGGAATCCCTGGAAACAGGCCTGCATGATAAAGATCAACGCGAAACTGACGGCAAAGGCACGGTGCTTCCAGATGTGGAAGGGCATGATGGGGTAAGGGATGCGACGCTCCAAGAAGAAGAAGATCGTCAGCAGGACCAGACCTACAAAAAGTACGGGCAGTGTCTTGGGGCTAGCCCAACCAGTCTCGACACCAGAGGAGATGTAGTATATAACACAGACAATGCCTCCAGTAGCCGTGAAGGCACCACCGAAATCGATCTTTGGGCTGACGCCGTGCAAACCGGGGGTGTCGGGGATGGCAAATACACCGACAACAAAGAGGAAACAGGACATGATGGCCGACAAGAAAAAGATCCATTGCCAGCCAATCGTCGACGTCAGTGCTCCAGAAAGCAACAATCCAGTGACAGCACCCATGGCTATTATGAAAAAGAATAGCAAAAAGTGTGAACAGCTATTGATCAACAATCCATCGTCTCCTGGCGTTTGCAATGCTGATCCTTTTCACTTACCACCAATGGCTCCAAAGATAGACAGAGCACGAGTTCTAGATTTTCCAACAGGATAACGAATGGCAATCAGGGCCAAGGCGGTGGGGATCTGAGCCGCGGCACCCATGCCTTGCAACGCTCTTGAGATACACAACATCACGGGCGACCTTGAAAATCCATTGATCATTGACCACAAGGCGAACCAGAATAGACCAGACAAGAAAATACGACGATGCCCAAACAAATCACCCATGCGTCCGGCAATCAACAAGAGTCCTCCAAAGGACCTGAGAAAAAAAGTGGCGTGTTAGGTCAAAATCAATGGATGCTTCAACTGAAAGTCAGTTTCCTTATCTAGTAATGAACAATGTATGTCCAAAGAGTACTTACAAGGCGTAGGAGCTAATGAGCCACTGCTGCTGCTGAACCTCAAAGTGGAGGTCTAATTTGTAACACAAGAAAAGAAGTCAGACGAGTTTCTTTTGGAGCTAATCCTGAGGACCAAGCACAACGAGCGCCCCCACGGATCCACAATTTTTTTTTCGAAAGCGGGGAAGGGCTCTGGATAGAGAGCTTCGTACCTCGAGCAATGGGAAGCATGGCGACAGTCATACTGGCACCGTTAACTATTTGCAAAGAAAATAATGTCGTTGAAACATGTGTGAGCAACATGACAATTTTAAAAAAAGGAGGAAGGAGGAAGGTGGAAGGAGAGAGGACTAACAGTCTCTTCCTCTCTCTTTCTGCTGTATCGATGATCTTCGCTTCCCATACCAATATCCAAGAACTGGGCCATGGAAACAACGTAGAGCATCACAGGTTGAAACTTGAGGCAGATCTTCTCAAACTTGGTCAGCGTAGAGGGATCACGGTTCTCCAGAGGCACATAGTCTGGGGGCAGTTGAGGTTCCTGAATCTCCATGTGAGGAGTAGGCTCAGCCTTGTCCTTTTGATCCGAATGCTCGTGGATCGACACCATGGTATCGTTGATAGTTGATTGTGGAGACTCTGGCCTGTGTTGATCGGCCATGGAGGATGAGTATAGGACGACGCAGAGGAGGGGGGTGGGAGTGAAGGAAGGAAGGTAGAGATCGGGCAAACGAAAAGGAGAAGAAAGAAAAAAAGAAAGAGGCGGAGGGGACTGGGGGTATGAAATACTCTGTGGTGCAGTCGCTCGGAGAAAGAAAAAAAAAAAAAAAAGTGAAAACGGAAAATAAGATGTTTTTGTGTTTGGCTGTTTGCTCAAGTGCAGGTTTGTTTGTATGAAGACAGGTCCTAAAAAAGGTTTGGATTGACCCGAGAAAACAGCGTGAGACGGTGAGAGGCCGCTGAGCAGGGCGGAGAATGGAGAGGAAGAGGGCGGGATCAAACCCAAGTGAATATACAGTAGGGCGCAGTAGGTGACGGAAGAGAAAGAGGGACTGAAGAAGAAAGAGAAGAGGCTGTGAGGATCGTCGCTTCCTTTGAGGGCAGTCTGCTTTTGCAAAAAGAAAGAGAATGAAGGAGTGGGAATCGCAACGGTGTGGTCTACAGATGCAGGTGCTCGGCCCTCTTTGTAACACATCCCATCCCATCCCAATTGACCATTTAGAGTTGTCTGCTGGATCATGACCAACTGGCTGACTTTGGTTCCGATTTTTCTGGTGACAAATAATATCAAGAAGAAGGGACACAAAGCCCTCTCTCTCCCTCTCTCCAGCGCAGCACCTCCGGTGCCACTCGTTGCGTGGATACTCAGTGTACATTCATACAGCGCCACACCTTACCGCCAAGCTGGCTGCCTAATGTTCCCTTATCCCAATTCTCCGAATGCAAGCGCCCATTGACCTACCATCATACCAGTCCCTGGCAGCGTCTGAGACTTGAAGCCGGCCTCCTGGTTTCGCATTAAACATGCATGCTCCTGCGCCATCCTTCACAAGCCACTTGGGACAAGCCTCTTCGCGCGCTGTTGCCAGCTGAGATACAACACAGTGGCGCCTTCTTACTAACAATTACTAACAATGTTCTTGCTTGCTTGCCCTTCCAGTGAAAAAGAGCTGGCTTCGTCTTCGTCCCCTAGACTCCTAGGCGAGACGAAGCTAGAGGCACATGAACTCAAGGGTATTCCCGTGACACCTTTATTCTTCCGAATCCTTGTCAAAAAGAGCGCTTGGTTTGCAATAGACTGATACGACGAAACAGACTTCAGGGACGTGCTGGACGCGAAAAAAAATGCCACCCTCCCTGAAAATCTTTTTTGTACCTTACCTCGTCAGAGACAATCGTCTTCAGGGCAACACTAGAGATGTTGAATGTTCATGTATCAGTAACTCTCCATTTCCAACAATAATCATCGCTACCCCTGCAAAACCATACCAAAAAGTTGTTGTCAGCATCCTGCCATCGCACCGTCCCATCACCACCATCTAACGCGAAGCGGTGACCCATATGTGAATAGGTTATGGAGGTTATATATCTGGTACAGCCTCTTAGAATGGAAAAGAGTCAGTATGTGCATCCTTGTCGCTATCTGACAACTGCAGGGTGGATGTGTAGGGAAGTGTCCTAGAGTAATGCGGTCTTTTCATCGCCTTTGATGGCATTTGGTGTCAGTTAGATATTGCCGTTGTCCACTAATACATGTTCATATTGACGTTGTTTAGTGCTGCAAACGCGGCTTTGCTCACGAGATCGCCGAGAGATGGTTCGCGAAGGGCTGGAAGCGATGACATTGAAGAAACAAGTGAGCATCAGGTCTTTTGCCGGTTTCACCAAACGTTTCCTTCATCAACCTTGACTGACAAAATCAAAGGTCGCAGTGTATATGTGGTAGGTAGACGATGAAAATGATAAATGTATTTTTTCTATGTTTAATAAAATGCGACAACTCAGCCTCTCCAGACCCTTTCCACCTCCAATCACAAACCCAATTGAAGAGTTGGAAGGTATATAAAGCGCCTCTAGTTTAAAGGTTGACAAACTTCTTCTTCTTCTGTCCAGTCTCATCCAACAACTGGTCTACCTTGGGTTGCTTGCCATAAACAGGCTCAGGCTGCTGAAGGATCTCCTTGTAGATCCTGCTCACATCCTTGTCCCAGACCTGGCGGAAGAAAGTCAACCCCTTGGCATTCAACTTATATTGTGACAAGAGTGCACTCAATGTAACATCCCTTGAAATTTGGCTCTTGTCCATCTCAATCTTGTCCTGTCCGCCGTTGGGTTGTTCAGCAACAACGAGAGTGTAACGGTGGTATGTCGTACCCTTAGGAGGGTGAGGAGGGAGGTAAGGAAGGATCACATCCGAAGAATCCTTGCTAACCGTCGTTGATGTTGCTGACAAGGGAACGTTGGAACTAAAGAGAATTGTGCATGACATGTTAATATGCTATACCTCTTCACTGACCCGTATTTTACGTAGGAGGGCCACAGGGGTCAACTTACATCAACCAGTGCAATTGCTGCTTGAAGGTCTCATTCTCAACATCGGGAGTATCAGGGTCGATCAAAGCAATGGTGTAGTACTTTTGATCTGGGTGAAAGGTGGTGACATCAACCACGGGCTCCTGAATGGTGTGTCCAGGCAAAAGGAAAGATCCAGTCTCGAAAAAGTTGCTTGATGCAGGTGATCCTTTAGGAACTTTGGGCGAGGTTCCTGCTCCAAAATCCAATTGGACATTCAATGAAGGTGTGAAAGGAGAAAGAACATCGGGGGTGACGAACATCTGGGTAATACGCTGCTGGATTACTGGCAAAGTCTCTCTTTGGAACTGCTTGCTCTTCATGTAACGGAAGACAGCCTTGGACATGTCGATATGTCCATTCTTGAACTTCCACTGAACCTCTGGTTCGTTGATCTCAGCATAAGCTTCCTGCTTGAAGATCTTCTCCTTGAGTGTTGAAACCTCGGCATCCTTTGCTGCTGATGGTGCGGCTAAAATATCAAAGAGTAGGAATCAAGAAGTCCGTGTCCACAAAATGTTAATGACATTCCAAGATCGAGCTTAAAATGTCCTGCACAATGCTCCATATGATCAAGACTTCTCGTACCTTTCAAGAGCTCTGTCATCTTGTCCTGCAAAGACTTGACTTCAGCAAGACGCTTAGCTTTGTCCTCTGCAATGATCTTCAGAGCCTCGTCGTAGGTCCTGTTAACGCCCAAAGCAGGGGCCTTATAAGTGCGTGCAGCAGTGTTGACGGAGAACGAGCGAGTCGCCTAAAAGTTGAATCACAGTACAATAGAGAGGTGAGTTTATGTGGTTCCGGATATTGACCGACGCCTTGTTTTGTAGTTCGGGATAGTGTTGTTGTTGATCAGCCCTCCTGATCATTCCTCGAGGCGACATGGGCTGATCAGCAATTTCAAGGATAACCATGGGCCGTACCATGGACGAGCACCGCTTGCTCGCTCTGAGGACGAAGCGAGGGAGAGACATTATGTGGAGTGAGAAGGGAGTAAGGGAAGCGAGGAGATGCAGACGATGCGATGAATAGTGGTGCCGGCGGTTGTTGATCTTTGTGTGTGTCTCCGGACTGACTGGCTGCAAGAAGACACAGGGCGAGAGAAGGAAAAGGAAAAGACAGTCCACATGAATTGGGACTAAGCCACACATGTCCTGTACATCCCAGAGGGCTTTGCGCTCGTGTGGTAGACCTTCTCTTTCAAACCTTTGATTTCGGTGAGGCTCAGTGCTGCTCTTGGGGGATCGAAAATCATCCATCGATCCATCGATCGATCCATCACCATTCTCGGCCATTGTGCTTTCCTTTCATTCTTGGTGGATTCGCCATCTCTCTCGGCATCGTCAGGATCATCCATGGATTTTTTTTTCACTCTATTGCATCGTCATCAGAGGGAATCTTTCATCTCGACCAGAGAACAGCCCATGCACTGCGATAAAAGGCCCTAATGCTGACCAGAATCAGCAAACACCCGCCATCGAATTAGAATCCGACATCTCTCTTTTGGATCTTTCAACTCACCCTTAGGATCGCTTTCTTTTTTTAAAATCTATAGGCATTTATTCATCATGTCCTCCGACTCGAAGAGTGTTCAGTGCTACGGCCGCAAGGCAAGTTTATATCCAGGAATTCGGCGTGAAACCAAACAGGACGCTTCAACTTCACAGGACGATGGCACTTCAGCGTAGACTGAACCTGGCAGGTTGATTGCACAACAATTCATGGCGAACCCCTGATCTACCAAACAGGATGCGATCGTACGCTTCGCCAACAGCGGCTGTGGACGGATCTGTATTGATTGCCTTTTCAGAGGACCTCCTCGTCAAGAACGACACTCGATATGTATTATATTTTCAGTCTTATACTGTACAGAGTTGAAAAGACTCCTACTGGAACACTTTTGGAGCCGCATACACAGAGAAACTCCTTGCACACCAGCACAGCACAGCACAGCATGGAGAAGTTATCCACAGCAGGAGACTTTCGTCATTTTATTATTCAGATTGAAAAAAAAGTGCAGGAACCTAACCATTTTCCTTGATGTAATTAGAAAACCGCCACCGCCGTTGCTCACTGCAAGGCCGGTAAGGGTCTCATCCGCTTGAACGGATCCCCCATCGAGCTCGTTGAGCCCGATGTCTTGAAGTTCAAGGTCTACGAGCCCATCCTCCGTGTCGGCTCTGACAAGTTTGCCAACGTTGACATCCGCATCCGCGTCAAGGGTGGTGGACACACTTCCCAGATCTATGCTATCCGTCAGGCTCTTGCCAAGTCCATCGTCGCCTACTACCAGAAGTACGTCGATGAGGCCTCCAAGAACGAGCTCAAGCAGATCTTCCTTCAGTACGACCGTACCCTCCTCGTTGCTGATCCCCGTCGCTGCGAGCCCAAGAAGTTCGGTGGTGCTGGTGCCCGTGCCAGGTACAGTGTCTTTTTCAATTATTGTTTTCATTTTTCATCTTTCCCCATTCTCAAACGTATGCTGACTTATTTTTATTATTGTCTTTTCAACTTTACAGATACCAGAAGTCTTACCGTTAAATGTCGATGGACTGGTGGGATGGACAATCTCTCTGTTGGATCTTGTTCAATCTGGAATTTCGTTGGACGTTTGCTTCAACTCTTTATTAAGCAGCCAGCTGGATTGTTCCTACACGAATAAATTCACAAACCGTACTTGAATTCGTTTCTGAGAAAGAAAAGGGAACTTACCCCATGCATAGTAGTAATCTTCGTTCGAACAGGGCAGGTGGTGGGATCAATCCTTTTTATTTGAATCAGTAGTAGCGTGAGGTTCATCACCAGAAGTTTGGGAAGGACGCTCAACCCAGACGCCATCGATTCCCACATCTGACTCGTCTATCGCTATAGGGCGTTTCTTCAACCTTTGTAGAATCGATGAAGCTTGACTCCTATAACTGCCTACGTTGGTCTTCATGTGTACAGCTTTTTCTTGATCTACCGCATGAGCCGTAGCAAGGCTAGGGCCTAGTTCCGTCAGTGGTGCGTAAATCCTCAGAAACTCATTGTAGTACTGTGTCGCCACAGCCTGGCGGAATTGAGGTTTGCTGTGAGCCATGATCTCGATCTTCAGGACTGGCGGGCCAGTAGGTCCACCTTTTGTTACAAGTGCCTAAAGCAGAAGAGAGGGAGGACATATACAATATCAACACGTGTAGCAGAGGCCGCTGTGCCCAAGGGTCATGTCGCGACATTACCTTCTTTACAGGGGTCTTTGAAGTAACAACATCGGGCCGTTTCAGTAAAATAGCGGGAGTGGAAGAAGTGGAGAGCAACGGGGCTTTTGGAGGTTCAATGGTATCATAAGTTTGACGGCGTCGTTTCGCGGCCTCCATGGCTGCGACCTGGGACTGGCGTACAGGAGGACTTGGCTCTTTAGTAGCTGGTCTTTTGCCCATCGTCACTGACGATGACGATGCCTTGGATGATGGCGTTAGAGAGGAGGAGGATCCTGTTTTTGAAGCCGAAGTTTGTCTGTCGCGCAAAGCTAGAGTTTGAGAATTTGACGAGGAGGTTTGTTTTTCCCGAGATCGACCTCCATCAACAGAGGTAGACCTCTGAGTTTTTGAACGAACAGTTGACGAGGAAGAGGACAATGTCGAGTCTTCGGTGGCGACGATGGATTGGTGGGAATAGATGCAGTATGATTCTCGGTGGCAATGGGGTTGGAAGGGGCACGGAAGTGCTGAGAATAGACCCGATGATGCAAACATGTGTGGCGATTGTGCGATCGATTGAATGGAACGGTAAGAAAAAGAATGATGCAAGCATGCATGGTGTGCAAGAAAAGAAGACAGGGCGCTTTTGGTGGCAACACGTGACGTCGACTGCCCACGGGGACAGCGTGTCCGTTGACGGCGGCCGGACAGTGGACAGACGGACAGCGTGAGAGAACGAAACGAACGCGCCCACGGCAAAGGGGCGGGGCGTGGGCGGCGGGCACGGAGAACTGTGCACACAGCGCATACAGCACATTCGCCTCTTTCCTTTGCTTCGCTTCCCATCACCCTCATTCCGCCGAGCCCCATCCTTGCCTCCTGGTCCGACTCTGACATGTCCCCCTCCATCCTCAACCCGCTCACACGGAACATCTCTCGACTAGGCCTTGGCACCTATCGGCTAGCCCTAGGGGTCAAGGGACACGAGCGTGTTCTGTACAAAGCTCTGGAGCGTCAAAAGGACCCTCGCCTAAACATCAATCTTATCGACACTTCCACAAACTACGGCAATGGCCGGAGTGAACAGCTTATTGGAAAGGTACTTTAAAAATGGCTGCCTTTGGGAGGACTCGCGGACATTCTCGAACAACAGCTGACCCATCGACTTTGACTCTTTTCGAAATGCTACTTCAGGTCCTCACACACCCACTTCACAACACTCTAAGCAGAGAAGAGTTGGTCATTGCCACCAAGTTTGGATATATCCAGAACGAAAACTTGCGACTCATGTCGGAGGGTGTCTTTTCAGTAAGCCCAAGAAATATACGGTTGCCCGTATCCACAGCATGCGGCTGGTTTGTTTCGATCGTTCTACTCTTTCTAACATAAGCTGTTTCACCCCAATGCAGAGGGTTCCGCCAGAAGAAATCGTGGAGTACTCCAAGGAATGCTTTCACTCCATCCACCCAGAGTTTATGAGGTACGGGATTTCACTCTTCCTTTTTATCAACGAGCATGGTCTCCCTCCCCCCCCTCTCTCTCTCTCACTCTCTCTCTCTCAAAGAAAAAAAATGGATGAACCTATCCCTTGTGCTCATAATTGCCTCGAGAATGACCGATGGGGAAAAGCCAAACTGGACCTTTGCACGTGTTGACCCTTCTCCACTCTTGGAATTATGATTTTAGGGACCAGCTTACTCGATCGCTCGAACGACTACACACAAAATATGTCGATATCCTCTTTGTGCACAATCCAGAATACTTTTTGATGAGCAACGTCAAAGGAACAGAAGTGAATGTGAAGAGTAAGTCCGAAGCATGTCCGAAACACTGCATGTAAATTCTGTGCATCGCCTTTCCGTAGCTAAGCAAACCTCCGCCCACTTTTTTTCGGTAATGCCGATATAGAGCACCAGGCGATTCTCCTTCAGCGGCTTTCAGTTTTGTTTGAGGAGCTGGAGCGCGAGATTGAAAACGGTCGTATTCGATCCTATGGCATCAGCAGCAATTCCTTTGCCCTCAAACCCTCCCATGCTCACTTCTTGCCATATCAGGATCTTGTCAAGATGGCAAACTCGGCTTTCGAGAAGGTCAAGCAGCAAAAGCAAAGAGAACACGACCAATATCAGAGCAGCACCTCCTCATCCACTAGTAGCAAGAAACCAGCACACGGAGAAGTAGGGTCACACCTGTTGGCCAAAAAGGGAGGCGCCTCCATTCCTTTGGCACGACCCAAAACCGTACAGCGGACGACTCATGGGTTAGGATTTCTTCAGATGCCCGGGAACCTGTTGGAGATGGAAGGCGTTACAACTACGGCAAAGTGGGCCAAGAGTCATGGACTTCGCGTCTTCGTGAACAGACCATTGAACGCGCTCTCTCCCGAATTCGGACCAGTTCGGCTGGCGTCTTATCCTCAGCCTGTATCACCGACATTTGATGAGGCCAAGGCCCATATTCTCCAGATGTTGGCGTCCATGGGCAAGCACCGCGATTACCTCCAGCCAAAGATGCAGCGGTTGAGAGATATGGTCGAGGAGCTGGCTGAATCTTTGAAGACGGACACGCTGTCGACAATGCAGATGGAGGGGTCTCTCGTTCGTCACAGGCTTCAAAATGAACTCGCTGAACCTGTCAAGGCCAAAGGACCAAAAGCTCACGACAAGAAAAACGTGTCTGCCTCCAGCTCAGCCACTACTACGTCCGCATCCTCTTCCACTACACCCTCCGTGACCAAGCCCAGTGTCCACGAGATTGACGAACTAGTCAAGAGTCTGGATAAATTTGTTCTCGTCTTTAATCAGCAAGTCCGAGCACATGAGTCAAAACGGGTTGAGCGCATGCTCACGGAACGTGGGATCGATTTGAAAGGCGACTCGATTGAATCCTTCGCGGTCGAGTACCTTTTGGACCATGCCGAGATTGATTCAGTTTTGTTGGGTATGAAGCGCGAACCTTATGTGGACTTTGCACGCAAGACCCTTGAATCTCTCACCCCCCCTCTTACCGCTCTTGCCGCAGAGGCCACCAGCTAGACCAGCTATTTAATATTTATTCAGCAACAAAGTTTTTTTTCTGTGCAAACTACTGAAGTCGTCAACATTTATGATATATGAATAGTTCAATATTTCTCTTTATGGCACTTTTTTGTCTATCAAATTCATCCGTTGCCTTTCAAACAAGCGGCATGTTTGTTTTCTTAAAGTCAGAAACTTGTTTTTATGAGGATATGGTGGTATTATGATGGATATATGTTAAAAAATGACTAGAAAAAGCTATGGTTTACTTCTGCCCATCCAAAGCGTTGTTGTGGCTGTAGGAAGGGGAGGCAAAGTCATCCTCGTTGGACAACTCCTCCAAGGTCTTGCCCTTGGTCTCGGGGATCAAGAAGGTGGCCAAGGTTCCGAAAAGCATGAACAAGGCAAAGATCTGGAGAAGCTGGGGAATGAAGGCGTTGGGGCCTCCGCGGTTCTGAAGCTGCGAGAATCCAACTTGAGCAATGATGGCACCCAACTTTCCGCATCCGGCAGCGATACCGTGACCGGTGGAACGGTAACGAGTGGGGAAGACCTCACCGGGGATGATGAAGGTGGTGGCGTTAGGTCCAAAGTTCTGGAAGAACTGGGTCAAGGCGAACAAGAAGACGAAGAGGGCAACAGAGTAGTTGCGGATCTGGTGGTAAGCGAAGCCGAGGACGCAGAAGAGGATCATGGACATGACGAAACCAAGAAGCTGGATGCGGATACGTCCCAAGCGCTCAACAGTGAAGACGGTGACCCAGTAACCGGGAAGGGAACCCATCAAGACAATGATGGTCTGACCGACGGCGGCGTTCCAGCAGGTGGACCAGTCGTTACCCTTGACGCTGGAAAAGTTGATGGTAGACAAGATGAACGAGTTGTTCAAACCAATACCGTAGAAGGCAACATCGAGAGTGAACCAGGCGACGGCGGTACCGAAGAGAACCTTGAAGTTCTTCCACTGGGAGAAGTAAGCGCAGAAGTCAGAGAAGGAGCCACGAACGACGGAGGGGTTGGAAACGACCTTTTCGTTGTCATCCTCGGACTGGAGGTGGTTGCGGTTCTCCTTAAGGACGTTGGAAACATCGTTCTCGGCACGGTTGATGTTGTTCTCGACATCGAGGACATAACGGGGGGTCTCGGGGATGGTCAAACGGAAGTAGACGGCAACGCAGGCAGGCAAGCATCCGAAACCGATCAAGATACGCCAGACATAGTCCAAGTTGGCAGGGTTGGCAATGATCTGATCCTTGAAGGCAGCGAGCAAGATGACGGCAACGATACCGGTGGTCAAGTAACCGAATCCCTGCATGGCAAAGACAGCGGCCATCATGGCACCGCGGCGGTTGGTGGTGGCAAACTCGGAGGTGATGACGGCAGACAAGGGGTAATCACCACCAATACCGACACCGACAATAACACGCCAGATAATCAAAGCAGCAGGGAGAGACAAAGTGGTACCGTTTCCAGAGAGGGATTGACCGAGAGTGGCGACGATGATGATCATCAACTCAATACCGTACATGCGCTTGCGTCCCAAGCGATCAGCCAAGTAACCAAATCCAATCTGACCCAAGAAGGTACCGACCGAGGCAGCGACCTTGACTCCGAGATCCAAGTCTGGAGGGAAGGTGCCTCCATAGTAAATCATTCCCAACATAGGAGTGACCAAGTTGACGGCGAAGAGATCATAAGCGTCGGTGAAGAAACCGACACCGGCGACCAAGCAGGCACGGATGTGGAACCAGCCGAACTCGGCATTGTCAATCTTGGCCAAGGCGGCGCGACGACGTTCATTCAAGTCCTGGTTATCAACCTTGTGAATAGCGGACATGATACAAGTGTGTGTGGGGGGGAAGAGAGGGAAGGAAGGAGGAGGGAGGAAGGAGGTGGGTGTTGACGGGGATGCTGTGAGGAAGGTATCGACGTCGAAGGTGATCTGAGAAGAGGACAAGGGAAAAGGAAAAAAAAGGAGAAACGAGGGGAGACAGGGTATGGTTTTTATATCACGGAAGGAGAGCGGTGATGATCGGGTTGATGAAAACGCAATGTAACTTGCTGCCCAGCGGAAATACCAAGGGCACCAACAGAAGACGTCGCACCAGTGGAAGAATAAAGTGGGCAATGAGCAGGTGGTCAATGGGAACCTAGATGGCGGAACCTCCACGGCCACTGACAGGAGAACGTGCCCAGATGGACAGGGTCTGAAAGGCGGGCTGGGTCGTACCTCCGCCCACGTCTGCAGAGAGCGACTCGACTCTGGCCAATTTCGTCAACAAACAAACCCTATCAAGTAAAAACAGTGCCTGTTGACTGATGTTCTCCCGTCTGGGAGTGAAATGCTGGTTGGCTCTTGCACGGTGTCAGTGGGTTGTTGGACCAGCCTTTCCCCTTTTACGCCAAAATGAGAAGAGCACAAAGTCCGAAGAGGCGAATGGACCAAGGAAAGAGGCGAATTGGACCAAGCAGATCGTCTCTTGTCCAACCAAACAAATTCGCTCTTTTTGGCTCTCGCTGATCCTGTGGCTGTCAAGAACAGCAACGCGTGTTCGTGGTCTACCCTTTTGATTGGCCGACTGGATTTTGGGAGTCCATGTCACGTGTTTTGCTTTTTTTTTTATCCTGTCCACGTTGGTCTGTTTCTTGGGCATCTTGCCTTCCGCTGTTTGCTTGCTGTGCAACCATGGATCAGACAGAGATTGTTTTTATCCGGTTTGTGCCCTTGGCTTCGATGCTTCCCAGCCAATGGATTGGCCCATTCATACTCCACCCATCCCCAAATGAGAAGTCCTCGGGTCGTTCGCCACTCTCCACTCCCTTTCTGTCCTCTCGTTTTGCTCCGTCTTGTCCACGAGCCATCTGATGCCCTTTTCTTAGAGAACTTTGGTGAGCAATGGCCGATCCAGCGGCCAAACTCTCGCCAGATGTAGTAAATTATGTCCCAATCGCATCCACAGATCCATATTGGTGTCTTAACTTTCAAATCCGTGTGGACCTGAAAGGTGGACTATTATTGTCGCATGTGCAAACGAAGAAAACTTTCACAATGTTCCGAGAAGGATAGATTCTGGCGACACACCCGGATTGTCCGGCTCTCATCTTCAGAGCCGGCTACGACTTTATTCTCTCTCATCGAGCCTAGGACGTCCTGCCTCCACCACCACTTTGGAAGCAGTGGAGCGCTCGACACTAGTCCTGCAACTTGGCGCTAGCTCATCTACTTGTCCCCAGGTAATTCTATTATTTGCCCAACTACGACAGATTGTTGTTCCTTAACTTGGCTCTTTTTCGATTCTTGTGGTTCTAGACTAGAAAACGGAAGGGCTCGTGCTTTTTTTTTTTTTTTTTTTTTTTTTTGATCTCTCCACTTTCCTCATACCCACGAGGCTTTCCTTATTTACATAAGCCCTCGTTTCGAAAATCAATTGGAGAAAGTCTCCGCTCAAAACGATACGACTTCATATCAATCCCAGGAACCCCGCGATTTTTTTTCCGTTAAAACGTTCTTTCTGTGCCTGATTTTTATTCGTGTGGGACAGTGAAAAAAATGTAGCCCACTAGCTATTCGTCCAGTGCTATTCAAAGCTGCTCTGGCTCATTCGCTCCCACCAATAGCACTTTGACAATCTCAAAGACGGCTTTGACACGTCCAATCCAGCCATGGTAGATGATATTGACCAAGTCTCTTGTCACCACGATGGCGTCTCCAACGTTCGTCATAGGATACTGCAGGACTGGAGGCAAAAAGGTCTGGATCAAAAGGGGCCAACGATCTTCTGTGATGGCCTTTTGATGGCATACAGCTCTCAGACCTTCAGGTCCTCCAAATCTTCCATAACCACTGATCCCAACACCTCCAAAGGGCAAAGACTGGCAGAGATAATTGACACCAAAGTCGTTCAAGTTGCTCATGCCGACCCGAAGACGATCCATGATATAGCGACCTTCCTTCTGGTTCCTCGAAAAGACGTTTGAGCCGAGGCTGTATGGGGTTGAGTTGGCGATCGAGATGGCCTCTTCCAGAGTCGAGAACTTGAAGACGGCCATAATGGGTGCAAAGGCCTCCTCCTGAGCAATTCGCATGGTTGGCTTAAGATTGGTGATCAGAGTAGGAGCAAAGAACTGACCCTGAGGAAACTTTGGGTGAACAAAGGCTTCACCACCGTGAACAAGAGTCGCTCCGTTTTTGACCGCATCCTGGATCAAGCCCTCCAATGCCTTCGTCTAATATACAAATGTATAATAAAAGTGTATCAGTATGTGTATGTGTATGTGTATGTAAAGGGCAGCAGTCATGTTTAGCCAATAATTCTTACTCGTCCACTCATTGTCATAGAACCGCAATCAATATTCTCAACTTCCAAAGGTGGTCCTTGCTTCAATTGCTTGATACGGGTGCCTGTCATCTCGATCAAGCGATCATGAAGACTCTCGTGAATAATGATCCGCTCCAGTCCAATGCAGTTCTGTCCACAGTTCTGGAACACGCCTCTCATCAAGATTGGGACCACGGCCTCCAATTGCACATCCTTGTTCACAATCGCCACATCCTTGCCACCCAATTCTAACACGCAGGGCGTCAACTTGTATGAAGCTGCCGTCGCAACCTTGGCACCGACTTCAGGCGATCCAATGAACGTGATTCCATCGACACCACTTTGAACCACAGCCTCGCCGCAATCCTGGAAACCGACCAAAAACTGAACCAGCTCGGGATCGTGACCACAGGCCACCAAACAGGTTCTTGCAATCTCGGCATAGTACTTCATCGTTGACCAGGCGACCTGCTCTGAGGCCTTGATCAGGATACCGTTGCCCGCAAACAGAGCTGTGATCAAAGGTCCAAACGTATTGTGGAAGGGGTAGTTCCAAGAAACCAATGCAGCCACGGCACCCATAGGCTTGTAGGAAACCTTGGCTGACTTGTAGAACATGAGCAAACCGGGATCACGGTATTCATCCTTGAGGGCATCCTCACCGTGGGCCAGCGTCCAACGAATTCTTTCGCAGGTTGTGAGAATCTCGCCAAATTTACCATCAACCATGGTCTTTCCAGTATCTCTGGAGGCAACTCGGCAGATGGTTTCCTGATGGAGAAGAATAAAATCCAAGAGGGACTGAAGAACAATCTTGCGTTGAGCGTAGGTGGTTTGAGACCATTTTTCTTGGGCTTTACGAGCTTTCTGAAGGGCGAGATCAACATCTTGCTTGGTGTGGGCACGAATCGTGCTAAGGTGGCGACCGGTGGAAGGGTCGTAGCAGATAATTTGACCAGGTTGCTTGGGGTCCTGTGAAGAATAAGAGTCGATGATTAGAATACCGAAGGAGTGAGTGATGCTTAGGAAGTAGAGGGTCAATGCGCCTTTACCTGGATGCTTGGATTGGGCAAGATCGCTCCTCCTTTCCATCCTGGAAGCGCCTCTGAAAGGAGAAAAGAAAAGGGCGAGAAGGATCGAAAAGTAAGAACGTGGCCACCATTGACCCATCTAGCCTAGTGTCCCCTATTTAGAAAAAAGATGGAGTCCGTTCCCTCCTACTCCCGCGATGGCATGAGGAATGCAATTACCTTCTGGGACAGGAACCTGGAATGCGATGGATGGGTAGGGTTTGATCCACTTGTACAGGGTTCTGGCCACAATCGACACAGCGACGACTCCCAGGACTTGGACGATGACAGGATCAGGCACGACTGGCGGCAGGATTGTCTGCAACTGCATGATGTGAATGAAGGATGGAGGTGGTGAGAAGGGAATGAAACGAACGAGATGTCCTTCCCTTCTCAACCAACCAACGGTCGTACGCGGGGCAGCGGTCCCTGAAACTGAGGTGCCCACCGAGGACAAGGGAATTGCTCAATGCGTGTCTCGAAGATCTGATTGCCGCCTGCTCACGCCACTTTTTTTTCCCCCTTCATTTCGCTCCCACGACGATTGGACGACGGAAGCTACTGTATTCAGAGGCGGCTATGCAAGTCGCGTTGTTTTGTCTAGCGGTCCGAGTTCGACGCTTTACACTTCTACGGCTATAATGCTTCTACGGATACGATGCAACTACCAACCTACGCCAATAGCTTCTTAAAAAACTTTTCAACAAATACACCTCATTCCGACGACCTGATGACATTGACCGGGTATCCGTTCGCAGCACAGAAGCTTGATCCGCGGTTGTTGGCATCCTTGGGGATCCAACCACCGTCCACACCATCGAAATAGGACCAAAGAGGGTTCGACTCGGTCTTGAAGTTCCAGAAGAACCATCCAGCACCCTGCTCCCACGCATCCACCTGGGCATTGAAAAAGTTGAGCAAGAACAACTTGTACTCGGCATCGTAGGTCTTGGGATCGTTTTGACCAGTGCAGGTAGCATTGGGTGAAAATGGTGGGCTACCATCAAAGGTACCGTTCCAACGGTAACCGCTGCCGATGCCGTTCAAATAGGTGGCACAGTCGTTCGTAGCAACCGAAAACTCTCCCACCATCGTAGGACCAAAAGCCTTGGTACTCGTCGTAATATCCGAACCCCAAGTCTCGCAGGCAAACGTGAGTTGGGAGGTGCGGTTCATACGCAAGAGATTATTATCAAAAGTGATGTAGCTGTGGGTGTCTATAGTGAAACAAGAGTGCTTCTGTCAGAGGCATTGATTCGAAAAGTACATTCCTGCAGGCTCGACGGATCTGCAGGTACTGTCAATCGGTCTCTCCAAAGCACTTACCAAGCATCAAACGATCAGCACCAGGCAAAAAGTCGGCCCATGCGCTAAGGCCAAGGAACCCGTCGTGGATAACGGCCCAAGGACCCTTGCCCGCACCACCCCCAGCGGTACGGACAACATCGAAAGCCTGCTTGTACCACGCCTTGACTTTATCAGCGCCAATCACGTTTGCATTGGGTTCATTCAGCAAACCCATAATCGGGTTCACATGCGAATAATCGGGGCTCGCAAAGAACGTGGACATTTGCTGGAGATAGGGCAGAGTACGGAGGGCATTGGCGGCACCGTCGGTGCCGTTGATCCAGTTGATGGCGCCGAGTCGACCAGAATGGTTCCACCCGTTCTGGGATCCGGGCGCTCCGTGAAGCTCAACTTGGACTCGAATACCGTACTTGCGAGCCCATTCGATAGCTCTGACCAAGTACTTCCACGAAAGATTGGGAACATAGGGCTCACCCGCGACCAAATTGCCCATAGCCCAGAAACCGATGGGCACGCGAACGTGGTTCAGTCCCAAATCGCGAATACGAATGAACGTGTCCTCTGTCACCCAGGTGTTATAGTGATTGTCCAACAGCTTTGTGGCTGCATCCAATCCAAGGTGTTGGCAAAGGGTCCACTCATCGATGACTCCGTTGGCAATGTAAGGGTTGAAAAGCGAGGGAGTAATGAATGGTTCTAAAACGAGCCATCCTCCCAAGTTAACACCTCGCATCTTGACACTACCATTCTGGTAATCAAAGGGCTCGTTCAAGGCTGGAGTGTAGGCGTTGGCCTTGGCGGTATCGTTGGTGGAGGGAACGATAGGTTGAGTGGGGTTGACGGGAGGGGGTGGTGGGTTCGTGGAGTGGTCGTTGTTGTTGTTGTTGTTGTTGTTCTCACTGTTATTAGATTTGTTCGTGTTCTTGTCCCAGGGCTTTACGATCACGAGGGGAACAGCGACCGCGGCAGCAACGACGATCAAGACGAGGAGACTGATCTTCCATCGATGACGACGAAGGCAAGAGCGATTATCTTGAGGACCACCCATTTTTTTGTTTTCTGAAAAAGTTGTTGGTTGGTTGTTGCTATTATTTTTGTTGTTGTTGAGGGAGTGTTCAACGTGTGTGGTAGTGTGTGTGTGTGTGTGTGTGTGTGTGTGTGGGGCGTGTGTATGTATGGGCGTGAATGTTTAGGCAGGGGTCATTAAAAAAAAACTGCAGTTCCGCTGAGAGGAGGATGAGGCGGAACTTAAGACAGGTGGGAGGAATGGAGGAATGAGAAGTGGAAAGGATGATTAAGAGAATGAGAGACGAAGAGAAGAAGAACAAGAGGCGGAGGGGTGGTGTTTATCAAGAGAATCCAGGGATCAAAAATGATCTCTGGAGACAATTATCGGACGCAGGAAAGCTTCCTTTGTTTCCAGGAACAAGAATCAAGAACCAGGGAATCAAACGGTGCCGTTACCCAGCATCAACGTTCTGGGTCGTTGACAGCGGGGAAAGAATAAATTATTTTCACGCTGGTTTTTAGCGTTCAGGTACCGCATGGAGAGACGAAGGAGGGACAATTTGCCCATCGCTTGCTGCAGAGTGGCAGCACTGCAGCAGAGAACCAAGTTCATTCTACGCCACCTTTTGGCCTATTTTTATTTTTATCAATTTGCTCCCTGTGCGACACTTGCCTTGTCCCAAGGGAATTGAACTGTTTCGTGGATGGCCACTTTTACTTTGTCTTGCTTTGCCTCTTTGCTGTACGTCCGGGAGAAAAGAAAAGTGGTTTTGATGAGGTGCAGTGCAATCAAGAACGTGCAAGGGCGCCAGCGATGAACAAAAACAGAGGCAGAGTGAGCCCGAGAAAGAGCATGCTCTTTTGAGCGAAAAGAGACCCAGGGGCGGGGCGAACAGACCAGCACGAGTGTGTTGCCAGTTGCCAGTTGCCACCAAAAGGAAAAAAGAAAAAGCCACTTCACGTGACTTCATTCCTCGCTGTACTTAGCTCGCCAGCAGCCGCACGGCGATGATAGGGGGAGAGGGCGGCGGTCAAAGAAAAAAAAAAACTCTTTCGCCTTTTCTTTCTGCTCTTCACCCACCCCTTTTGCCATCATCTCTTCTTCATCCATCCCTTCGCCTCCATATCATTGTGCCTCCCCTATCCCCTTCTTTTGTTGCCGCCCGCCCTTGCGTCCTTTCCTGGCCCCCTCTTCCTCTTTCTGCCCACAGTCGTCCTTCTGTTGTGGCAGCATTGACCAGAGAATCCTGCCAGCTCAGCTATACCCTCTCCCCTCTTTGTCTGTCCGCAAATAACCTTTCTTTTTACATCTCGGCATAATGTCCGCCGTCATGCCATCTGTGGGAGGGATCCCTCTCAAGTACATTTCGCTCATCGTCCTCGCTGTCCAGAACTCATGCCTTATCATCGTCATGGCCCTTGCCCAGGGGCCCGGTCGCAAGGTCTTTTATTCATCCACCGCCGTTTTCATCAATGAGCTCGTCAAGCTGGTTGTCTGCACTGCCATGACCATCCGACAGACGATTCAGGAGACTGGTCGATTCTACCCTCAAGATTTCTTGAACGAGGTGTTTGGAGGGGATGCCTGGAAGTTGGCTATTCCTGCGATGCTTTATGCTATCCAGAACAACCTCCAATATGTAGCATCGCATGCTCTGGATCCTTCTACTTTCCAGGTCACCTACCAGCTCAAGATTCTTACTACCGCCCTGTTCTCGGTCATGCTTTTGAACCGATCTCTGCCAGCGCTCAAGTGGATGTCCCTTGTCATGCTCACTGCAGGAATTGCCCTTGTCAGTCTGGAAGAATCCAACAACAGACACGGATCCAAACAGACCGCTGCTGATCAGGGCACTGATGGAGCTCTCACTGGTTTGTTGCAAGAGGAGCAAAGGAATGCCGCTATCAGCAGTGCCCCGACGAACGATCGCCCCGAAGTCTTTGTTGGTCTTTTGGCGGTCTTGGTGGCCTGTCTCCTCTCAGGATTGGCGGGTGTTTACTTTGAGAAGATCTTGAAAAACACTCAGGCATCCATCTGGCTCAGGAACATTCAGTTGTCGTTCTTCTCTTTGCCCTTTTCCTTGTTGGCTGTCTACCTGAAGGATGGCGAGGGAGTGACCGAGCAAGGATTCTTTGCAGGATACGATATGTTGGTTATCGCTGCAATTGCCTGTCAATCAGCAGGAGGATTGATTGTAGCCGTAGTCGTCAAATACGCCGACAATATTCTGAAAGGATTCGCCACCAGCATTTCGATTGTGATCAGTGCGATTGCCAGTGTGGCTCTCTTTGGATCCAAGATTGGCAGTGTTTTCTTGCTCGGCACCACCCTTGTTCTTGGAGCAACCTACCTTTACTCTCTTCCTGACAAGCCCGTTGTGAAGTAAGAATTCTATACATCGTTTGCTGTGAATCACAGGTTTTTATTTCAAAATGAGAATTGTAAAACTTAGCATCTTTTTTTTTGTTCATAGATATGTTGATCTGGGCAGCCAGTTGGACTCTTTCCACGCTGAGGAGGGTCGGATGGGGTCGCCACGCCAAGGGAGCAACGACAGCCTGACAACACCTACGTCCAATGGACCTTCTGTCCGCCTGGACCGGATTAGGGGGCCATGAGTTAGGGATATCCGTCCATTGAAAGTACAATACTATACATAAATGCATTTTTTTTATTCTACTCAGTATGTCCATCCAGTGCAGACGACGATCACAACGAATGACCTAATAATGTAAAACGTGGGAGGGGGAGAGAGCCGAAAATCACCCGAACAGAAGAAGATATATTTTCTTCCTTGCGTGCGGACAGTGCAGACGGTGCAGACAGCAAGTAAGGAGCTATTTTCAGAACAGGCAGCGGTAACGGCAGCGGCAGCAGCAGGGTGTTGATACGAGGGACGAGGGAGCGGAGGGACAGAAGGACGACAGTGATTTGACAGTGCCCTGGAGATTGGGTTGTTTGTGCTTTTGTGCATTTGTGTCCGGTTGGACAGTCGGCAGAAAACGCAAAATTGGATTGGGCGTGTGTGTACGCCCAGCAGGAGGAGGGAGGCACTCAGGCACACACCCAGGCACACACACCCAGGCGCACCCACACCCAGGCACACAGAAAAGAGCGTTATTATTACGATTGCTTGCGTGGTGTGTGTGCAGTCTCTCTCTGTCTCGCTCCTTCCCTCCTTCCCTCGGCTCATCCTCTCATCCCTCTTCATCCTTCCTCATCCCCCCCCTGTCATAGTAAACCGCATTGTCGTTTGCAGTTTATCCCGTCTCCTGCTGCTCTTCTCTCCTGCCTGCTGCTCTCCTGCTCTGCACCGCCCAGCCTCGCTCTCGTTGCATCTTGTCGTCTTTTTGCCAACGCATCCCGGGTCTTGCAGGATCAATTCAAATCCTCATCCGCGACCACGCCCCGTCCCTTTCCCTCTGTCCTCTTCTCACGGACCACAGTGTGCAAGATGCTCTCGACTCCACCGAGGCCTCTCTCGAACCAACTCATCATCAACACCCATAATCTATCCCAGGCTCATAACCGCGGCTCTCCTCGATCCGCCAATGCCAGCAGCGGCGTCCATGCCTTCAAGGATTCAATGAGACCCCCCATCGAAAAAAGACTCTCCTATGGACCCTCAAACCTAGGACCAAATGCTCATGGGAATCAGCACAGTATGGGCAATGGCAACGGATTCATCCCCTCGCCAAAGACAGGAGGCGTCGGCCACCATGCCAACGGCGGATTTCATTTCGGTCATCCTCAGCGATCTCGCCAAAGCTTGGCCTTGACGCTCTTGCGAATCCTTGCGGGCGCACCTGGGTTCCTTGGATTGATGTACAGTCTCAATGTCGCCTGGGAGAACAAGCTGGATGGATTTCAACGCCCAAGGCGCGCAGGGGATGCAGTGGCTGGTTCAGGCATGGACCTTCCACTGACGAGATCAGACTTTTGGGTAGCATCAATGTAAGTATTTCTGAATCCAATGGCACAACACAACACAACTGACTGAACCGATGCGACCCCATAGATAAAGACGCTCACCGCCTTCTATTGCTTTCATCTCTATTTTTCTTTAGGTGGGCAAGTAGACAGCATATGACGTTTTTCTGCAGCAGCTTTCAAACGGCGTTAAACCGGGGACAAACATTGGCAATATCCGGTGCTAATGATTTTCTCTCTCCCTTTCTATTTCTGTCTCTTGTGCTGTACCAAAATAGTGCGCTCTTTCAGCTTACTGGGCTTTCTTGCTTACAACGGCATTGATCCAACGTCTGTTGCAGTCATATCGTCCTCCTAATGTTGTCCTCAGGATCGCGCTGGCGCATCTTGCGAGTTGGATCTGTATCGGCACCATTATCCAGTCCAGACCGGCAACAGAGCCAACCCGGCCCTGGGTCATTATCACGTTTATCCAAGCCTTGCTCATCTTTGCCATTGTGTACTTGCCATGGTTGAGATCCTATATGCAGGCCGCTGGATTCCCCCCCTTGTCCGAAAAGCTCGTGAGCCACCCGTTAGAAGATGGATTCATGGGCAAGGAAATTGGAGGACGATCGGCCACCAGGTACTTGGTCCTGCCATTGATTTTGGTTGGTCTTTGCTCATGGATGTTGATTATTACCCGTGGACAGGCAGACGGATTCAAAGGAAGGATGCCGGGAGGAGGAAGAGGAGGCGAAAATTCGGAAAACGCTGTCGCTGGCACGCCCTTGTCGGGCTTTAGTAGCGACAGCGTGGCCCCGGCTGCGCCAAGACTTCCAGGATCTCGTATTGTCATCTCTGTGATTGTCCTCTCCTCGGCCACCCCACAAGGTCGCGCCAACCGACAGCTGTTCCGCGAAACGACTTTGAAGCTTTTCCCTAGCCCTCGTAACCAGGCAGCATTGGTCCAATACCGTTTCGTAATCGGACACCCGCCTGAAGCAGCATTGGCGGATATTCATCGAGAGCACGATTTGACAGACGACCTTCTGATTGTCGAGGATGCACCCGATACACCAGATGGCAAGAGTCAGAAATTGTACAAAGCTATCGAGTGGGCGAACGCACTTGACTTTGATTACCTTGTCAAGACGGATGATGATGTGCTTGTACGGATGGACATCCTCAGTGGAGAACTCTTCAAGCTCGGTCCTAAAAGCTTCTTCTGGAAAGGTCTTGTATTCAAGTAAGTTCAACATCGAATATCGCCACCAATTCTAACTTTTTGATGTCATTAACAGAGTCTAAAATCTTGTTGCTTGTAGAAATGTCCCCAATACTCGTTTGGATGACATGGATTTGAAAGAGATGCCAAAATTCACGGATGGCACCCTCACAACGCTCTCCCGCGACATTGTCCGACTCTTGGCGCAGCCCGCCCCACGATATATGCTTGCGAGTAGTGCCCAGTCACTCGGCATCTGGCTTCACGGTTATGGCATCGAACCCATCCACGACATTCGTATCCAACCGGGTGCTTTTGTCTGCGAAGAGAACCTAATTGCGAAGCATTTTGATAATGAGCCTAGTGTGATGCGTCAACCTCATGAGGATCCTCGTACAATGGTAGATCGGATCAACAGGATCCGATCCGAACTCAAGGCCAACAAAGACAACCCTTCGTTCGAGACCAACCTGACGATTTGCGATGAAAGGATTCAAAGGCGGTGTGCGCTCTGTTACAGATGTACAAAGCGTGCCGCCAACTGGAAGCACATGGGCTTTGACTGCAAGCCCGGTGGAGTGGTCGTCGGCGACAAGTACCGGAAACCAGAAATGTTGGATGCCAAACAAATGGACGAGTTGTTGAACAGACCTTCAACAGGGATTTCGGATGAGTTGGATATCATCCCCTTGAGAGATTCGAGGCCCGAGGCACGGCAGCGTCAACAGCAACTGCAGCAACAGGAGGAGCAACCGCAACGGGAATCGGAATCGGAGCAACTGAAACAATTGGACGCTGCTGGAGAAGACGATGACGAGGAGGATGGGGATTCGTCCTCTGCGGAAGATGATAATGTGCAAGGCTCAGCGGACGGAAGTGACGAAATGGGAGATGATGAAACTCCTGTCACCGATGACTCCACCGCGGAAGAAGACACCATTGGCGAAGGTGAAGGACGACAAGTGTCTGAAAATGAAGATGAGGACGCAGGCCAGGGATCTGGAGGAGATCAGACGGGCAGTGGTGGCGATGGATTGGAGTCTTCAGAAGATCATGGTTCGCAGGATGAATCTGAAATCCATATTTCCGACAAGGAGTTTGACTACTTGGACCGTCGTCAGGATAACGGAGGAAGCGATGTCGTGCCTCCCGTGGTCAAGAAGTCATTGTCGGGATCAAAATCAACCCCGAAAAAGAAAACTGGCCGGTCATAGAGGAATCCCTAGTTCTCGTCATAGGTGTTAACGTCGTGAGTGAGAAGACTCTGTGTGCTAGATTTCGATTCTATACCAATTCTCCATTGCATTTCCTATCTCTTTGTCTCTCCCCTCTCTCTTGTTTTTGAATTTCTCCATCTCTTTCTTATTTATCGATTAATTATTCTTTTACTCTTGCCACTTTCACGGCACAAAAGTATTTTCCAAATATATTCAATGGTATGCCCCCAAACATCATCTTCAGAGAGAGAGACCACCTCTTGTACGCCTAGATTTGATAGTCGCCTTAGAGATGAGATCCCTCACTCTGACCAGTGGCAACACCTTTTGAGGTCAGATCAGAAGGACACCAAGGGGATTTGTCGAGTGTTCTATCTGTGCTGTGTTCTGTCTCTGCCAAGAAGAAGATATTCATGGAGGAGAAAAGTAGTTGAACCTGCAAAATCAACAGATCCAATTGAATTGGACCAAGATCCCCACGTTGCGTCTCAAATGTTTGTTTGTTGTTGCACAACCCTTCACCAGGAGTTTGTTTGTGTCGCGAGGACCTCAGTGGGAAGCACGTTTTCGTGTCGCCTCCCCTCCAGATCAACGCTGTTCAGCTGAGCCTGAGAAGAGCGTAACAAAGACGCCTTGATCATGCCATGTATCAAATGGCAAGTCACTGTAAACCACGAAAGGTATGGCAGGTGAAACACGCTATCTGCGAGATCTCAATATCAATGCAGTGGTCATCGTCTCCATTGCTGTTTCAGTTCACGCACAGTCTGCCCTCTGTCGATCTTTTGTGAGCAAAAAGGACGCGTCTTCTGATTGCTCTACTACGGAAATGACCCTGTGTAGATGATCCAGAAGAGGGGTGTTTCCTTCTCAACAAATAGACAAATGCTGGCCCAGAAACCTTCAGCTTCAGCCCATCAAAAAAAAAAAAAAATCGAATAAACATCCGAGGTTGCAAAAATTCAACTGAGACTGGACAGAAGATAGGAATATCTTCAGGTACATCGCATGCTGCAAAGTCGTTGTACCGACTGACTCGATTTGTTTGTTTGGTAGGTGTCATAAGTACTGGTGAGGACTCAGGATGCAAGGCCAACAGTCGCAACTGTGATCTCAAAACACAGTTTTTTCTGTCCTCCCTTAATTAATGATGGTAACGGCAAAAAAAAAAAAAAAAAAAAATACCAATTGCATTTTTAGTAACGACCCACAAAGCCCTTTCTTAAAAAGAACTTCACTTCCTCCTTTTCTTTAGTTTTGTCTTGTTATTTATTTTCGTTCAAAGCGTTCAGGAATTAATGACAAAAAAAAAAAAAAAAAAAAAAGAAAAAAAAGAGAGACATGATAACATGAGTATGAACATGATCGATTTCCTAATCATACAATAACTGCCAACTGCTGCAATTCCAACAATTGGTCGCCCAAGCGCCGTTGGAGTCCCTTCAAATGTCCTAGCAAACCGGGGATAACTTCAACCGAGAATCGAACGTGGTCTTGTTCCCCGTGCTTGAACATGTACTGCCGTGCGACATCCGACCCTAATCCTTCCATCAAAATGTCCTTCAGTACTTGCATGTGTCGATCTGAGGGAATGGGTGTGATCACACCCACAGATGGAGAAAGACCTCCCCCCGTACTCGATGAAGAAGGCTGTCGTCGGCTATAACTCTCATAGTCATCGTCCTCGTCATCTTCATGGTCATCATCATCACCATCGTCGTTATTTCCATAGCGAGCCATGCGAGCGTGTCTTGCCACATTGGATGATCCAGCCGCTGTAGGTCCATGGTTGTAAGTGTGGCGATGGCGATACTTTTGATATCGACGGAAAGATGCTTCCATGTCCTCAGGAGTACTGTACCCACTACCGAATCCCTTAGATGGCTGAGTGGGTCTTGGGGGCGACTGGAGACCCACTGGCAATGGGGTCACCGGACTGGCGGACCGTCCACTCAGTCCTGAAGAGCTAATCTGACTCTCCTTGGCCAATGTTGTCGCCTCCGTCTTCCTCCTCCAAGACTTTGGTGACAATGGATTCGGAAACCTTCCAATTGCGGTCCCTTCCACTGCGGCTTCAATGTCGATCTTCAACAGGCGATTTCTGTTTTTTTGTTTGGGTGTTTCTTCTTCCTCTTCCACGGCGGTAATGCAGCTATCTTCATCCATGGATCCTGCAAGGGTTGTACCTGTGAGACTGGACGATTGAGAAAGGGTTCTGGACTGAGCTGTCAACGAAGTTGTCCGGATGGGGATTGCAGCTGGCGCTGCGGACTGTACATGGACTGACTGTTGCTGCTCCTGATTAGGGGATGATGTAGGTGCTGGCGGTGCTGCAACGGTCGAGAAGGCTGGTCTGCGGGACCTACTCTCCTTGGATGTCTTAGCCTCTGCTTGAACCCCTTTTCCTGAGACGAGTGAAAGCGGTCCAGCCGCAAGCACACTCATTTGTGATGGTTGTTGTGGTTGCCCGTTGGCGGATTTGTTGCCTGTGAGCGCTGTAGGTGAGGACGCTGCAGTCGTCATCGTATTACTTGTCTGAGCAATCTCCCCCAGATCAATAATCACCTCCGCTTGCTCCCAATCCCGCTGGAAGAGCTTTGATAAGTCTTGATGCTTCTTCGGGTTCCTGGCCTTCAAGGACGAGGACGCCAGCCGAAGGGAGGCTCTCAGGTTCTTAAGATCTGTTGAAGAGAATAGTAAAAAAGGTTATTTAGTATGTAATGCGCCCATAGCCTACAGGCAGGACCTTCTTTCTTTTCATTTCTCTTACCTTCAATCTGCGACGCAAAGTCTTTGATATTGTAGATATCCATCTGGAGCGAGACTTGACTTTCAACCACCTGGGAAGGCACACTGATGTCCGAAGATCCGATGTCAAAGTCCTCATCCCAGTTCTCACTGGGGGCAGACGACATCTTGAAGAATCCCGCAGGTAGGTTCTCCGCCGGTAGGGACAGACAGCGTTGACGACCCCTCAGGCTGTTCAACGCCACATTAGACGGCTTTTTGTTGTACGTCTTGGATGAACTGCCACCACCAGTGGCCGTGAGGGGCAAGGTCACGGTCGAGTACGATGTCGGGCGCTGCATCTCGGCAGAGTACATTGGACTGGATGAGGGAGCCCCATTATCTGACTGAATATCCCAATCCTCATCTTCATCTTCATCTTCTTCCTCGCTGTGCCGGAGTCGATCGTCCTCATCATCCGTTTGAATAAAAGCTTGCGCTTGGGGTCGGACCATCTCTGGCTCTTGGTCGTGAGCAAGTTGCTGCTGCTGCTGACGATTTATCCGAAGAGCTTGATTTCCGGTCTGAAAAGCTTCATAATCCTTGTATCCTTCCAAGCTGGCGACAGCTTGCTGTCTGGCGATCGCCTTCATGTTTTCCTTGGCAACGCGTGATGATGACCCTCCTCTGGCCCCATGATGGGGGGTATGATGGTGATGGTGATGGTTATTGTAGTCTTGAAACGACACCCTCTGGGATCCTTCAATGGTTCGTCGAGGGTCTTCCTCATCATCTGCATCCGATAACGACTGGTTCCCTTCCGAGATATCTGTTCCGCTTAGACTCGACGCCATTGGTACTCCTAAATGATCTGCGGGCGAAGGTTGTCGCGTATGTTCCATTGAGGTCTCCGTGGAGGTAGTCTTCACTGGTGATTCTGTCATGTTCTCTGGAGGGCGATCGTGATCCGGATCCTGTAAACATCGTCTGTTCAACCCGGACGGTTTTGACCAATGAAAGATGGTCGAGTCATTCCATATCCGTCTAAGCCTACTGGCCTCCTTGAGTTGGTGTTTTTGGGGATACCACGACGATGGGCTCGAAAGAGGTGGTTGTGGAGTCCCTGATCTTGACCCTGACGAGGCTGATGAAAAAGGACCATGTGTGTCCATCGTCGGAGAATTGAGGTAACAGAGGCATCGAGGTTGTGGTTTTTGCTCCTTGACCTTTTTCTTTTTTGGAGATCGAAAGGGGTTACCATAATAGCTCTCGCTATCAGACCCTTGGTTGTACGAACCCGTCGACAGCGAGAGAGAGACAGTGGAGTATGAGGAGAGTCGGGAGGACATGGACTCTGAAGTCGTGATGGTCTGTCGCCAAGACTCCATGCTAGTTGAAGGCGCAAGCTCCTCGTGGTGCTCCAGGAGGATCTTGTCTGGTCGAACAACGAGTGGATGGATTGTCGTTGGCGGAAAGATGTAATTGGGCCCAGTGGAGGGTGAAGTATGGATCTGGCACCGTCGTGGTTTTTGCCGAAAGAGGCGGAAGCGTTTATGTACATTGCATTGCTGCTGAAAGATATGTGAGGGACACTGGGCTTGTTGGTGTAGGGATGGGTGCTGAGGATCGTCCCGGAGCTGAGAGCAGTTTAGGGGTGAGCATGGCACCGTTTCTTTGGCCTGGAGCGGTCGTGCAAAGACTTGACCTAGAGCAGAGGCTGTGCCGATGGCTCCAGAGGCAAAGACAAGCTTTTGGGGTCGAGTCACCACAGGCGAGCAGGGTGCAGAGACGGAAAAGGGACGAAGGCGAGGTCGAGTAAATGAGCCCAGGGGAGGGATGAGTGGGTCAGTAGGAGATGTCGAGGGAGTGGCGGGAACGGGAGAGGTAAATGTGGTTGCGTGGGTCCATTGGGTCGGGAGAGGTCGACGGAGTGGTACAAGGGAAGGTCGCCCAACGAAGAATCGAGGACGAGGTGATGAAGGTGAGGCCGACGACGAGGAGGAAGCAGAGGATACGGAAGGAGGACAAAAGAAGGAGAGATCAGGAGTGGAGGAGAAGGACATGGTCAGTGGCGTGTTCGAGATGGCGCGGACGCTGCGGTTGGCCCCGACACAAAGGCAACAGGCGCATGTAAGCGACGCGCGGGGCGTGCAGAAGAACGACAAAGGGCGACTTTGGGAGTGGTGCTGAAGCGTGTCTGGACTCCAAAGCACGCGTCAAGCAGAAAGAATGGGAAGAGTGAGCGAGTGAGTGAGTGGTCAATGGGTGAGTGGGTGAAAAGAGTCGGAGGGTCAAGAGAATTCACAGCAGGGCTGGCGATGGCAAAGCAAGAGTGTCGGAGTGAGAGCAGACGCGTTTCGGAGAAAACACGAGTAGGAGAAGGGACAGAAGGGATGGGAAGGACAGGTGGCGAGTTTTTGGACTGGGGGATGGATGATGGGGTGCGTGCTGCAAGAAGGGTTGCGAGAGAGAGAGAAGGAGAACGAGAAGGAGGACGAGAAGAGAGAAGGGCAGTGGAGTTTTGCTGTGGTGGGACAGGGAGGAGAGATTGCGGGTGGATGTGGATGGGTGGATGGGTGGAGGTGGTTGAAGCGAAAGGACAGCAGGACAGCAGGACAGCAGGACAATAAAAAAAGGAGGGAGACGCAAAAATAGTGGCGAGCTTGGGGTTGGATGGACTGTGCCGCGAGAAGGAGGGAGAAGAGAAGAAAAGGGAACGGAAAGGAAGAAAAGGAAGGAACAGAGAGGAAAAGTAAAGCCCCCCTCTCCTTCCCTTCTCCTCTCCTCCTCCTCCTCCTCCCCCCCGGCTTAGTGAGTCGTCCCCAATCTCGATTCCGTGCATCAACCCTCCATTGCATCCGTCCATTCGCAGGTTGTCTGCATTCAACGTGAGGTGGACGGTCGCGGGGTGGATTAGAACCGCGTGTCTGCTTTGTCACTCTCACCGCTGACTGCCTGTCGGCCCGTCGGTTCATACAACTCGAGTCATCCTCGACTCAGCAACCTCGTCGTCCCCTTTGGGTCACTGACTGGCGGGAAAGGGGGGGAGAAAGAGAGGGGGGAGCAAGAGGAAATAAAGACACTGAGCTGCCATTTGGTCCTCATGGCAGTGGGGATTGGTGGGACGACAGAGTGGGTAGGACAGGGTCAGCAAGGGCCATCTTCAATCGCGGGCAGGGACAGGACAAGGGGAGAAAGGAGGGGGAGAGAAGGAGACAGGATGAACGACAAGGATATTAGAGATGAAGATAGAGAGAGAGAGGAAAGAGGGCATTGATCGATCCAGGGCGACAGTATTCCTCTGTCTGGTCGGATCATCGCACACCCCCCTCCCACATAGTCGTCTACACACACACACACACACACACACACACACACACACACATATACACACACTTATCCATCTCCAGGGGGCGCTGTTGTTTTGTTCTACGATTGGCAGAGAGAGCCACATCCAGAGGAGAGCAGGATGCAGGGACGGGGTGTTGCAGTCACTTACCGAGCTGATCGCGCCAGAAGGCATTATGTAAAAGATATATTATTGGAAAGAGGACCAAATCCTGGTTATGTGGAAATGTGTCGCCTGGAGCGTCAGCAGGATGGCGATGCTTCGGATAAAGGAGGAGAAGGAGGTTGTTGGAGTATATGGACGTGGTGAGTATGGGTATGGGTTGTGGAGAAGGAGGGGCGCCTCGAGGGCATAGGACTGTGCGGACGAATGGACAGGACAGGAGAGGCAACGGCGAGGAGAGAATGACGATGGGTTAGGCAACGGCAGGCGGGAACGAAGGAAGGAATGGAGGCCGGTAAACATGAACTTGTGGGTGCAAAGGAAAAGGGGAGAAGGAGAAGGAGAAGAGAGAGCAGCGCAAAAAGGTGAAGGAATGAGGGAATGACCTCAGAGATGCCTTCAGGGGTTGTTGTGTGCCTGTCCATCCATGCCTGTGTGTATTTTCTCTTTTGTGCGGTCTGCGGTCTGCGGTCTGCGGTCTGCGGTCTGCGTGTCTGCGTCCAGTCGTGTCCCAGTCAGCCAAAGATCGCTGATCAGCCAGCCATGCCATGCCATGCAGACACATGACTCCGAGGGAGAGAGGAGAGGCCTCATCCTGCCACTGCCCGTCACCCCCTTCATTCCTTTGGTCTGGTGTGCATCCACCTACTTTTATTTCTCACCCTTCAGGCGTGGGCACAGCAGAGCATGGGGATGAACGGCATCCACTATGCATTCCCATTCGTCCGTGTTGGTAGCCTCCTTCGGAGGGTTAATGCAAAGGACCAATATGCATGTTGTGTTGCCGTTCTTCCATGGACACAAACACACACACAATGCACCTGCCACATGGCGCAATTGCCTGTGATGACATACTCCAACGTTGACCCCCTGTGGATCGCGCTGCGGGAATGACACACCAACTAACAGCTGTCTGTCGACTTCCAGCAAGCCCTGCCTCCTTGACTCTCGCCTTTTCTACTCTCCTACTACTCCCCTCTTCTCTTCACGTACCCTCCTACGACCGTGCCTTGCAGCTCCATGTTTTTGGCACGCTCTCTCTCGCTCTTACTGCGACGGACGGCTGAAGACAGACACCAAAAGGAAAAAATAGACGCGAACACAAAAAAAGGGGCGATCTGCGCTGGGCACAAGGTCTTCGTCTTTCTCCATTCGTTCAATTGTGTTGCCTATGATGCTCTACCCACAGCGACCCCACCACATGACTTACAATAAAAAAAAAAAAAAAAAAAAAAACTTTCGTGGACCCTGCCCCAGATCAATTCACAACTCTTCACTATCCTGCTCCCTGCGTCCAGCCCCATGGGCTACCGTTCAATTCTGATGGTTGAAAATGGGAGGGAGGTGTATTTTTCATTTGTTTTCCCCTCCGTTATATATCTAATAAGTTTCTGTCGTTCCTTCCGTTCCTTCTTTTACAATGGAATGTTTCCGTGCTTGCGAGCAGGGTTCTCCTGCTTCTTGGAGCGCAGCATCTCCAGATCCTCAATGATTCTGCGGCGCGTTGTCGAGGGCTCAATCACATCATCGACATATCCACGCTGTGCTGCTGGCAAGGGGTTGGCAAACTTGCTAATGTAGTCCTTCTCGGCCGACGCACGGTCAGAGCTGGATCGGAAAATAATCTCCACAGCTCCCTTAGCTCTGTTGTTTGAAGAAAAAAAATAAAAAATAAAATCTGTTCAGTCGCTGGTTGTTACTTTCTTCCACACAAGTCCTTTCTGTGATCAGCAACAAACAATCCATGCACTGTCATGGAGCAATAAACACTGGGTAAAGAGTTTCCAAGCCAGGTTTGGGCAAGAGAAATAACCAGAGAACAGGATCAAGGTCATTTTTTTTGGTACGTTGCACAAGTGAAGCGTGTCAACATGACATGCAATGCAGGAAAAGAAGGGGAGGGGGGTCCATCAAGCAACGTGACAATAGAAGAAACTCCTCTCATTTGAATAGTGAGGACAGCGCGTGGAAGGGCAGAATGAGAATTAGACAGCAGAAAAGGGTACATGCAACCCACTTACCCCATGACTGCAATCTCAGCAGTAGGCCAGGCATAGTTGAGGTCTCCGCGGAGATGCTTCGAGCTCATGACGTCGTAGGCACCTCCATAAGCCTTGCGGGTAATGACGGTAACCTTAGGCACGGTAGCCTCGGCGTAGGCATACAAGAGCTTGGCTCCGTGACGAATGATACCGTTGTGCTCCTGAGCGGTTCCAGGCAAGAAACCGGGAACATCGACCAGGGTGAGAATTGGGATGTTGAAGGCATCGGCGAAACGGACAAAGCGGGCAGCCTTGACCGAGGAGTTGATGTCAAGCACACCGGACGACACCAAGGGCTGGTTGGCAATGATGGAGACGGTGCGTCCACCCATGCGGCCAAAACCAATGACAATGTTCTTGGCATAATCGGGCATAATCTCAAAGAACTGAGAGTCATCAACAAGACGAGTAATAACATCCTTAATATCATAGGCCTTGGTCGAATCCACGGGCACAATCTGGTTCAAAGAGGCATCCTCGCGGTCAGAAGGATCATCTGTGTAGCGGACGGGGGCCTGCTCCTTGTTAGAGAGGGGCAAGAAGTCGATAAAGTCGCGGAGACGCTGAAGAGCTTCAACATCGTTCTCGAAAGCGTTGTGGGCAACACCAGACTTGACAGTGTGGGCCTTGGCACCTCCGAGCTCCTCCTGGGTGACCTCCTCCTTGGTAACAGTCTTGACGACATCGGGTCCAGTCACGAAAAGATAAGAGGTATCACGGACCATGAAGGTAAAGTCGGTCAAGGCGGGAGAGTAAACGGCACCACCAGCGCAAGGTCCCATGATGAGGGAGATCTGAGGAACAACACCCGACGACATGACGTTTTTCTACAGATCGCAATAAAAATGTAAAACGTTAGCCTGGCGTCTTGCAGCTTTTTTTCTTGGTCAACAGTCCTTGTCAACCCTCCTCGTCGGTAGCTGTTGGGGAGCCATATCCAAAAGAGATCCATTGCTGTGGATGATCGACAGCCTAAAGAGACAATCCGCATTCTTTTCCCGAATTTCGACCTGTTGGCGCGGCCAAATCATTCAACCTGGCCCTTATTTCATCGTTCACAGTTTGGTCCTGACAAACAAACATCCTCTAATACGAACGCTTCTCTGAGAAGGGTAGGTGTCCTTACCAAGAAAATATCGGCATATCCGGCAAGGGACTCGACACCCTCCTGGATACGGGCTCCGCCAGAGTCATTAAGTCCAATGACAGGAGCTCCAACCAAGAGAGCCTTATCCATGATCTTGCAGATCTTTTGGGCATGGGTCTTTGAGAGGGATCCACCGAAAGCGGTGAAATCCTGAGAGAACAGGAAGATGCGGCGGCCGTTGACGGTACCATGACCAGTAACAACACCATCACCAGTAATCTATTAGGGAGAAGTGTTTGCAGTTGGGTTAGGCTGAGCATCTCTCGGCAGAGTTGCAGGAGCTGGTTGGAGTAGATAAGATACCTTTTGCTTCTCCATTCCAAAGTCCACGCAGTTGTGCTCGACAAAGGCATCGTATTCGCGGAAGGAACCAGCATCGACCAAGAGCTCGATGCGCTCACGAGCAGTGAGCTTGCCCTGTGAAATGGAATTGTAAATGCGAGAGATTGTTAGGATCTGATCTGCCACTGTTGTCGTGCATAATCCAGCATGAGCATGAAATGAAACGTGGACTGGTTGGATCCATCAATGGACACAAAACATGCCTTCTTGTGCTGGGTCTCGATTCTCTTCAAACCACCACCCAAGAGAGACTCCTGACGCTTGCCATCGATCTTGGCGACAACATCCTGTCGATTTCAGAAAAAGGTAAGGAATAATGAGATTAGCACGGGATGCTCTGGGACGTCAGCAAGTTCTGAATCAGTACAATCAATCGAATCAGGGACGAACATTCTCGGCAGAGAGCGCGGTCTTTCCGATGGCATAGTGGCGGGCGCTGGTGGCAAAGGCGGGAAGGGAACGACGAGTGGCCGAGGCCATGGCGGCCCTGGAGGCGACAAGAGTCGAAAGACGGAACATTGTGATGGGGGACAATGGAGAGGAGTGAGGAGATGAAAGAAAAAGAGAGGCGAAATAGAATAAAATAGCAAGGAAAAAAAGAGAACAGAGAAGAGGGCGGGATCGAATGGACTTGGATGATCCCCTCCTCCTCTCGGACGGGCGCCGAGAATCCCAGGGAGAGAGCAGCATCCCTGCAGCAAGGGCGTTTCATCTCTTTCTGAGCATGGCAATGCGCCATCCGTGTCGATTCGCCATCGGCCCATCATTGATGTTGCTTTTCTCTCTTGTCTCTCTGTCTCCTCTGTGTCTGTCTGTCTGTCTGTCTGTCTGTCTGTCTCCATCGCGTCTAACCACACGCCTCTTTCTCAGAGAGGCTCTTCTCTTTCCCCCGCACCACAACTCCGCACTCGGCTCGGTCGCGCTCTGCAGGGTTCTTGGACGAACGCTCTGGCTGGCAAACAAACAATTGCCTTCTCTCTTCTCACGAGCCTCCAGCTGTACCCTTGCACATCCGCGATGGGTCGGCCAACGCGGCATCGCCATGCCCTCTCTCAATGGTGCGGGGGAGCCAGGGGAGCAAGGGGAGGAGGAGGAACGTTACTTGCCCATAATTGGTGTTTGTTTGATTTCTTTTCTTTTGAACCCTCGTGAATTTTCCCACGGGGTCCTTAGCGGGTTCCTGGCTGCTCTGAGATTGAACCATCAAATCGCCGAGCGACGTCCAGAGAAGGAGGGGAAAGGAGAGGATTTCTTTCTCACGCGGCAGAGCTCCTCCGAGCGTAGACAGGACCATTCGTCCCAGCTGAGGTTGCAATGCAGTGGATTTGTAGGGAGCGCACGCGTTGTCAATGTCAGGATAGCTTGCGAGCAACAACAATGGCTCGCTTGGTAGACTTTGGTGATCCGGGACGAGCCTTCGGGAAAATAAGCGCTTCAGACCCAAGCCGGCAACCGTGTTTGGAAGGCCAAAACAACAGCAGCAAGATGCTGCGATCCGAGAATAATCGCGGCGATGCGGATGAGGGTCGAAGGAGAGTTGTGTCCGTGGATCGAGCCGTGATGTGTGTGTGTGCGTGTCCTGTGGCGAGCGTCGTTTTGAGCACACGGCACAGACGCGATCCAAGACGACAACAAAGCTGGGGGTGTTGCGAATAACAGACCTGGACTTTTCAGGCTGCTGGCGATGAGAGGATGGTTGGGCCCATGCAGCCTGCAGAAAGAAAAGAGGAATGAGAATGGCTTCTGCAGTGATCAATCATCCTTGCCTCCGCCCTGAATCATTGCCATCGCTCTTTGTGCTTCATCTTTTTTTCATTACCGCGGTCGTTTTTTTTGTACTCGGTGCCCTTTTTATTTCGTCTTTCTTTCTTCCCTTCCATCACTCTCTCTCCTCTCTTTCTCATCCTTCCCCACATCCCATTACCTCGCCATGTCGCTTTCGCTCGCCGCGGCCATCCCTCGCACTTCCGGTCGCTGGGTCTGCTCCCTGACTGCGACCCGCCAGCGCCTCTTCCATGCCTCGGCCCTTTCTCGCGCCCAGTCAGCCGCTGTCGCCACCCCTAACCAGGCCCAGGACTTTTCCAGATATGGCAAGGTAACAATACAACCTATGCCTGCCTGCCACCCCCCTCAACCCACACCTCCTTCAGGATTCTAATAAAAGCCAAGGCAGATCAGGACTTGGGGGGAGGATCTAGACATGGCCATCTTGTCCTGATCTTGACTGAATGACCTCTTTGTTTGAAGGGTCCATGCAAGATCCATACCGTGCGTGCGATTGGCAAATGCTAACCCCTGTCTTTGCATTCCGAGAATAGACCTTTGACAAGATCTTGATCGCCAACAGAGGAGAGATTGCCTGCCGTGTGATTAGGACCGCAAAGAAGATGGGTATCAAGACGGTTGCCATTCACTCGGATGCCGATGTCAACAGCTTGCACGTCCAGCTCGCTGACGAGGCTGTTAATGTGGTACGGTATTCCCTTTCTATATTGAGCTAGTTCGATGATCTTTGGCGGGCATAACAAGTTGTTTGAGATGTAGACTCTTCAGCTGGCATCGGAGAGCACTCAGGCACCAGACATTTGGCGACGCCATGGCGGTCGAACGCTGGTTGCGGGGTTCTCGTCAATATTCTCTAAAGTGTCATCTACACCAAGCACCTCTCGTGTTCTTGGAAATTATGTTTTTGGGAGACAACTAGACGCGGATCTAACACTGTTCTTGCTTTCATTGGCACTTCTGTCCAACCTAGGGTCCCGCCCCTACCTCGCAGAGTTACCTTAACGTCCCCAACATCCTCAAGGCCATTAAGGACACTGGCGCTCAGGCTGTTCACCCTGGTAAAAAAAGAGACATGGATCGAAACTCGAGGCAACTTTCTAGTAGCCGTTATCTCTCAGCTCTCAGTCTCACCAATACTACTCTCTTTTTTTCTTATACCAGGTTATGGTTTCTTGTCCGAGAATGCCTCGTTCGTGAAGGCCTTGGATGCTGCTGGTGTGACGTTCATTGGACCTTCTGAGGATGCCATGGCTGCCATGGGTGACAAGATCCAGAGTAAGATCATTGCCAAGGAGTCCAAGGTCAACATTATCCCCGGATTCAATGGCGTCGTCCGTGATGTCGACCACGCCCTTGAGATTTGTAAGTCCCATTTTCTGAGTGGATCTCTTTTCGTTTGTAACAAAAACGGAACTTCCAAACTCACTGTAAGCTTTCTAAAATTTAGCCCGCGAGATTGGATACCCTGTCATGCTCAAGGCCTCTGCAGGTGGTGGAGGAAAGGGTATGCGTATCGCCTGGAATGACGAGGAGGTCAAGGAGGGATACAAAATTGCCAAGACCGAGTCCATGGCCTCGTTCGGTGATGACCGTCTTCTTATTGAGAAGTTCATCGACAACCCTCGCCACATTGAGATCCAGATCATCTCGGACAAGCACGGCAACACTGTAAGCAACAAGAATAACTCCTGGGCCGATCAAAGCGCTGAACTTTCTTAATTTTGTCCTACGTAACATATGAATATTGACACATTTTGTTTTTTTTTCTGTTGAACCTTAGCTCTGGTTGCCCGAGCGTGAGTGCTCCATCCAGCGCAGAAACCAAAAGGTCATTGAGGAAGCACCCTCAACCCACATTGACGAGAAGACCCGTAAGGCTATGGGAGAGCAGGCCGTCATGTTGGCCAAGCACGTCAAGTACTCATCTGCTGGAACCGTCGAGTTCTTGGTCGACTCTCAGCGCAACTTTTACTTCTTGGAGATGAACACCCGTCTTCAGGTCGAGCATCCCATCACTGAATATATTACCGGTATGGATTTGGTCGAGCAGATGATCCGTGTTGCTGCCAACCAGAAGTTGATCCCCAAGCAGGAAGACATCAAGATTAACGGTTGGGCCATCGAGTCCCGTGTCTACGCTGAGGATCCCGAGAAGTACTTGCCCTCGATCGGTCGTCTCTCCAAGTACATCGAGCCCACCTCGACAAAGGGTGAGAACGAGGTCCGCTGCGACTCTGGTATTGTGGAGGGATCCGAAATTAGCATCTACTACGATCCCATGATCTGCAAGCTCTGCACCCACGGTGCCTCGCGTGAAGAGGCCATCGAGAACATGAAGCGCGCCTTGGACTCGTACGTGATCAAGGGCGTGACCCACAACATCCCTCTCTTGCGTGAGGTTGTCTCCCATGACCGCTTTGCCTCCGGCAAGTACTCGACCAAATTCTTGGCTGAGGAATACCCCACTGGTTTCAAGGGACATGCCCCTACCCCTACTTCCCTCGCCCAGTTGGCCTCCATGGCTGGTATCATGCACGCCAAGCGCGAGCTCCGTAACTGGGCCTGGGGCCGTGGCCGTGAGGCTCTCTTGAAGGAGGATCTCCAGGGCAAGGCCCCCCACAGCTGGGAGATCTTTGTCGGCGTCCAGGGTGTTGATGAGAAGGTTCCCGTTAAGGTGCACAAGACTGGTCGTGCTTCCAACGGTGAGGATGAGTTTGAAGTTTCCACCCCCGGTATGGCCCCCTTCACCACCGCCGCTCACTGGCCATTGGAGTCCCCCCTGATCACCAACACCTTCGATAACGGTGAGGAGGTCACTCTCCAGTACTTGGACACCCTCCCCCTCGGATTCCGCGTTCAGCATCTCGGTACCAAGTTTGACATCACCATCAACAACGCAGCCCAGCACGCCCTTTCAAAATACATGCCCATCAAGGAGAAGGCCTCTACCACCAACATGATCTTGTCCCCTATGCCTGGTTCTGTCGTCTCGGTCGATGTCAAGGTCGGTGATGTCGTTGCTGAGGGAACTGCCGTCGCCACGATCGAGGCCATGAAGATGGCCAACGTCTTGCGCTCCGTTCGTGCTGGTGTTGTCAAGTCTGTCAAGGTCAAGGCCGGTGACTCTGTGGCCGGTGATGAGCTCTTGATCGAGTTTGAGGAGGAGGCCAAGGAGGCCCCCAAGGAGGAGAAGAAGTAAAATAAAGAAATACACCCCTATAGTTAGTTTTCGTACGCATCAGTTAGACCCCAAGAGACCCTGTTCAAGAGATTGAGCAATATATATATATCTTCACAAAGCACTTGGATCTTTTATTCCACTTTCCTCTCCGCCATGAGGGGTTGTCGCTTCTTGAGCAAGTCCCGTTTCCGCGCAACGGTCAAAGGTACTGGAAGGACGACAGAAGATGTGGCGACGTTGGTCTGCCTCTCGGACAACGGAATTACGTATGTTTTTCTAGACATGCCAGTGTCTACCATGGGAATTTGAGTGAAGTCTTTCCGTGCTACCTCCTCGGGCTCTATAGCACGTCCTTTGCCTTTATCAAGCTGCGTCTTCACCTCCGTCATTGGTTCTAATGGCTCTAAGATAGACCGGGTAACATCACGAATAAGTTCTATCTCAACCTTCGGTTCAGGTGCTAGGTCTTGCTTAAGTATGGGCTCGTGTAGAGTCTCGGAATTTGACGCGGATGCAAGTGTTTGGACTCGGTGGTAGCTTAGGTCAGGCGATGGATCCAAATCCGGGTCGAATGGAAGACGGAGCGCAGTATCTGATATGATATCGAGAGTGTGCTCGGGTATAGATTCAGGCACAGGCTCGGATATAATCATAGGGCACTGTGCAGGCACTGGTTCTAGCGCTGAGGCATTGGCTGTCTCTACAATGGTCTCAGAAATGTCGACAAAGAATCGGCTTTGAACCTCAATTTGAGGAGTCTTTGCTGGGTGCGTTAAATTGCTTGGAAGGGAGTCACGACCGAGCTCTGCCTTTGATATGCCATGACTATCGAACGCATGATCCTTTGCACCCCTGGAACCCATGTCTGAACACCGCGGGTCGACAGTTATAGCGAAGTCGGCCAATTCTGTGCTTTGTGAAATCCCATTCTTTGCCTTTATGATCGTAACATCATCTTCCTTTTCCTGAACCTTGACCATCTGAAGAGCCGCCCTCGCCTTTTTGTTGCTAATTGGGTGGGACGGAGTGGTGGCCGTGATGGCAGAGGGCCTCTTCCTGGACATAGGTCGCGCCTGGGGAATAGTAGGTAGTGAGTCCTCTTTCCTTAAAGAATCCTGAACTACCTCCACTGTCGCCTTCGCTTCTATGTCTGTGTGCGATAGTCGAGAGAGCAAGTGAGAAGACTCGGGTTGTTGGCCATGATGGCTAGAGGTATTCGCTACTATACTAGCGCTGCTTGAGGCATCCACTACTTCGGTAGAAATCACGGGCTCTGACAGAGGCGCGTTTGGTGAGGGTGCAACTGGCTTTCGCATGCTCAAACTCGGCTTTTTGAGTGCTGGGCGTTTTGCAAGCAATGGTCGTCCAGGACCGGATATCGACGAACTGAGGCCAAGTCCGAACAAATATGAGAGAGGTTCCGGAGTTGAAATGGACACTGGCTGTGTTTGCGACATTGGCGGAGACATTGATGAAATTGTTGATGTTGCTGATGACGATGAAGAAGATACCGAGGATGACGAAGAGGCATGAGGCCCTGCCAATATCTTTGTCCTGATGCTCTCGTTGTTTGTTGAAGAAGCACCATCCTAGGACGTGAAAGACAAGATAAGCTACCGTTAAGCCACAAGAATAGCTTTCCTCGCAGACAAACATCCACATAAATCAAAGGAGAGTACCTTCACGTCATGTGCGAGGCTATTCTCTGTCCTTCTTACAGCGTATCTCTTTGTATAGTCCCTTGCCTTGATTGTAAAGTCTTCCTGATTTTCTTTGAACTCATTAGCCTAGGATTGTCAAACATAGGTAATTAAAAACTGATCCACTCTTTGATGCCGAGGAATCAAGTCCAGTCGATTGCATACTATGTCCACTATAAGTGGGTCATCCGGGTTCGGATACGCAAGGAGTACTCGTAGGGACGTTAAAACGGTTTGGATATTCAAGGAAGGTCGCCAAGTTCCTTTCGATCCAGTCTTCAGAATATCTAAACAAATCCTGCCTTGGTCATCAATATTGGGGTGGTAGACTTTTGTAATGAACTGGCATCGCGGGGGTTCCATCGGGTATCTGTAAGACGAACGTCAGTTAGAAATGAGCCATCTAGCGCCACCAAATCCCTGCAGCATGAGTGCACAGTGACCAAGCGAGCACTCTTTACCTCTCAGGAATGTTGATTTCGATCTGAAAGACTCCGCCGAAATAGGGTGTATCTTCAGGTCCTTCTAGCTCTAGGAGGTTGATGATAATTATGGATTAGAATATACGAATTTCAGCGTTGGCGAACAGCGAGTTCCTGTGGAATCCTCCGCAATTGCTGTACCTGCATGGAGATGGACCATGCTGTCATTCACTGGGTAGCAAATCACGCCCTCTGGAGGCTTGCATTCTAGGTCTTTAAGTTCCTTGTTCAGCCGTCCAGCGGCCATGTTCAGTCTTCCAGCCATTGTCGTCAAGTGTCCATGTGTCCTTGAGGTTGTTCTGGGAATGCGATGTGAAATGCGCAAGCGCGACTTTGGTGGCGTAGGGTCTGATTAAGGGTCTCCAGTCCAAAGCAGTTTATCACGTGCGAATACCAGTCACTTTTTTTTTTTTTTTTTTTTGGAAACATTCATTTTTCTCCTTGGTCCGTCCATCACCCGAGTTCAAACGGTCATCTCTTCTTTCAGGAACAACGCAGCTGGACGACGGCGGCACATCTCGACTCTTTCCTTCTCAACAAAGTCATCAACCCACAACCTCAACTCCTGCTTTCTCTCTCCGTGAGCGCCTGTTCTCGACTTCCCTCATACCCCAGCGACCAAAGCTCAGAGTCATTCATCATGAACATGAACCCCATGCCACAAGCACCCGCCCAGCCCGGCGGTGCCTCCCCAGACCAGGTCGCTCTCTTCAACTCAGTCTTCCGTGAGAACTGCCCCTTCAAGTTTGTCTTTGGTGGTGTCACAGGTATGATTGTAGATCAGGGCCCCTTTGGAAGGCCTCCTTGCTCTCTACCAGATCCCAGTCGATCTGGGCAATCGATGCTATCAGGCGGCGATCTGTGCAAACCTATTTCACAATAACCATAGCTCTAACCCTTGAACAACATTCTTTAATCCGATGTAGGTTTCGCTCTTGGAGGAGTCTTCGGTATTGTCATGTCTTCTTTCGAGTTTGCAGGACCTCAGCTTACACCGCAGCTTCAAGAGTTGTCGACGAGGGAGCAGATGAAGATTATGTTGAAGGATATGGGATCCCGATCGTACTCTTCTGCAAAGAACTTTGCTGTCGTTGCCGCCATCTTTTCATCGAGCGAGTGTTTTATTGAGGGCGTAAGTTCCTTCCCTAGCTCTTTGCTGCATATGTATTTCACATTCCTGTGACTGATCGGTTCTCAGAAGAGCCGTGGTGGCACATTTGTTTGTCAGACAAGGAGACAGGCATGGATTTTAACATATTTTTTTTTCTTTTTGTTTGCATTGTATCGATTTTAGTACCGCGCCAAGAACGATATCTACAACGGAGCTGCAGCAGGATGCTTTACTGGAGGCGTATTGGCAGCCAAGGGTGGAGCCAAGGCTGCCGGTGTTGGATGTGCTGGTTTTGCTGCCTTCTCCACTGCCATTGACTACTGGATGAGGCACTCTGCTGAATAACTTGTCTCTTTGTACTCTTACTCTTTACTCCTCTCATTTTTTACCCCCTCACATCATGATCATGTTAATGCATGTATTTACACCACCCTGCACCTTCGACTCCATTCAGTTCCTTTTTTTTACAATTGTAATTTTATCTCACAACCTTAGAAGAACATCTCCAAAATAAAAACATAAACTTAGGAGGCTTGACTTCTATCCAAGGCCTCCTTGAAGAGACTTGCCTAAAACTCGTATCCAAACGTTCTGGTCTGATACATCAGAGACGTGCACGACCGGCGTGATGATCGCCAGCTCTTTGGGTCCAAATGGCTTATAGCAGCCTTGGGGTGTCCACCAATAGAGGCGCTCGTGCACCTTTTCGAGATCAAACGCTTCCTTCTTCAGCTCGACCTTTTTTTTTCTTGAAGGTGCCTGTAATCTCGAGCTCTTGCTCGCAGACCTCACAAACCAAGGGACCGCATAAGAAGACGCTTGCTAGCTAGCTGACCAAGTCGATCCTTAAATTCTTCCAGAGCCTTCTCATTGATCTTTGAAGGAGAGGTCACTGCCACTATGCTCGAATCTGGAAGGGTCGACAAAGTCATTGCCCTTTCATCGGTTTGTACCTCATTGCTGTTATTGGCTGCAACCCGGAATGTCTCCTTGTCGCCGTTCAAGCTTTTTGGATCAGTCTCCCAATAGCTTTCCTTCAAGACAACGGCAGCCATGCCAGCGCGACCATCTTGACCAGGGACAAGGACACCGTAAACGCTATAGGACGCAATTCCGGCGACATGGCCCAACGTATCGGCGAGCTCGGTCGTTGATACCGGACAAGAGGGCCGCGGAATCTTCTCATGTAATTGATATCATTGGGAAGCAATTAGTTAGTCAAAGGTGCATTCAGCCATTCTCTTGAGGGATCATATTAACCTACCCAACAGCACCAGCACCGTCCTCATCGCTTGTTAAATTGGACAAGGCACTTTTAGCTTGAGTAGCGAAGGAAGATCAATCGTTAGTGATCATTTCCCTGTCAAAGAGAAAGAGTCAGCAGTCAGGCACCGAACATTTCCAAGTCTGTCCCTGACTTTCGCTCATTGTATAAGACTCAAAGACAGTCTTGACTCCAAAGCGTTCTTGGAACTTTCTCCAGATATGAGGCCTCAAACCATTTCCGAACATTAGCTGCACTCTGTTTTCCTTGTCAAGCGGGGCTTCTGGTACATTGACGAGGTATCAGCAAAGCTCGCCAATGTACTGGATCAAGGTCACATCTTGCTCCCTGACTGTTAGAGTGTTTAAAGAGAGGGTTTGTTCAGATGAGCGAGTGTTAAATATTCAGTTGTCTGTATCGCCCAGGTATTGCGAACATGACATATTACCCTCTTTCCAGAACGTTGAAGTGGAGAACTTCTTGGCAAGGACGACTGTGCACCCTGAGATCCAACTCTGACCAATGCCGATAATTGCTATTTGACGTCAATATAAAAAATAAAAGAGGGCCACATATGTTGGATTACCATCAACCAGTCTTGAGCAATGTCGCCCAAGTTACCTCCAGCAGAGTGATAGAGGGGCAGACAATCATATGAGCGGTCCTTCTCTGTGATTTTGCAGATACCAGACCAGACGCTAATAGCCACTATTATCACCAGGAAGTTCGTTAGATTCCCAAGTAGGCAACACTAACTCAATTTCTTTTCTAAACAACAACATACAGGTGCATTTCCTATGATCCATGACGGCGGCTTTCGGGAATCCGGTAGTGTCGCTTGTGTAGTGTAGATAAACGCGACCGCATCTCCTATGACCACATCCTCCCTAGGCTCTCTTGGGAACCCTTCGGCTGAACATCTTCTCCAATCCATGAGTTCGAACCATCTCTTCTCTGGATCCTTTTTATGTTCATCAAACCGCAACAATACCTGCTGTTCAGGCGTGATCGTGAACAGTCGGTAACCCAGCTCTCCGTGGATCTGATCGATGGATTCCTCCAAGGACGCACTCAGCTCATAGTCAAAGCGCAATAGCTTTGAATTTACTGTCTTCAGGGAATGCAACAGGACCGATCCTGTAATTTGGTTAATGATGAAGGCCGCCACGGCCTTGATCTTGAGCAATGCCAGCCATGAGATGATAAAGAGTGTAAAGAGTGGGGAATTGGTCATGAACATGGCCACGCGATCTTTGGGCATGATTCCCTGAGAGATACCAATGGGACATTCTGTTGGATGCCATTTCAAGATCGCGCCAGGCATAGGAATGGCGTTCATATTCAAGCGCAATTGCATAGGGTCGGATTCGGCATTGGTCCTCGAATCGATTGTAGAGACTGATGTCGTTGTTGGGGATCAGTTGTCGTTCGAACCTTGAAAGAGAATGATATTCTTTCTAGAGAAGAAAGACAGAAACCTACAGGACAATTTTGAACAGTCGTCTTGCTCGCGATCCTTTACCACCACTTGGTCTTGAGACCGTGAGCGCCAAAGGCCAAATCGCGCGATAAACGGGAGCGGCCGTCGAGATAGACGCCAGTAGAAAGGAGTGTGAGGGCAATGGTAAGCGAGACTATGGCTATCAGGGACCCGCAGTGACTTTAGTGAACAGGGGAGGTTTGACCTTGTTGTTGTCTTGCGTTTGTTCTTGGGATGGCAAAAGATGTCGAAAGGACCGAAGGAGGGAGAAAAAAATCGAGACAGTGATGAAGCTCCGGTCCAAAGACACACTTTTCCTGCGCACAGTCCTCGGTTGGGGCACCCTTGTTTGTGCGCTCTGAAGAGAGATGACAGAGAGACTACTGCATCAGCCGAAGAGTATTGGAATGAGGTGCAGGGAGGAAGATGAGTGCGGCCTGCTGGCATGTGTCGGTCGGAAGAAGGCATCTGAGCCGATGAATGAGATGATGTGTAGTCAATGGTCACAAATGCATTCGGCGAGCGGGCGGTCCACTCTGATCTGCACACGACGTGCAACGCAGTGCGGCTCCACACAAACAGGAACACGCGCGTCTCGACGCGATTGTGCTCAAGGGCGTGCATTGCCGTAGCATCGTCCTGTTCCTCCTTCAGTCGCTCCAAGGACAGAAGCCATCTACTGTCGCAGGCGTGTTGTTTGTTCTATTCTCATCAGGGACAAGTGTCCGTATGCAACGTGAGAGGGCGTGTCTGCATGTCTGTGTGTGTCTATGTGTCCGTGTGGTTGCTCCTGCTGACCCTGCACTGCTGGTGCAAATGACGAGGTGACTGGAAATAGGGGGGAGGGGCTTCTTTTTTTCTCTCTCTCTCTCTCTCTCTGTCTCTCTGCCTTGGTCTTTTCTTTCACATCGCACTCTCTACTGCATTCGCATTCACACTCCATCCTCCTTTTTCCATTCATTCCTCCATCCCTACATTCTTATTCGAAACAACCCTCGACCTGCTCAGCAGCTGCAGCCATGCGCATCCAGTGGGAGGATCTCACAATATTTGATACCGTTGGATCTGGCTCCTTTGGGAGAGTGTACCACGGCGATCTACTCGGCACCGAGGTTGCGATCAAGGAGTGCGTCCGATCCGAATCAAAGGCTTTTGACGACAAGTACTTCAAACGGGAAGTCAACATTCTTCGCCAAGCACGGCATCCAAACATCGTTCAGGTACCACGAGTTCTCTTTCGTTTGGTTGCTTATATTCGTTCAGGCACCCTCATCCACCTCTTTCCATCGCTGACCGCTTCTGCTTTTTCATGTAGTTCATGGGAGTCTGCAAACGGAAGAGACGATTCTACATCATCACAGAGTTCTTGCCTCTGGGAAACCTTCGCCGCGTAGGTGCTTCCTTTTAATTCACTAATCACATTCAGTGAGAGTCGAAAGACAACCCGGACGTGGACATGGTGCTAACAAGCCTTGAGTGTTTTGTAGTGGATCCAAGACGAAACAAAAGAATTTGGCTGGGACACACGCATCAGCTTCGCAATCGACATTTCTTTGGCGCTGGCATACCTGCACCATAAAAACATCATTCACAGGTAAAACAGGGCGGAACAACGGCTCATGCAGGGGAGAAGGAACGGTAGATTGACACACATGGCCCTCCTGCCCCCTTTTTTCAAAATGCCACCCACCACAAATTCTAATCTGCACATGTGCTGTACCTCTCCTCGGTATGGGTCATAGAGACCTGAAAGGCGAGAATCTGCTCATATCCGATAATATGCGAATCAAGGTAGAACAAGGGGATCGTGTCTTTACAACAAGGAGAAAGCGGGAAGCAAGTAGAAAAGTTTAAATTAATGAGCTGGCACATCATGGTATAATTAGGTCTGCGACTTTGGATTCAGTCGAGTGGAAGCCAGGAATGAGAGCGAGATGCGACGAATTAGTTACTGTGGGACTGACGGATACATGGTACTAGGAATATCTCCTACTTTTGATCAAGACAATTATAGCTATGATCCTCAGTACTCAACTGACTCTGGTTCTTTCTTTTGAAACTTAGGCACCCGAAATTCTGCTAGGTGAGGATTTCGACTGCAGTGTTGACGTGTTTTCATTCGGGATTGTCCTTTCAGAAATGATGGCCCGTCACGTAGTGGATGCTCAGCATTTTCAGCGATATCCGCCAGATATGACAGTGTCCCCTGACGAAATTCTTTTTCGATCTCAACCTGGATGCCCTCCGCAGCTAAGTGAACTGGCAATTCATTGTGTTCAAGGCCTCCCCGAGGATCGGCCTAAACTTCGTCAGATTGTCGAACGACTGACGGCGATCGAAAACGTAGATGTTCATGTTGGAACCACGCTGGTCGTCGCTCCATCCGTTGCCCGGGCTGCACGGAACATGATGCTTAAGAAGGATGCTGCAGCAAAGAAATACCTACAAAGTCCCAAGGGGCAAAACGATGGTTACCCAACGGATCTTCGGCCCAAGCAACAGCTACAGGATGAAGGATACGACAATAACTCTAGCATCCAAGGTGTTGCCAACACCTGGAGAATGACCGATGAGGAAAACGCCTATTCAACATCTCGGAGGACAGAGTCGCGCCCTGTTGGATCTCAAAGCACTTTCAAGGTCAGACGACAATGGCAAGACAGAGGCAGCTCTGTGGCTCCGTTAATGCTTGGCGCGGGGAACCAGCAAATTCCAGGACCTGATGGAGAAAAGTCTGAAATGGGTGTTTTGAGACGAGATGCGTCAGATACGTCGTTGGAATCAGAGGATGGATTGACTTTCAGGATGCCGTTGTGGGACAGTATCAACTCACCTGAGAACCAAGAACGGCTCCGGCGATGGCAGGAGTCTGATTCGGTTCATGTCTCGACTATCGAAGGCACAGGAACGTCCACGCAGCCTTGGGATCAGGACTCTGTACCAGTTAGAAAATTCCGATCTACTGAAGGCGATGCAGAATATGGCAACGTCCGTCCTCACCGCTCACATATTCGAGATGGCTATAGAGGCGGAGATGACTTTGAAGGCGGGAGTGATTCTGATGACGATATTCTATCAGATGAGCCCGACGACGACGGCGTGGACTCTTTGCTCTACGATAATGACGACGACGATGATGATGATGACGCCAACCGCATGGGAGGAGCTGCAGGGACGTACGAGCTGAGTAGCGACAGCGATGGGTCCATGTCCGCAGAGTCGTTAACAGATTCTGTGGTGATGGCATTGGACATGCTCGAGATTCCGGATCTACTCATGGCGTCATTGCCTCAGCCTTCACATAAGCAGTCAGAGGTCAAAGAGGACACAGAAGTCAGCATGCGAGAGTTTTTAAAGAAAACTACTCTGGCAATCGAACCGACAACACCAGAGACTTCCCTTCCAGTCTTGAATCGACAATCCAATCTAACCTCCCGAATTTTGCCTCCCATTCCTGCGTCGCAGAACCCATGGGGTTTACCTCAAGTCAACAACAACAACAATTCTGAGCGCAGGTCAAATCGCAAGGTCCATGGAGGTATTCTTGGGGCGGAATACTCCGAGGATACAACCACGGTCCCTCCAGAGCCTCCAGCCAAGACGAGCAGCTTGCTCGTCCGAGTCAACACTTGGCGATCTAACCGTCAGAACAAAGAAGAATTACAGGAGCTCACAGGAACGTTGTTGGAAGGCGAAGACAAAGAGCAACAGAGCCACCACCAGGTGCCTATACCCTGCCCAGACCCCTTATCAACCACGGCAGCAGAGCTGGAGACAGATGGCGCGCAGTTGTCACTTTCGCCATCAACATCTTCCCCAACCTCGAGTGCATCATCGTCTAGTAAAGAGGTCAAGTCAACAGCCGCGACCTCTTTGGCAACAAGCCCTCGCAATGATACTGCAGCCAGCCATGGAGGCGGTCGGGGTCTTGGTTTGGTTAGAGGAATGTCTGACAGCTTCTGGAATTTAAGGTCAACATCGCCTCCCCCTTCGACAACCGAACTTGCGGCGGCGGGTGTTGTCATTGGCACATCACCTTTGGCTCTTTCGACTTCCCCACAGGGATCAGTTCGTGCTGGCGGTGGGCTATTTGAGCGAGGTGGCGCTGTAATCTCTGATACGATTGCTGCTGCCGCAACAACTATGACAATCAGCGCGAAGACCTGGAATGACAGCACAAACGGATTTGCCCAATGGATTGGACAATACGCGAACTTGCCAATGGATGAATCTCTAGAGCCAAAGGCGAGTCCTGTTGCTGATCCAACAGTAACTGGTCATGGATCTCCCTTTCCTCTGGCCTCTCAACGAGTCAAAACATCCTTATTGAGGAGGCATTTATCTTTAAAGGATAGCAAGCAAAGGTCGCAGGACCATCAGAGGTCTATTGGTCAAGGGCCATTATCTCAAGATGAATCGCAACATCCACAGCCGTTGATCCGACGGCACAACACCACTTCTGCTTCCAAGAAGACAAGGTTAACGACGACCTCAACGGGCTTTCCACATCGGTTTTCTTTAGTCGTATTCTCGACCCAGCTGCTGCCCAAATGCGACGTGTGTGAGAAGCGAATTGGAGTATTACCAGGATGGTCATCTAAACATTTAGAATGTGACGGTAAGGCTTGTGTTTTACGTGTATGTTTGAGGAGAGGGTAAGTCCCCTCTTTCACAGAAGAATTGTAACTGATTCTTTGTTTTCATTTCTACGACTTTCTAGATTGCGGATATAGGACGCATCCAAAGTGCGTTTCCAACGTTGCTAAATGTTGTACTTCGGCTAGGAAATCAGGACTTTGGGAAATAACCGTTTGAGATGCGAATTGCAACGGTTGAAATAAACATCAATTGCTAGAATGACAGAGTAGTCAGATGAGTGTTTGCAGACCTCGTTTCAAATCACTTATCTTCAGGATGGTGGCTTTCTGGCCTCATGTCGGCTTGATGATCTATTTCCTACATACGCCAACATCATACCTTTCATTGCTGATCTCCGAATTCCTCTTTTCCTTACGAATACAAACGATCACAAACCACCTTACGCGATTTGTTCAATGTATTGCAGCGGCACAGCACCGAACGAACACAGTGGGCGGTTTTCATTGGAGGACATAAACAAAAGATCACGACGCAGCATTTGTGTTGACAATGTACCATGGTCTATTTGTGGTTATTTGGTGCACCGTGCGTGCAGACTAGAAGTTGTCCTCTTCTCGAGCAAAGATGAGCCATTTATTACTTTGATGCGGACCAAATAGGTTCAGTTCTTGCTACAACCGTCCACAGGTGTATCTTTGTTTTTCTGTTTTTCGTTTCTCTTTCAGCTTGCTAGTATGTACACACTGAGGCTATAACACGTTTTTTTATATCCCCTTCGTGGGACGAGCAAGTTATTTGAGTCCCCAACCAAAGAAAGAGAACTTTTTTCATTCTATTTGATCATCTTTTATTAAGAGAGAGTGGGAGAGGTGGACTACGACAGGGGTGTCTGCTTGATCTTGTTGTCGACGAGAGTGTTCTTGAGGACCTATCCCTAGTACACTCTTGCCAAGGAGGAAGTGAGATGGGAAAGAAAGGAAGAACTTACCATAACAAGGTCCTGATACCTGTATCCCTATCAAAGAAAGAAAGAAAGAAAAAAAAAAGACCGTGAGCAACATCCATCCAAGCGAATATTATTAACAAAAAACTACTTCCTATTGAAAGAAAAGTTAGAAACATGGCATGAAAAGCGAATGTTATTAAAAAAAAAATTCTGAAAGACTTGAAAAACTTGACCCCGACCGCGACAAGAGTTCCACCCCTAGAAAAAAGAACGTCCTGAGCCCGAACGACGGCGAAAAAGCTAAGACAGGGAGGGCCAGGGACAAGGGGCGGGATAGAGTGAGTGGCACTTTTTCTTGACATACGAGACGGAGCGTGAAGAGACTGAAAGAAGAGAGTGAGATGAAAGGCAAGAGTGTAAGAAGGTGAGATGAAAAAGAAAGAGGAAAACAGAGGTTAGTGAGAATAAATGTTAAACGATATCGAGATGAAAGCCCGATGCTGTGGTCGAAAAAGGGAGGTGGAGGATGGATGGGAAGGGTAGAGGGGCAGCAGAGAAGAGAAAGAGGTGGAAATGGTGGAGTGGGATGGTGGTGGAGGAGGAGAGTGGAAGGGCAGAGGAGAAAGGAAGAGAGGAAGGAAGAAAAAGAAGAGAAGCAGAAAAGCGAGTGCATTTTGACCAGGCTGCAAAGTACTGTGCGGAAGGTGGCAACATCGCGTGGGCTTCTCGTTTGACTGATAGGGGCACATCTATTCAGTCGACCCGGAATGAATTGATAAGGGAGAGGAGACGGCTGGACTGAAGGCCGTGGGCCTGGGACTCTCTTTCCGAGGGAGGGAAAGACACGATGACACGAGGTAAAGAAAAAGGAAAGAAAAGGGAAAACAAAGAAAAAGCCCCGACCGCTGACGGGCACAGAAAGCACGCAGAGAGGCAAGGCAGGACATTACAGCAAATGCTCTGTCCCTTTGTCCCTCTCCTTCTCGCTCTTGACCTTCCTCTCTGTCCATCAACCTGCATGGTGATGAGGAGCTCGCTGAGGAGGATGTGGAGGAGAAGACTGCAGTGCCACCGTCCTTTCTCCTTGCCCTCGCCATGAGCGTTGAAAAGAGAGTGGAGAGAAGGAGACAGAAGGGGAGAATAGACATCTGCCAATATCTTCTCTTCTTGCCTGGCTTCTCTCTTTCAGCCGCAACGTTCATGTTGTAATCCTCATGTCGATGGGAACCGACAGAAACAAAGCTATGCGGTGGCGCAAAACAACCATACCCGGCGTCATCGCCGTCTCCAGGAACAAAAGAAAAGAAGATGGAGGATAGAAGACATTTGAAGGAGGACCTATTTTTCTGATTTTCTACCTTTCACCCTCGCTATCTGTCTTCTCTCCCTGCGTCCGCCCTTTTTTCATCACCCATGCCCGTGCCAGGCCATCAGAAGAAGATGACAGCTGCATTCTCACCACCATCATCATTTCCCTCAACATCGTTACCGCCATAAAGAAAGAATGAAGGACAGAAAGTGAAAGGGGGGGGGATCTGCATGAATGAGCTTAAAATGATCGTTGGGAGAGGGAAGTCTTGATGCGATGGCCCTCTCTAGCTCTCCTTCTCTCCACTCTCTTTTCAACGCTCATGGCGAGGGCAAGGAGAAAGGACGGTGGCACTGCAGTCTTCTCCTCCACATCCTCCTCAGCGAGCTCCTCATCACCATGCAGGTTGATGGACAGAGAGGAAGGTCAAGAGCGAGAAGGAGAGGGACAAAGGGACAGAGCATTTGCTGTAATGTCCTGCCTTGCCTCTCTGCGTGCTTTCTGTGCCCGTCAGCGGTCGGGGCTTTTTCTTTGTTTTCCCTTTTCTTTCCTTTTTCTTTACCTCGTGTCATCGTGTCTTTCCCTCCCTCGGAAAGAGAGTCCCAGGCCCACGGCCTTCAGTCCAGCCGTCTCCTCTCCCTTATCAATTCATTCCGGGTCGACTGAATAGATGTGCCCCTATCAGTCAAACGAGAAGCCCACGCGATGTTGCCACCTTCCGCACAGTACTTTGCAGCCTGGTCAAAATGCACTCGCTTTTCTGCTTCTCTTCTTTTTCTTCCTTCCTCTCTTCCTTTCTCCTCTGCCCTTCCACTCTCCTCCTCCACCACCATCCCACTCCACCATTTCCACCTCTTTCTCTTCTCTGCTGCCCCTCTACCCTTCCCATCCATCCTCCACCTCCCTTTTTCGACCACAGCATCGGGCTTTCATCTCGATATCGTTTAACATTTATTCTCACTAACCTCTGTTTTCCTCTTTCTTTTTCATCTCACCTTCTTACACTCTTGCCTTTCATCTCACTCTCTTCTTTCAGTCTCTTCACGCTCCGTCTCGTATGTCAAGAAAAAGTGCCACTCACTCTATCCCGCCCCTTGTCCCTGGCCCTCCCTGTCTTAGCTTTTTCGCCGTCGTTCGGGCTCAGGACGTTCTTTTTTCTAGGGGTGGAACTCTTGTCGCGGTCGGGGTCAAGTTTTTCAAGTCTTTCAGAATTTTTTTTTTAATAACATTCGCTTTTCATGCCATGTTTCTAACTTTTCTTTCAATAGGAAGTAGTTTTTTGTTAATAATATTCGCTTGGATGGATGTTGCTCACGGTCTTTTTTTTTTCTTTCTTTCTTTCTTTGATAGGGATACAGGTATCAGGACCTTGTTATGGTAAGTTCTTCCTTTCTTTCCCATCTCACTTCCTCCTTGGCAAGAGTGTACTAGGGATAGGTCCTCAAGAACACTCTCGTCGACAACAAGATCAAGCAGACACCCCTGTCGTAGTCCACCTCTCCCACTCTCTCTTAATAAAAGATGATCAAATAGAATGAAAAAAGTTCTCTTTCTTTGGTTGGGGACTCAAATGACTTGCTCGCCCCACAAGGGGATATAAAAAAACATGTTATGGCTTCAGTGCGCACACATAGCAAAATAACAAAGATGCGCCCGTCTCGTCTAGATTATTGTAACGAGAACTCCATCCACTCACCAGACTAACTCGTCCAACATTGTTTAGTCCGCACCATCGCAAAGAGTGACCTATAGTAATACCTCAATAACCAGAAATCAACAACGCACGACATGGGCTCCTTCTTCATTCGTTTGTGTCACGATCTTGTGGAGAGGCTCGAGCGAAGTTATTGATGGGGTCATGCTTCCATCGGTATCGACTACCTTCACCAACTGCGGTTGCTCAGTACAACAGGGAGGGCTGCCAACGAGACATCTGAGGCCAGAGAGTGCTCGGTCGGCTGTTAGAGCAGGAGATGCGGCGTCTCATACCCAGCTCGGTCTATTTTTTCGACTTCCCTCAGATACTCAGTGCTCGCCTTATTTCAAACGATCATGACAGACACACTGCTGTTGATAACGCAGTGTGATCCAAGAGGCACCTGCAAATGCAAAGTGCTCTGAGTGAAAGTTTTTGGAAGAGACTCTGGTTCTGCTATTTGTTTTATTTGAATGACGTGTGAGAGGTGAATAAACGAAGAGGAAAGCCGTGTGCACAGTAGGCGCAGGAAAGAGGGAGGGAGGACTTCAGTCCCAGTACACGTCGCCGGGGGCAACCTCTCTCTGTGAGACCTCGACCGCTACTCTTCCCTTAGCATCCATGGTGGCCGAATCCGTCGTTGTCGACAACCCAGCATTGTTCAATTCCATGGTCTCCAATTCTGCAAATCCTCTGGGATCTTTAGGTAGCCATACAGGCTGCGCCTGTGTCCACAATCCTGGGTTCACGTAGGCGTACGCGTCTGGCACCATAGTCTCGGCCGCTGGATCATTAGACGACAAGATGCTTTGATTAGCCCCTAAAACTTGCAACGACGCACTCTTTGCTGGCCATGCACTGTTCGTGCTATTCCCAGCCCCTCCGCCAAAAGGTTGCAAAAGAACAGCCTTTGGACGGTACTGATGACTACTTTGTTGTCGACGATGTTGACCGGGACGATGTTGTTGTTGTGGAGCTTCGGATTGGGAGTTTGAAGAAGAAGAACGTTGGTGCTGAATAACGGAGGATGCGGGCGTAGCTGGTCCCGTTTCGGTTTTGTGTGTGGTGTTTTCAACAATAATCGAAGGAATTGGGGAATCGGCTGAGAGGTTGGACCTTGCTGATCCTTGTCTACTCAGCGTGGAGGGCTGTTGTAGCTGTCCTGATCCAAGAGAAGGTGAATCTGTCGTCCCTTGGATTTCAGAATGGGTGAGCTGTGATGGTGAGGAAAGAGCTACAGGCGATTTGGCAGATGGACCCGGAGAATAAATTTCCTTTGAGGTTTCCGGATCTGGGATCGGAGAAGCTGGATCCTTGTAGGGCGATTTCTCGTGGAAGGATTCTTGCGCCGGGACGGGGTTGATGTTTTCTGCCGAGTTGGAGGTTGAGATTGGAGTGGGGGTTGAGCGGCGATAGTTACCTAGATCAGCTTGTCCGATCACACCCGAATGCTGTTCCAGACCAACATCCCCTCCTGTTGTACTACCACATCCAGCACCACTCTCCAGTCCACGAGTACTGAAAACCTCAGCTGGAACGTATTTGAGCAAGGGTTTGAACAGGCCATGGCGCATGAAACCGATCATAACCACTGTCGGAACAAACGCCAACAACATGATCACAGATGGGCCGACTGCCTTCTGGAGAACAAAGAGGCCCAGCATGACGAGCTCGAAAATAACGACTGCCACGTAGACTTGGTCAATGATTCGGGGAAAAATCTGCCCACCAGTATCGAAAGGTTGACGGTATACGTATAGGAACATATGTCGGAAGGCCAGATAGTACATTCCGAAATATATAATCATGAATGGCAGAATGATAGGTTGGATCGTTGAGTAGATAAGTCCTGAAAAAAGACGACAGAAGTAAGCGATTGGTCTCTGAAGGTACAGAACTTCAGCAAATCAATTGTAGTCTCAAGAACTTACCAATTGCAAAAGCGATGGTATGGACAGGGATTGTGGTTCCCCAGTCAACGGAACCCATTGTCCTCTCAGTGACATACATCTGGCGAGGCGTCGAAGATCGAAATTTGCCAATGTGGTACATGATCAATGGTCCAATCTGGAGCAACATCATGGGAATTCCAATCAAGGACAGCAATATAAAACTGAGGAAGAAAGTCGACGCCTCAGGGAGGGTTGAGGCAAGCATAGCCATGATCTCTGAAGGATTGTTCTTGATCTGCTGGACTGCAGCAAAGATTCCGTTGGCCAAGGTGGTGACGAGAAGGACATGAACAACCTGCGAGAAAAAGGTTTGAAGACCATCGATTAGTACCGAAATGGTGTCGATGGCATCAGCGCAAAAGAAAACCGAAATCGATGACTAAAGAGATAACTCACGCTGAACCAGTGGAAGGACGTCATGACCTCCAGTGTTTTTGTTGTATTCAGAACCGCTCCACCGAGATGCGCCAACTCTGTAGGGCGGTTCAAGTTGAATTAATTGGAGTACCAACATATAACATCGAACGCGGATTACCAGTTATTGGCAACTTACTGTAGAGGACTATAGGAAGGATCATCATCAAGACTGCCAGTCCAATTGGTGGCAACAGACCCTGAATAACCCCCAGAGCTACTTTGGGTAGACTGTATACACCTTTCAAAAATGGTGCAAACCTGACAATCGCGTCCAGCTTTGCAACCGAGGCCACGAACGCCACAGGTACGGCCCAAAGAACAATCAATGCTAACGCCAATAGAGTCGCGAGAATTCTTCGAAGCAGGCGCGACATGGGCGTCAATCCCAAGTTTTCCCAGATCACGTCCTTTGGGTGAACCTCCAAGTATCCTGGACCCTTGGAGACCGTCTCCTTCTTATCCACAGCCTCCATGGCAGTATGTGCTCCTATTTGGCTATTGAACTGTAGAAAAGCAGAGTTCATCCTATCCTGATCCTGGTTATCGTGCATGCCCCCCAATCCCGCTTGTTGACGTGCCAAGATCGAAGAGTTCATGTTGGACAACTCTGACCGATAGGTGTTGATGGAATCCACTTTTTCCGCACCACAGCAACTGGCAAAAAGAGTCATGGGAAAAGTAGCTGGACGGTGCTTGGGTCGTTTCTCTGGAGGAAAAGTATCGTCCCCTCCCGCCAAGTTTGCTTGCTGCTGCTGACGAAGAAGATCTGTTGAACCCTGTGAGACCTCTGAGGGTTGTCTCGGTGCTGACCCTCCTTGCTCCTTCTGTTGAAGTATTAGCTTTGCTTTGATCAGCGCACATTCGGCCGTCTCGAGCTTGTTGGTGAGAGCAATCCTCTTTGCGCACTCTTTTTGAAGGGCTTTGGCTCCGTATGCCATCCAGACCCGTTTTAATCCCCCGGGAAAGGATCCGAACGCCTGTTGAAGAGACTGGGGACTATCCTCTCCTTTGGGGATACCAGTGACGAGGATTGTACTCGCTTGAAGAGATTGATAGTGTTGGTCGCTTGTCAAAAATTGCTGCCTTCTGATGATGTACCGCCGGATACTGATGACACACATGGCCATAGTCGCTCCTGAATAAAAGGACAAAGTCAGAATCTCGTTTTAGTTTCGTGGTGGATTAGAAAGTGCCATAAGCATTGCTATTGAAGGAAGGAGGGAGAGAATGATAACCATAGATTCTACTTGCCACAAAAGAGAACGGTCAATATGACGTGTCCCCAAAGTCGTTTTGGATCCGAGATATTGGCAATCGAGAGCTCATTCAATCCCACAAGTCCCAGTTGATGGTAAGCGTTGAGCGGGATCAGGATTGGGATCGCAAAGAAGGCAAAGAACATGAAAAGGTAAAATGACTTGTTCAAAAAGTCGAGGAACATGTACGCATCCAGTCCACAGTGATCGATGACCGCCAAGTCGTTAAGCTTTCTCGACCCAAAGACCCATCCTAAGATACCCTCGTTGTTGGTTTCGGGTCGCTCCCGCAAGGGGCCCATGTAAGTCTTTGGCTCATAGACCCTGGGATAACGTTTTCGGACGACTGCATAGACAAGGAAGAGAACGGCGGTGATTGCGGCAGTGAAGACGACCGAGGACACAAAGGTCGACACGGATGCGTCGGTGCTGCCCTGACTCTTGTCTGCCATCGGACTGATACGGATTGCAAGAGTGAGGAAGAGAAACGAGAGGGAGAGAAGGTAGAGAAAGGAAGCAAAAGTCCTATGGGGATGACCCATAGTCGACACTGGTATGCCACAGCAAAAAGGGTCCGTTGGCAGTGGAATAACCCGACAGACACGAGCGGTGATGTGTGAAAAAAGGGGGAGGGTCGTCTAATTTGGTCTGCAAGGGTCTGCCGGCTCTCTTTTCCGCCACTGGCCCCCTGGTGCTTGACACCAGGGTTCGTCCGCACAGTCCTTCTTCCGCCATCCACATGCCAGTCGCGCGTTACTTGTTGCCGCCTGAACGGTCAACGCAGAGGCCTCCTGTTTTAGATCGGGTGTATGCTATGGTCCTGAACCAGACTGGAATCGCGTCAGGTCGATTTATTAATGACACTATTCCCATATGATGCCGTACATAGTCGCCCATATCGCAACCCATCCTGGTCCCATTGACACCAGGAAATCGAATCTCTATTCCCTCTTGATCGCGAGTTTGACGATTGCTCCTGCAATCGGCTTGCTTGTTGAACGTTGTCACCCGATTCAGTCTGTACATGGCCCTTATATCCAGTCCGCTCCTAGCCCCACATGCATAAACCGGACCCTTTTCTCGCGTGCTGATCGCGTCTCATCTCAAGCCGCGATCTCTTCCCTTTGTCATCGTCCCTTCAGCACAATTCCAGAGTCATCCGCTCCGGTCCCTCAGACCAAGGAGACAAGAAGCTTGGAAACAATGCTTTTATAAAAGCTGGTGCAACCATGTATTTTAATTTTTCTCTCCATCCTCTTTTGTCTGCCCTCAGCACTACACATCCCTCCTCCTCACTCTGTTCTCTCCTCATTTACCCAATCATCTATCTATCTCTCCAATCTATTGACCTCACACTTCTAATACATCCATCATGCATCGCCCTGCACTTTTCTTGACTTTGGCCACTGTCGCCTTTGGTGCTTCTGCTCGATTCAACGCCGCTGCAGACGCTAACGCCAACGCCGTCTCTCAAGGTATTGCAAACACGCAGTCCCAAAACTTTATGAACCCTCCTGCGCTCGCCGCCCGCGACCTTCACCTGAATCTCCATGGAAATGTTCATACCGTCGATCAAGACAGGAACAAAGGAACTCGAGCATCTATTGACGTCCACCTTGGTCGTCGTCACACCGATGTCAATGCCAATGTCGATGCCGCATTGGGGCGCCGTGATGTAATTGCCGACACAAAGGTCGATATTGGCCGTCGGGACTTGAATGTGGATGCGAAGTCCTTCGTGGACCCAAAGAAAATCGAAGAGGAGAAGAGCAGAACCTTGGTTGATGTTCATCTGAGTCGCCGCAATGTGGACATCTATTCCGAAATCGTGAAAACGAACCGGCCCGATAACATACAGGCGAACGCTGGTGCCTTGAACATCAATATCGGTACGTTGGAGCACCGCCGCCCGCTCTCTGTTCATCTCAACAGCAGGGACTTGAACGTCAATGCAGAGCTCTTGAAGGAAGGAAGGCCCGTGGATGTTAATGTCAACCCCCGCGACCTCAATGTCAATACGGAGCTTTTGAGGGAGGACAAACCTATCGATGTCAACGTCAACACCCGTGATCCCAATGTCAACACTGAACACCTCGAAGAGAACAAGTCTGTTCATATCACTGTCAACCAACGCGACCTCAACGCCAATACTGATCTCTTAAAGGAGGGGAGGCCTATGGATATGAATGTCCACACCCAAGATTTGAACGTCAACGCTGAGCTTCTAAAAGAGAACAAACCTGCTGAAGTCGAGGTCGGCCCCCGCGATCTCAATGTCAATGCTGAGCTTCTTAAGCAGAACAAGCCCGTGGATGTTAATGTTCATGCCCGAGATCTGAACGTTCACTCTGAGCTCCTAAAAGAGAACAAGCCTGTTGATGTCAACGTCAACGCCCGCGATCTCAATGTTAACGCTGAACTTCTCAAGGAGAACAAGCCCGTGGATGTTAATGTTAATCCCCGCGACCTTAACGTCAACGCCGAACTTCTTAAGGAGAACAGGCCTGTTGAGGTCAACGTCAACGCCCGTGATCTCAACGTCAACGCCGAGCTTCTTAAGGAGAACAGGCCTGTAGATGTTAATGTTAATCCCCGCGACCTTAACGTCAACGCCGAACTTCTCAAGGAGAACAAGCCTGTTGATGTCAACATCAACGCCCGTAACGCCGAGCTTCTCAAGGAGAACAGGCCTGTAGATGTTAATGTTAATCCCCGCGACCTCAACGTCAACGCCGAGCTTCTCAAGGAAAACAGGCCTGTAGATGTTAATGTCAATCCCCGCGACCTCGACGTTAATGCAGAGCTCCTGAAAGAGAATAAGCCTGTCTTCGCCAATGTGAATGCCCGCGCCTTGAATCTGGATGTCGGTCTTTTGGGGGAGCACCGCCCGCTTACTGTCGACCTCAATGGCCGCAGCTTGAAGGTTAACACTGAGCTTTTGAAGGAAGACAAGCCTGTAGACATTCAGGTTACACCCCGTGATTTGAGTTTGAACGCGGATCTTCTTCAAGAGCATCATCCCATCTCGGTGATCTTGGGCCGTCGTGTTTACGAGATGTCGAATGGATACTTGCTCCGTGACCCCGAACGTGTTGATACCACTGCGACAATTGTCCAACTGAAGAGGAAGCGTGACGTCCTGGCAAATGCTGATATCTCTGTCGCCGAGAATCAAGACGGCTCTGTCCAGGCGCCTCTGATCCAGGTTTTTCGCCGCCACCACCACTGTAAATAATCTATGGTGGTCTGCTGTGTTTTCACAAAAGATACTCTACTTATAATTCATTGGATTTGATTAAACATAGATGACGATGATGAAGATGAAGATGACGATTACGAGGATGACGGCGAGAACTTGAGCGAGAGCAGCAGTGAAAGCCACAATACCAAAGACTACAAAAAGTCGACCTCTTCAGAGAATGAAAACTCTGACTGGGACAAGAAACACAACGGTGCGTCCAAGATGTCAGTCTCGACTCTTGCTGGCCTCTCTTTGGCAGGCATGGCGGCAGGCACCTTCTTGATCTTCTTGGTGTAAGAAGTCCTTGAATTGCCGTCTATCCAATACCGTTGCTTTCAGTGCCTTGTATTTTATAATGAAACGACAGCCTTTTTGGCAAGAAATAAAGTCATTCTCATGTACTCCGTATACGGCACGAATCGATAAAAAAAACACAGGGAAATAGCATGTCGCTCAAAGAACCAGGGTTCAAGGATGTAATTGCTCGTATTCGGTAGGTTGCATGGAACTCTTCTATGAGCTATGTTATGTTTGCTCGTGGTACTTTTAAGGATCAAAGTATGGACCCGTTCTACAATTGACCTACAGCCATGGCAGCGATTGCCAGAAGGGCCGACAAACCGGCTGTCGCCAAAGTTGCTGCTCCATTCTTCTTTCCGGCCGTGGGGAGTGCCGTTGAGTTTCCACCCGTGGTACCGTTGTTTCCAGTGGTCGAGTTTCCGCTGTTGTTCACACCAGCGACAGCACCATTCATGGTTGCCAAGGTGATGTTGTGCTCCCTGTAAGGGTGAGGGTCGTTCACACATGCCGATACGGGCATGGTCTTCCAAGTCTGCTGCAAACGGGGCAAGTTGGCAATGGCGGCATCGACGGTGTTCTGGTAAAGCTCGTGCTCCAAGCAGATATGGCCTGTGGTGTCCTTGGGGGCAGCAGCGATCCATTGGTCAAAGGCCTGGTCGACCTGTGCCATTGTGCGCTTGCCACCGGGGGCCATCATCCAGTCATTGGTATCGAGATCCCAGATGACAGAGGTGTAACCCATCTGTGACAACAGTCCTCGGATACGGTTGTCGATGTCACCGTAAGGAGGCTATTTTCAGGTAAACAGCCCGGGCAAAAGAAATTGTCAGTTGAGTGAGGGAGAATCTGAGATCGAAAATTGCATTATCTTCCTGGTACAGAAATGGCTCGACTGTGGCTGCTGGACAGGACAGCCCGACAACGCCCGGGCTCACAGTCAGAATTTTTGTTGTTTGTCATTCCAGCCGCAAGGATAAACCCTCTTCAAGAAGAGGTTCTCGTGCTGAATGGGAGGCTGTCTGTTGGTAACAACACACTCGAGAGGAGGGTGGAGGAGGGGGGGATTTGTGATGTGAGGAAAAGGACTTTGATGTAATGGAAGGTGAACTTACTCTGAAATAGGTGGGTGTGAAACCGCAGAGCTCCTTGATAGCCATCTCGGTATACTTGATCTCGGCCACAAATTGCTCGTTCGTCAGAGAAGTAGAAGGGTGGTGGGACCAGGTGTGGACAGCAATTTGATGGCCGGCACCGCAGGCACGGCGTGCTGCCTGCCAGTTCTGGAGAATGTTGGAACCGATGTAGAACAAGGTCGCCTTCTGGTTTGTCTTATCCAGGACATCGTAAAGCTGCTCACTGAATTCAGTTGGACCATCGTCGTACGTCAATCCCCAGACACCCTTGGGGCATTGGATGATATCCTTGTTGATACAGGTTGTCTCAGTCCAATCGCAGGCCTCAGCTGGGATCGCCTTTGGGTTAGAAGGATCGCCACCAGTCGTGAAAGGCACAACGGGAAAGTTGGGGACGGCTGTCATGTTGAGCTCCTTGAGCCACTGAGCGACCAAAGGGGTGTTTGTGGCAGCGATGGTAAACTGAGGTGGGTAGGGGTTAGCGAAGGTGCCATTGAAGGGGGGCAGAGGGATGATAGGGGCAGGAACGGCCTGGGAGGGGGCAGGGGCAGGGGCAGCCACTTTGGTCGTGGCAGTTGCAGCCGAGGCCACGTTCGAGAGCGCGATGACGGCGAAAATCAAGGAGAGTTCCTTCAGGAGCATGGTGAAGTGAAGGGTTGGAGGGGAAGATGGCGATGAGGGAATAAAGAGTGGGAGGGCCTCGATGTAAGTCGAGTAATGAGAGAGTGCGAAGTTGGAAGGGGGAACAGAAGATTAGCGGACAAAGAGACGAAAATTGGCACCACAAGTCCATCTCGTTTAATGAAGTGCCTTGAGACTGGTGTGTGGTTCCTGATTTCAGCTTCACTTGCTGCAGATCTACTTCGTGTTCTCCTCGGGTTGGGAAGCAACTCCGGAAGAACAGCACCGCCGAATTGTGCATCATTGAACCTCCTGCAGTGTCCGTGCAAGACCAAGGAGAACGTCTTTTCCCTTTCTGCTGCATTCATTGAACAATAATTGTTGCCCATCCGGATAAAATTGAAATTGAAAATTGAAACTTATTTTCGCAATCAGCAATCTCTTTGCGCCCGAGGTTTTTTAGGACGATTGAAGTTCGATATGTCCATACCCGGCAACGGAAAAGGAACTAGTGGGATCCATCTGCAGCGAATATTTTCGCTTTCTGCTCGTCACTAAGCGACCTGCCCACTCGAGTAGATCGAATCTTGTCCAAAGGAACCTATTGTAGTGACCTTGGCTCCTTCTGGTGGAGATGTATGATCGACTGGAGGGAATCTTCCGTAAAAGAAATATCCAGCAGGCGTAAGCAGCACGGGCGGAGAGATGACCAAAGAGCAGAAGGATTGGATGAGAGACTGGACTGCAAGGTGAGCAACCATTGTCCAGTAGGACAAGGAACACGCTTTTTGGACACTTTATTCCAGGAATAGATTGCCTTGGCGTTGGGCTTTGTATGTTCAGTGGACGCCGCCCAGCCTCCACCTGAGTTTTGGGAAGACAAAGACGATTCTCCCGTCGTCGTTATCGTTCTTTTCATTTGCGACAAGGCTACTGCTGCTCTATATAGTCCATTGCCAACACTCTTCTCCATATTCATGCCCGATCTGTGCCTTCTCAAATGAGTTTCCTCTCCTCATTATAAACAGATACTCGGTCCTCTGTAGATCCAGGCTCTGTCCAATTCCAATTTTTTATCGGAGAAGGTCCTCCTACTTCCATATTCCCGTCATTGTCCGTGGGGAAATCTGAAAACTTGTAGATGTGCTAGATCACTGAAGGGAAATGCTTCTTGATCGCTCATTGCCAGATCCCGGATCTTTGTCTTCTTGAATTGAGTCAAAAACCAGGAACCCGTAGACTCAGAGCATCAACTCTAAACAAGTAAATTCCAGCCGAGGGCGCTGCTTGTCGAGTCACTAGAGCATCGAGCAAATAGGAACATACCTGCATCTTGACTATAAAATAGTCTTTAAGTGCTGTTATGAGCACTGTGTTGTAGGCCCGCAAGTAAGTTTAGCTTGCAAGTGAGAACACCCCAGCGTACAGCAAACCACAAACTTTCTTGTTCCACAAGTGTTGACTAGATTCAGGCGACTCGCTCGTGCTAGTCGCGTCCCACATCTTCCACACTGCCGTCCGTGGTCACAACGAAAAACTCGTCTCAAACCCTCCAGATTTCTCACACTCTGCACCTCATTCCCTTTCATAGCTTGTGTATTGTATCTTGGGAACAAGAACGAGAACATATGATCTGCGATTGGAGGTATCGATGGTTTCTTGCCTGAAGAATTGGACGAGAGACAGGAAGGAATGCCAGGACGACGCGTCAGGTGAGCGATGGCTCGAGGTGCAAGACAAGAAGCGAGTACATGTTGTTTAAGCAATTGATGATTCCATGAATGAGACATGTACCATGGAGCTGACGGTCTTGGTGCGTCATTGGCCAGTAGGTTCATGGGATGGATAGAATGATGAGAGATGGCGGCATGGGATGCATCCAAGACGGCGAGACCAGGGCTTCTGAAACCCGTCCAGCGGCAGGCGGCCGTGCGCGAGTGCGAGCCTGTCAGGTGTGGGCTGTCACGGGAGTGAGTGCAACGGATACTGCAGAAAAGAGGACACCCCGCTGGTCTTAGTGTGGGGTCAAACGCCAATAAAGGACCCATAGGCGAGTCTTTTTTTTCTCTTTCTCCTATCTTCGTATCTTGCTCCTTCCTCTTTCCTTTCCATTCTTCCCACCATCCGCACTCTCTGATACAACATATATATACCATTCCTCCGTTCTCTCAACAGAAAAGTCCACCTACGCCATCATGAACGACAGCCACCCTTCCTGCGTCCACTCCACGGCCCACCACAACTCCGTCTCCATCTCCAATAGCCAGTCCGCGGCCACTGGTGGTTGCTCTTGCGAGGATTGTGCCCCTTTCAAGGCCCCATCCCAGCAATTCTCTGAACAATCCTCTTCCTTCCAGGATTTGCACCAGCAGCAGCACCACACCCAGGCAGCTCCTGTTAGTTCGCACGGTCGTAACCCGAGCTCAACTTCGACCTCCTCCACTTCACCGCCAACCACCTATCTGGCCCGAAGACCCTCTGCCCCAGCCAACTCGTCAACTTCGCCTCGGATGCAACCTGCAGGCTTTGGCGGAGGTGGATCGGCCACCCAAATGCCGCCGGCTCCCCACAGGCGTGCCTCGCTCGAGTTCCATAATCGTGAACGATCCTTCCAACAGCATTCGACCGCATGCGACTGCAGAGGCTCCGGCGTTGGCTGTGGATGCGCCTTTACCTGCGACTGTTGAGGAAAGTGCCTCCCCCACATCTTCTCTCCACCAGAACAAAAGGTGCATGGCTAAGGAAAAGGGACCGTCCTCTTACTGCTCACTGCCTGCATTTCAGACCTATCTTCTTCCAAATGTTCTCTTCAAGCCAGAAAAAAAAACTTTTTTCCCACACACACCCCTCAAGACAATCTTTCCGTCTGCCTTGTAAATAGTATCGTTCGTCTTGCAGTGTGCCAGATCTTACAACCCACCCTACCTTTTCACCTCTGTTTGATATTCTTGTTGCCAGCTGAAGCAAAAAAAGTAAATAAAAATTACAAAAGTGTTTGCCCTGAGATTTTTGCATGACAAAGTTAAAGCACTTTGAGAGCAGATCAGAAGAGAGCGACTCTACTCGTCTCGTTTATTTCTTGGAGATGATGCGGCTGCTGTAGATCACTTCTCCTCCAGGCTGCTTGACACTCCTTGCATGCTTTAAAAGCAGAATGTCAAGTTTCTTTTCGTCCAACACCAAATCTCTCAAAAAAGGCCGGATTTCTTGAGCTTCCCATTTGGCCTTGACCTCAAACAGGGCTGTGAACCGCATCGCCGGGTCATTGGGGAGGTGTGATTTTGAGAAAAAACGAATGCTCTTGATTGTCTGATTTCGATCGATAACACGGTCCAGCTCGATGATACACTCGCCCTAATCCAAAGGAGATTACACAAAAGGTCAATGAGGAGCGAGTGAGGCCTCATTTCAGATTCACTCAAATCCCAAATGTAACTTACTGCAAGGTATGCTAGATCTGCTTGGAAATGTCCGTGGAGAGATTTCTCCCACTCCTGCATAAAGATTTCGAGCTTCTTACTATTTCCCTACATAGTCGGCGTGGGGTGTGTCAGATTCGAAATCAAAAATTCGGTGAAAAAGACATCTTTGACTACCATGCTTCTTACCCTTCCTATCCGCGAAAGCAAATACGTTCCCAAAAAAGTAGAGATTTCTTGGGCCGATAGACTGGTAGGACCCTCAGTTTCGTTCTCGTTCGAAAAGCTCTTTAAGCAATGTTCAATCATCCATTTTTCAATTCCAGACTCCTTGGCCGATCCGTCTTCCCCAATAGTTTGACAGATTTTGTCAATGTTCACTGCATCAGCATGCATCTCTAGCACATTCATTGTCATGAGAACTTCCTGAAGAATATCATGCATGAATTGGACTTTAAATAACCGCCAATGGCCTAAATATCATCCGTCAGGTGTAGTGGTAGCAATATCGATTAGCTCCCACAATAATTGACAATCAGCCCTTCATGCACATGACGAATGCCGACCTTCGATTAAACAGGCATGTTGTTGCTTCAGCCACTGTAAAATCTCCTTGTCGCTTGCTTGAACAACTGATTGGATCTGAGGCCAAGTGTACAGGTGTCCCTGGTCCATTGTAAAATACACGCGGGATGTTTAGCGCCACTGTTATGAAAACCGCCTCGGACAAGTCTAAAGCATCGGACTCACCTTGAGATCTGATTCCTGTGCCCAGCCCTCAAAAGGGTTCTGACGCAGCAGTTGACCCAGCCGCTCCAGTCGAGGAGAGATTGGGATCAAATCTAATACACTGTCCAGAATGTCGAGAACAGCTTGTCGTCCATACCGAGGGCCATTGAGCGCATCTTCATCTTCCAGTGGTGGGAACTGATCCAATCTCACATCCGATTCAAGGTCCAAGTCCATGTCGCCGTCCGAACTTCGAAGTCGACTTTCGAGGATAGGGGCGATGGGTAGAAGCATGTTGGAGGTGTGGGCTCGCTGTATACTGAACGTTTGAGTGGGTGTACAGAGCACAGCCGTATCTGTATCTAATCCGCGCACTTCGAAGCTTTTCAAATGAGGAATGGAAGACATCCTATACGTTAGGACACTCATGACTCTGGCTCTGAGAATGCAGGGTTGGAATGAATGAGGGCTTGGCTGTACCTAAGACGATCATTGTCCGAGTTGTTTTGGATGTATTCTTCCAAACTTTTTGGCAGTTCGAGTAATGTATAGCTTGACTGGACAAAGTCCCGGGCGAAAAAGAGGTCTGTAGTGGTGGCATTGTCGGGCGCCTGAGTGGAAGGGTTGGCCATGGTGTTGACGGGCCTCGGGCTTTTCGGCAGCAGAGGTGCAGGTCCTGGGTCGAGATGTGGTGGCAACGAAAAGTTGGCGATGCAAACAGAACCGAACTGAACTGCTCGAACAGACAAGGTGAGAATGGCAGTCACGAGTCCTCCCCGAATCCTCTGCAAGCAGTGGGAGATGCATCATTGCTGGCATTGCATCACTTCCATTGGATCACTCCAGGCTTCACAGCGCGTTCTACCGACCATCTTTTTCGACACCCCCTCATCAGTGAATGCTGCAAGGACACGAGAAGGAGCCAGGCCCGGGGTTTACACTTGTCTGTGGACATCTGTCCAGTCGAGTATGTCTGCACCCTGAGCCATTCCAGGACTTGAATGACCATGAGCGCGAGCGCGAACAGTCCATTTCAAAGCGACGCAACATTGGCGCAGAACGCAAACAAGAAGGAACGAAATCAAGAAGCGAAGGTGATCACGGCCATGATGTTGCCTCTGATTCATCTTTACAACCAAAATCTGGAGGAGACCAAGATGCATTTTCGAGACTCGAGTCCCTGCAAAACCAGACCTTGCAAAACCAGGGCGCTCCCCTTGCCACCGATCTATCCATTATCGGGTTCATGCGTCTGGATTCTATTCAAGCACCTCCCGTCATCTCTCGCCATTGGATTACTCTGGACCATCCTAGCCACGGGTCCGATAGTGCTACCAACGTCATTAAGGATGAGACGATGGAAGAAGGAGGCATTCTTCCAAAGGCAGAAGCGGAGGATTTGCACAAACCGCCCCCTAACTTCGATAACCAACAACAACACCATCAACAAGGGTTTCAGCCAAGCGTCAACCCCAATAGTGCATTTCAAATGCGCCAGCAACATCATCAACAACAGCACCAGCATTTTCAACCCAACTTCAACGGACACTTACAGGGAATGCGTAACATGCCCAATATGCCTCCTACAAGCTCAAAGCCATCATACTTTTATCAAGGAGGAGGGCCCCCCGGGGGCCCAAATCCTGAGACACAAGGGCCTTTGGCACAGCAGTCGAGATCTTCGGGAAAGAAAACGGACCAAGGGTCAGAACCCTGGGCGCTGGACACAACTCCGACCCAGAGTCTCTATTCAACTCTATCTAAAGCATTGGAGCAGGAGTCAATGGTCGCAATCGTCTCACTTCAATACCCAGACAAAAACGCCGTTCGGTTGCGACGATGGAGACATGCTCAAGAGGAAGCCGCACTGCGCGTTGGCACCTCAGTGACAAAATCAAGCCTTTCGAGCGTACTATCCAAGAGAATATCGCATTCACAGAGCAACTCCCCAAATCCAGGCAGTTCTCAGGATGCGATAGCTATGGGCTTGAATATTGGATCCAGTCCTAGCTTTGGCACAGGTGGATCAACCATGGGGGGATCATCTCTTTCCGGAGGCAATGTTCCAAAAGACGATCATGGCTCGGCGCTCTCAATGGCAACCCTTTCTAGCGCAACTGAGTGCGATCGCGAATGGTACGGATTATTGTTAGCTGCCCCTCATTTTTTATCAAGCGCGTTTCATTCAGCACCGGTTCAGATGAAACAAACTCAAGGTAAAGTGTTCATCCCGAGGCCAAGTTTCTTGGATGTGTATATGACCTCATTGCTAATGTCTGCTTCCGACTCATTCTTTAGAAAATGGGTCCGCTAAAGAACACTCTGGACAGTTTGTGCTTCTTGTCATGCCTCGAAGCAGCAACGGGGTTCATCCACCATGGATGCCGGATATGAACCATGAGGTGCCTCTGTTCAAACCCAGGGGAACTCACCGCCCTTCGACACGGTCGCTCTTTGCACGTTCCTCGAAAGAAAGCAAACGATCCAAAAATGAACCGCAGAGTTTGGCTGGGGGGTTAAAGGGAGTCACTTTTGCGCAAGGGATGGAGCACTTTGGACGAGCGAAATCACTCTTGCGAGAGATCAGAGCCGATTTGTCTCTGTTGTGCGGCACTGACCCAAGCAGTGGGCAGTCATTTCCATGGGACAGAAAAACCGAGAAGAGAATCAGACACAGGTATGAACAATGAGGTAGTACTATTGTATTTACGTATCAAACGCGATGATGTCTAACGACTCTTTCTACTAATCCCAATAGCGTCAAGTATCTGAAGAACATCGAGGCTGTGTACGGTTACAGCAGTGGAATTGATAACGCCTCCAAGATGATGGATCGCTCACTCGGGTACTGCAAAATGACGATATTATTGCAAGATAATACCCATCCTACCCATGATACTAATATCCTTGCCTTTTTTTTTCTCCACAGTATTTTGGATCGCAATTCTCTCTCTTACAAAAACCTCTCGTCCCTCATCCACCGCCTCAAAAGGTCTGAAGATGAAGAGAATGATATTGAGAACAGAAGCGATTCGGAAAGCTCCTCTATTGCGGGTAGTACAAGCAGAGGTCACTCTGTTTCCGTACCATCCTTATTCAAGGAGACGAAGTTGTCCAAAGACAAAAAGGAGACTCGGTCGACTGTCAAAAGAGAACGAGAGGACAAAAGCCCACTTCATGAAGAAACTGCTGAACGAACACGTCGCGTCAAGATCGAATCCAGTGATGTAGCTCCCGGTTCCTCGAGTGATGGAAGACCTTCCGAGGGATTGCTGGCATTGTCTGGGGAGACAACTCGATCAGAAAGTGTTGATACTGCTGCGACTCCTACGGCAGACAAGGAAACCGTCGCTAAGGGCGAACCTAACATGCTGCCACCCAAGGCAGAGGACTTGGTTCTGGATGAGGAAGATATTGAAGAACAAGATATGGTCATGGAGCAGTCGTCCGTGCCGATAGCCCGTCGAGCCCGTGCTATCGCTGTTGAACAAAGTTCGCAACACCAGCATCCCACCAAGGTCGATGTCGTTGATGCTGCTCCTAGATCCAGGGTCCAGAGTCCAGGCGTCGCTCCTCAAAAGCGAAGGCGTGAGCTCCGTGATGACGGAAGTGACGATGCCTTCTCGGCAGAAGGGTCGCCAAGGGTGGGTTCAGTGCCTCCTGAAGTAGTTGTCACTGGGCCTTCAACCTCTGAGCCCCCATCATTTTCAAACCCTGTCACAAACATTGAGCAGATTGAAACTGAGCGATCCATCTCGCCATTGCCCTCTTCGGATTCTTCTTCCTCCACCAAGAAATCTGCAGCACCTAAGAGATCCAAGCGAGTCAAGGTCGAGCCTTCATCGTCTGCTCTTCGTGTAGAGGAGCAACTCGATCCTAGCCACGAGCCTTTATCAGATGGCGATGAAGGCGAAGACATCGAGGAGAGCTCAGGAAGAGTCAAACTGGACACGTATGCGGCATTGGCGCCAGTTGCCGCCGCTGCTGCCTCATCATCTTCCTCGCCGACCCCTCCGTTGACCGCTAGAAAACCCAGAGGAAAAAAACAAGCGATCACCCAGGAGACTTTTGTTCAGCATCTTCAGTCAGAGCCACAGCGTCCTTTGCCACAGCCCACCTTTTCCAATCAGCACCAAAGAACACCTTCTGGCACACCCGCATGGCTGGCTGCTAATTCTAGTAGCAATGGCATTCTTGCAAACATCAGAGTACCAAGTCGGAGCAAGAAGACCTCTGTACTCATCCAGCACCATCAAGATCAAGAGCAACTTCATCAAGAGCAACTTCTGCAAGAACAGATTCAGCAAGAACAATTTCAACAGGAACAATTTCAACAGGAACAACTTCAACAGGAACAACTTCAACAGGAACAACTTCAGCAAGAACAACTTCAGCAAGAACAACTTCAGCAAGAACAACTTCAGCAAGAACAACTTCAGCAACAACTTCAGCAAGAACAACTCCAGCAGGAACAGCTTCATCAAGAGCAGCTTCAACAAGAGCATTTCAATCAAGAACGACGTCCTCAAGAGCAAGTTCATCAGGTGCTTAGGCCTCAACAGCAAAGGCATCATCAACAGCATCAGGAAGAGATTCATCATCAGCAGCAACAGCAACAACAGCAGCTGAAGCAACCTCAACAAAAATCAAAACGTCAAATACCATCGCAGCAACAGCCACCGCATTTGCAGTCCCTGCCAGCCAACCAACAACAACAGCAATATCAACAGGGTCATCAAGCCGGTTTTTATGCTGAGATTCAAGGCGGCAATGCTGATAGAGAAACTGCCGCAGGTTATGTCCCGCCTGGCCAAGGTCTTCCTTCGCATTTACGAAATACCTCCATATCGTCATCTGTGGCCCCGCCAGAGCTTCAGTCAAGACGCGGACATTTTGATGGCGCTCATGATGTAGGTACTCCTCCGCAGAGAGTACCAAAGGAGCCTTCCAATAGAGGTCGTCGGAATATTGCTGAAAGACCTGACTTGGATCGTCAAGAAGTAGATCCTCGCCAACAGCGAGCGCAGATGGATTATGAACAACAGGAATACCAGCAGTATCTCCAGCAACATCAGCAGCAGCAAAGTCAGCAGCAGCAACACTCACAGTATCAACTTCAGCCAGACATGCCTCCTTCGCGCGAGCGTCTCGCGCACCATGGTCAACAAGCAGCCCCAGCTCCTTATGGGGCTGAGCCGCCCTCGTCCGCGCAGGGATCCATGGATCGAGATGGACCTCATTACCTTCCACGAGAACCTTCGCACCTGCAGCAATTCTATCCAACTCCTCAAGAGATGATGGCACAGGAAATGGCAGCAGCCTCCAAAAAGAAGGCTCCTAAGGCACCCTCAAAGCAGGCTTTGGCCAAGCAAGCCGCTGCACAAGCGAGGGCTGAGGAAGAAGCACAAATGCAAGCTCAGTATGAGCAGCAATACATGCGTCAGCAACAACAACAGCAGCAGCAGCATCATCATCATAATCGTGCAGGCTCTCATGTGCGCCAGCATTCTGGACAGTCGTCTCCTATGACCCCACAACTGGGCCATCCTCCTCCTGGAGTACCTCCAGGTCGGCGGTCGGCGCCGCACTCTCGCAATAACTCTGCCAGCGGAAGCCAGGTGATGATGATGATGAGCCCTATTACTAACCCACAGTCTATGCCCATGGACCATCCGAGAATGGGCAGTCCTGGAGCAGGAAGTGCAGGACAGGTATATCACCACCCTCCGTCACAGTCGCATAGTAGAAGTCGTGGATCATCGCCTTCACCGCTGGGGGCTGGATACAACGTTGCACCTACGCGAAGTCCGATGCCGATCTCTGCACCTGCGATGCCAAATCAGAGGATGGGAACGCACTCTAGGAATTCTTCTTTTTCCCATGATCAAGGTCCACCGACAAGAGGGCCAATAATGGATCCATATATGTCCCAGGCTGCTGGACCTGGTGGGCCTGGAGGGCCGGGTGGACAAGCAGAATATATGTCACAGTCTCAGCAACAACTGGCGCACCAGGGACGCAGTGGGATTGAACATTCCATGGCACCGCATCATCCTTCTCAATTGCAGCATCAGCCCCATCAGCGGCTTTCTCAAGACATGGGGCCTGCATACGGTCATAGACATTCTCACTCTCAGGATCTCTCTGGCGCACCGGTGCAGCCTCCGCCTAGGATCAACAACAGATCTCCTTCGGAAGCGTATCAGGTACATCATGGCCACTCACCATCTCAGTCGTCTCAGTTCCAGACCCCGGTTCGCCATCCTGGCCCGCCTTCTCAAGGCCCTGTGCCAGTGGAATCACAACGCGGTAAAGGCTCGCGACAGGAACTGCAGCAACAACAATGGTATCAGGAAGAAGCGCAATACTCGCAACGGCAAGGCTACCCGCCTCCCCAACAGTCTCAGCACCAGCACCAACATCAGCACCAGCAACAAGGATACTCTCAGCCGTATCCTTCACAAGTTGGGCAGTCTTATCCAACAGGATCTGGCCCTCACCAGCAGCAGCAAGGGTATCCATCAAGCAGCCAGCCAATGTATCCTCAAGAAGGAAGGCACCCGCCATCGTCAAGCCAGCTGCAACATCGAAGCGGTCCTCTGCCTTCGATACAGGGTCAACATGACCCTAACGCTCCGCCAGGGCCAGGACAGGGCCAAGGCCAGGGGTCAGGACAAGGCCAGCAAGGCAGTGGGGGCAATAGATCCAGGATCTCTCTCAGCTCGTTACTGAACTAGGTCAATCAAACAAAGCCCGAATAAATACATTCGCCTGATTTGCATGCATTTGAATCGAGACGAGACTGGGAATGGCTCAGTGGCTCGGCCCCCGCCCTTTCCCTGCTGCTCACACAGGGGGTGGGAAGGGAAGGGAACATTGATGCGCCATCGAATTCCCATCGTCCATCTATTTCCTTCTCTCCCATCCTCTTCTTTTATTCATCTCATCTCCTCTTCTCTCCCTATCCGCCCCTGCCTCTCCATCCCCCCTTTCCTCGGACAGACAGACCGACAGACCGATAGACTGACCTAGATGAGAGCATCCATCCTCCTCTCGACCCTGGCCATGGCCCTGGTGGCCAGCGCCACCTCCCTGACCGGACCCCGCACCCTGGTTCTCCTCGACAACCTGGACGACGCTGATGCGTACTTGGACCTGTGGGAAGACCTTCAGAGTAAGACAGTAGTTTCATCTTGGACTGGATGATGCTCAACTAGAACAACATCCATGTGGAGTGCAAATAACGCGTTTTTGGCATTCAATGGCTAAATTCATCATCATTAACCAACATAGGCCGTCAGTTCAATGTCACTCTTCACGACGTCAAGACGCCTGTATCTTTGAGCAAGTATGACCAGCGCCTGTTTGATCATCTTCTAATCCTCGCCCCCAAGATGACCGGTATGTTACTCTTTAAAGAATTGAACTTTTGAAGAACTCGGACAGATATTAATACGCATACACCCTCTCTCTGTGCGTGTCTTCGACATCAGCGTACCCCAACGGAATGAACGCCAAGTCTGTCGTTGGATTTGTGGCCGAAGGCGGCAACGTGCTTGTGGCAGCCTCCCCAGAACTTGGGAACACCCTTCGTGAATTGTCACGCGAGTTTGATGTCGAGTTTGATAACCGCTACACCACCGTTTACGATCACTTCAACTATGATCAGGACCTCGGCAAGGACCAGCATGATACTATTGTAGTCAACACGGGCACTCATTTGTCGAGTGTGGACGCGATTGTGCCCCAAAAGGATATTCCCGGACCCATCTTGTTCCGCGGTATCGCTCACTCGATTAACCCTGCCAACTCGCTTCTGACCAAGGTCCTGTGGGCCCCTCAGGAGTCTTACTCGTGGGAGACGCAGAACGGTGACAATGAATCTGCCAACCAGGATCCTTCTGTCAGTGGCAAGGACATCAGTTTGGTGTCTGTGATGCAGGCCCGCAACAATGCCCGCATCGCATTCTTGGGAAGCACAGAGATGTTGACGGATAGATACTTTAATGCCCCTGCAAAGAAGCACGGCGAGAAGATGTAAGTCCCTGGACATCTCTTTCCAGTTGATAGTTATTTTTGACCAGGCATGATGTGGTTGCAGTGCCATTAACGCTCTTTTATATTGGTTGATGAATGTAAGTGCCCCCTCTGGAAACCGCAAGTTTATTGAGGAGTTGACCAAGTGGACCTTCCAGGAGAAGGGCGCTTTGGATGTTGTCGCTGTTCAGCACCACAAGGTTGGCGAGGAAGAGGCTCCCGCTCACTACCGCATCAAGGACAATATGGTATGTTATAGTGATCTAAGGTACATGGCCCCAGATCGGTATCAAAGACTGTGTTGTGGCTAACTACACTATTCTGCTTTTATAATTGTATGACAGACCTACACCATCTCTCTCGCAGAGTATCACGATGGTGAATGGCACCCCTTCGTCGCGGACGATGTTCAGCTGGAGTTGATCATGTTGGACCCCTATGTGCGCAAGACTCTGGAGCAGGTTCCTTTGGATGATCAGAGCACGGTGGGCACTTTTACCACGACTCTTCAGTTGCCCGATCAGTACGGTGTGTTCAAGTTCACGGTCAACTACAAGCGTCCTGGTTTGACGTATGTAGAGAGCGTGACGACTGTGGGTGTACACCCATTCCGCCACGACCAGTACCCTCGGTTCATCTCGCAGGCCAAGCCGTACTACACCAGTGCGGCCAGCATGGGCGTGGGTCTTTTGATCTTTTCGTTTGTGTACCTCTGGGGCGGCCTCGATTCGACGGTGAAGACGACCAAGAAAGCATAATGTAGAATGCAGACAGCATATGTAGGAAGGGAAGGAAGGAAGGAAGGAAGGAAGGTGAAGGACGTATATACACATCTAGGAAGGAGAAGGCAATAGCAATAGCAGTGGCCATGGCCACGGCAATAAAGCAAACCAGCAAGGACGACGAAAAAAAAGAAGACAAATGAATCACGTGCAAGCAAGCTTCAATCCCCCGCGCGTTTTCTTGTAGGTCAATCATGTCCGGGTCGCAGTTCGCACCCGCCGATTGGGTTTGGCTGGGCAGGTGGGAGTGGGGACACACGGACAGAACAGACCGAGTGGATAGAGTTTACACGATGTGCCACTTTATGCCTTGCCCTTGTCGCCTGCTGTTCCTCTCCTTGTCTTCTTTGTTCATTCCTCCCCTTCCTTCCTTCTTCTCCTCCCCATTCATTCTTTTCTCTTCTCGCCACTTCTCTTCACTCTCCCGCCCTCTCCTTCACCTTCTCCTTCTCTTCACCTCTTGCTGCTACCCCCCAACAACAAGGCGCCATGCTAAAGTCCGTCTCGGTCGCATTCATCCCCCTGCGCCACTGTCTCATCAACCTGCCCGGTGCCTGGGCGAACGCTCTGCTGGATCAGGGCAAGGTACCTTCCTTCCTCCTCCTCCTCCTCCTCTTTCATTCTTTCATTCATTCATTCCAACAGGACAAACTGCATCTCCTCTTCTCTAGACTAACACCATTCGTCCGTCTGACCACATAGCTCTCACAAAACGTCGTCCTAGAACTTTCGTGGCAGGAGGGATCGACAGAAAAGAAATCCTACGTCGGTTGGAGTGGTGGTGCCTCCGGCTCCGGATCGTCCGCTGCCCCTTCCCCCCCTAGACCAGGACAGCAAAGTGGGGACACCATCGAGATGGACCCTCAGTTTGGACAGGCCATGGGACTGCGTGCCGGCCAAAAGGTATGCTCGCTCGATCGATCTCATCGGCATGTCTCGTGTCCGAACTGAAGAAAACGGATCTTTTTTTTTTCTAACCACGGTTGATTCAAACCTGCATTGTGGGAACACAGGTCAACATTGAGTTTGTCAAGACGTTCCAGGATGGCATTTCTGTAAACGTGGCTCCGTACTCTGAGGACGACTGGGAGATCTTGGTAAGAAACCTGCTATCAGGATCAAGGCACGACAAGTAGAGAAAATGCAAAGAGATACTCACATGCCTCTCATGATATCTCTGTCTCTTAGGAATTGCATGCTGGTTATGTCGAAGATCAAATGCTCAACCAGATCAGGATATTGTATCCTCACCAAATTGTCACCATGTGGGTCAATGGCCGTACTCTTGTCCGACTTCGCGTCCGTAAGTCCACATGAATCTGCAGATCGCAATGGCCGGGACGCGGGAAAGTGCTATGCTTGAAGCGCATTTCTCACCTTTTCTTGTGCACTTTTAGTTGATATCAACCCCGCAGCACCCTGCGTGATGTTGGGGGCCAATGCCGAAGTCATTGTCGCGCCCATGGTCCGAAAAGCCAACGGAGGGATGGCAAAGCCAACAGACAACCAAGATCTCTCGACACATATCTCAAAGATTTCACAGGCGCAATGTCTTCGAATCCTGGCATTGGACGAACTCTCAGACGAGCAGCGAGAATTGATTGCAGAAGAGGGTCCATTCATCGTCCAAGTGCATCCCGACAGCTGGATCGAAGCAGATCTCACAAACCGGCTAGCGCTCCGCCTCACCAAAGTCATCCCTCCTCACGCGGAGAAAATCGCCGACGACGAGACAAGAGACCCAGAAGATCTTGTGGTTGGTACTTCGGCAGTTTATGTCAAGGCCGTTGCCTCCTACGACGTCCCAGTGGGACATGTTGCAATCTCTAAGCAGGTGCAGGATGCATTGGACGTTGAAAACTTTTCGATTATCAGGTACGAAACCTCAGGATATGTTGCTACCCAAGAGGATAGCGTCTTTTTGTGTCCCCTTGTCACTTACAGTTTGCTCTCCCACGATTATATAGGCTTTCAGAAACTTACCACCAATCTGCCCAACTATCCAACATCACTCTTCGCCCAATTGCAACAGCTGGATCTACTCCAAGTGCTCCTGCACCATTGAAACTTCAACCAAAGTCTGCCAGCCACGATGCAGAGAAAACTGCCAAGGCGGACAACCTTGTTTCTATTTTCAAAGACTGGGCTAGTAGTTTGCCCACGAACGAACCCCTGGTCTTGAGCCATGGATCACTTCTTTCTATCCCACATGGCGACTCTATTCAGTCCTTCTCCATCTTGTTCCCATCAAAGTCATTACCTACGCCAAAGTCCACACCACTAGATGAGACAAAGAGTCATCCAGAGCCTGAGGCTTATACCGTTCTTAATGCTCAACAAGTGGAACAACTCAAAATCGAAATTGGAGAGAACCAAAGCGTACGTTACGTGTACAAAAGGTAAGCATAAGAACATGATCTGACGATATTATCAAAAAACAATCGGGATATTTACAATGATCATTTTTATAGGCCTGTCACCCATATCGCAGAGACCCCAGCAACATTGGGTGGCGTCTCGCAAGTCACAGCAAAAGCCGAAAAATACCTCTTGACCTGTCTTTCCAAGCTCGAGCTTCGCGACGCTTTCGCGGTGCCAAACCTAGGAGGATTCCTTCTCTGTGGACCTCATGGAGCAGGCAAAACTGTCGTCGCTCGGTCACTTATTCGCAAACTGGCCCAAAATCGCGAGACGCTTGCCTGTAGGTTATCTGTTGACTCTGTTCTCCTATATCTGGCTCTTTTCCTAACCACTAAAGACTTCATTTGTAGACTGTCTGGAGATCAACTGCGCCGAGTATGCAGAGGATAGACTGCCTGTGTTGATGACAAAGTTTCAACAGTGGTTCGACACTGCCGCATTCCACTCGCCCAGTATTCTTTTTCTTGAAGATCTCGATCGGTTAATTCCTGCCGAGGTCGAGCACGCTGATTCATTCCGGTCACGGCAGATTGCGGAGGTCTTTTTGCAAATTGCGACAAAGATGTGCAAACGGTTCGATCGGATCACCATTGTTGCCACTGCTCAGCAACAGGTCTCTGTTCACCCGTCCTTGATCACCTCCCACTTGCTGAGCGAAATTATCCGACTGACACCACCTGGAAAGTCTGAGCGCAAGGAGATGCTTCAGAGCTTGATGGAGACGGGCCCTGCCATCTTGCAACGCTCTCTGCCGAAAATCGATCTGGTCTCGGTCGCATCCAAGACGGAAGGATATCTGGCCGCAGATCTGAGGGCATTCCTGGAACGCACTGTTCATGAGGGAGCTGTCCGCAATATTGCTGCTCAAGTCGAGTCTCATAACCTAAACACTGCTACGTCTGTCAAAGTTGTATCGAATGGAGCTGGCTCAGAAGCTTCTACTCCCGTCGATAATGCCTCAGGAGAGCAAGAGTTCTCACTGACGCAAGCGGATTTCTTGAAGGCGCAGGAGGGGTTCGTACCCAGCAGTCTCCGCGGCGTCAAGCTCCAGAGTTCTGCGACGAGTTGGTTGGATATTGGAGGTTTGAACGAGACGCGCAAGATTCTGCTAGAGACTCTGGAGTGGCCAACAAAGTACGCATCCATCTTTTCACAGTGTCCTCTTCGCTTGCGCTCTGGTCTGTTGCTCTTTGGACACCCAGGTTGTGGAAAGACACTATTGGCGTCCGCTGTGGCAAAGGAGTGCGGGCTGAATTTCATCTCCGTCAAGGGACCTGAGCTGTTGAACAAGTACATTGGTGCCTCTGAAAAGAGTGTCCGTGATTTGTTTGAGCGCGCTCAGGCAGCCAAGCCCTGCGTCCTGTTCTTTGACGAGTTTGACAGTATTGCACCCAAGAGAGGCCACGACAGCACGGGAGTCACGGATCGTGTTGTCAATCAGATGTTGACACAAATGGATGGTGCTGAGGGACTGGATGGCGTCTATGTGTTAGCCGCGACCTCGCGTCCCGATCTAATTGATCCCGCCTTGCTTCGTCCAGGTCGTTTGGACAAGTCCCTTCTCTGTGGCATGCCCAGTCTTCAAGAACGCTTCGAGATTTTGACCTGTCTTGCTAGAAAAATGGAGGTTGCCGAGGATGTCGATCTCATGGATACGGCAAGACGTACAGAAGGACTGACCGGTGCCGATCTTCAGGCCGTTCTTTATAATGCTCATTTGGAGGCCATTCGTATCGCGATTGAGCGCGAAGAGGCCATCAAGAAGGAACGCCAGCAGAACAGCAACCAAAATTCTGGATCCTCTTCTCCCGTGGGTGGTGCCTCCAGCAACGGATCTGGTCATGGTCGTGAGGATGGCAAGGCCATGCGGTTCGTGAGTTTGGGAGGAAAGGGATTCGGAGCTGGAAATGCGAGCAAGAAGGCCAACTTGACCTTGGCTGAACGTGGCCAGATTTCTCAACGAGTAAGCGTAACAGAAGGATACAACTAAGAGTACTCTCATGAACTTGATACTGACCCCCTTTTGCAAAACTACTTCCATTTCTCTTTACAGCTTGGACTGATTGCCAAGGGTATCAACGCCTCCAGGGAGGCCGGCTCTGGAAACAGTGGCGACTCTGTAGAAGGTGGAGAGGTTGATCAGGGCAAGAAAGCACCCAAGGGGTCACGTCCTGTCATCACTCTGGAGCATCTGGAGGTCTCTTTGAACAGCACGCGGTCATCCATTACGCCAGAAGAAAGCATGCGCCTTGATCTCATGTAAGTCTTTTTTTTTCTTCACCGCGGCTATCTATCTCTTTCTTCCATCCTTATCCTATCACCTTTCGCTGACATTTGCCTTTTTTTTTCATTGATCGTACACTTTTACAGTTACAAAGAGTTCTTGGGAGATCGAACTGGAGAAATGTCCAATGGCACAGGGAGCCATGAGCTCGGCCAGAGAACCACCCTTGCTTAATAACAGTTCGAACGAACGAAGGGAGCCAAACCAATAAACCTGGAGCTCGCCTCGAGCAAAGCTCTGCCCACCTAGCACGTGACCCTTTTCAGCGCGATTGAATTCATTGTTGAAACACCTTTCAGGCAGAATGCCCAACTACGCATTCCCATCCGCATCCAAACATGAACCCACATCAGGAGCAACAAGCTGCCCTCCTCAACCGCATCGCCATCAATGTTGTATGTGGTTCTGCTTTCTGAAGATTGACAATGTACGAGGTTGTGCCTTTGTTTTTGCTTTGGAATGCTAACGATTCCGCCTGTGTCCATTAGGAGAAGCTGAACGAGTCTCTGGAAGAGCTTAACAAAAAGCTGGTCCGAGTGAACGAAGGAAATGAGTCGACCGTGTTGATGGCCCAGATCTGGAACACGTACGCCAAAAGCACTCACATCATGTTGGAGGGACTGGGTGGACTGCAGCCACCAGAGTGATAGGAGAAAAAAAAACAATCGTCCCTAACTCAATTGCAGGTCCGGTGCCTTTATCGAAAGCGAACCAGACGTGGCAGCCAGATGCGGGATTCACGAGTATACACTTAGTGTAGCTCTTTGTAACATCAGGTTGGAAGAAGGAGAACCGACCATTTGTATTATAAAAAAAGCAATTTTCGACCATTACCTTTGAAGAGTGGACCTATGTTTTGAATGTAACTTTGCTTGAGAATCAGGGTGTATCCAGCACAGCTCCTGCAGTGCAAGGCAGCATAAGGAGCCAAGCTTGCTAAAATGCCATCTCTATCTTTTACCCGAAGGAAGTGCATCATCTGCGCATCACATTCTGACTAGACAAAAAAGGAGGGGGTATATTTCCTGACTGACATGGACAACCCGAGCAAACGGTCAAACGCGACCTTTCTCCCCAAAAAAGAACCTTGTCAAAGCGTGAACGATACAGTGGTCTTTTGTTTCTTTCAAAGATACCAAAGATTTTTTTGGTAAAACTTGCCCCTAAAAGCGATTTCGAGCTGCGAGACATGGGGTGCATTTCTAGGACGCGTGTGCATCGCTTGCCCGCATCCTTGCATGCAAGGCGGAAAATGGCGCAATATCGGCTCATGCCTCTCAATTGGATTAGAAGACTGCACTCCTTTGCCTTTTCTTGCAGGAAGTTTTTTCCTCCAACAACCACTTCCAAGGGATAGGAGATAATTCCACAGAAAGAACAAAGAAAAAAAATCTATGCGGAATATTGTGGCAATTGAGTGCCTAGAATGCGACTTTCCAGGGTGAACACGTCCATGTTGACCCTTCGTGTCAAAGAACATAAAGAACGGATGCTCATCCCTGAATTTCCCTCAGCCTTTTTGAAAGGATGGAAAACAACAACCTACACGCGACAGTCATAACCCCACCCCCTGTTGTGAACAAACAAACAGTTTCGCCGGGATAGGCTGAATGTTTAGGCCGAATGCTCTTGACCTTGAGGGCCTCTCTTCAAACACTTTTCTTCCCAAAAGCATGGTAAGATTTCCAGTTAACTTTGGACAGCCCCCGAAGGACCGTGTATCTTTCTTTTTGGCAAACGCAAAAGAAAACATTTTTTTTGTCCTGAAACCATCACAAAAGCTCTGGGCTTCAACTCAATGTGCATGTGCAGAGTACTTTGTGGTCCAGAGCTCTTCTCGGTAGCTGAAAGATTTGAAAAACCCTCTGCTTTGCCTTTCTTTGCCTTGCTTCGCAGTGACAGAACATGACCGTGCACATTTGTTCGTCGGAAAATTTATGAAAAAGAGATCAAACGAAACTTTGCCATTCCATTGTTGACATGGACATGCTGCCATACTTTAACTTTGCCATTGATGCTTCGGCAAGATCGCTATGCCAACGCTTTTTCCCAGACCAACATCTGGTGGAAATAACCACTGACCACCGGCTTTGCCATTTTCTTTTTTCTTTTTTTTTTTTTTTTGGTTTTTTGCGGGGCGTTAAATTGGCCTATTGATTGGGTCAGTACAGTTCTGCAGTCAATTGGTCTGACTAGGGATCCTGGCAACTCTTGCTCCGCAACCTCTTTGCTTTGGCAAAGTCTAAAAAATGGGATCCTGCTCGACCTCCAGCCCCTATCCCCCTAAAGTTCCTAGAAACGATGAAGAACAACTGTACCTAGCTTTTCAAGGATTTGAGGACATTATTCTTTGACCATTGAGTTACAATGAGAGGGGGTTGATGCATTATGCTTGAGAACTTGAAAGGAGATGGAGAAAATAGAGACGAGTTATAACTGTTTTTCGGTGTGTTTTTAATATTATTTTTTTGTTTGCTTTGCCATTGCTAGGCAAGTAAGGTCGAGCTCTGAGCCCAGAAAGAACGTGGTATCTCTTTGTTGTACAACAACGGTGCAAGGTCGATCCCAATAAAGATCTCCGCAACATGGGGATCTTCCTCGTCCTAACCATCTCCCCCCCCCCCCCCCTCCCCTTTTTTTCCCTCCTTTTTCTTGCCGGGAGAGCTGTGAGACGCATGTTCATGCAAACAAAGCACGGTTCGAAAATAGCACACAGCAGGTAAAGCATCGTACCATTCATGAAAGATCCCGCTAGGTTTTACCCGCCCGGTGTAACTTTGGCTTCCATGGTATCCTAGGAAAAATAAAAACAACGCGAAACTATGAGACTCGATTGAATGAGAAAGTGGTTACAGAGAAATGACACATAGTTTTGTATGATTTCCGGGGTCAATTGCACACAAATAACACCTATTGTTCGAAGAAAAGAGAATATTCCTCATGAATTCCATCAAAAAAGACATAACAGTGGTTTCCTGTCCCTGGTTTTCGTGTATAAAACATTAGATCGAAAACAATGTGGTCGTCCTTCAACTTTTGGAAACATTATCGCAAAAAAAACGAATATGAGAAGGAAGCATCGGAACAACAAGTGGCTACATTCCTGGACTTTGCCATGCGTTACATAACAAAGGTCCCTTAAATCGCAAACATTCGACGAGCTATCCCAAGATGTGGTCAAGACTCTTCCATATCCTCCCCTATCCTTCTCCCCGACAGCCCCTTTCCTTCGCGATCAGCATCCTTCGAGAACGCCTTTAGGGAAAAGATGGTTTTGTTTGAATATGTTGGACTCCAAAACAAAAAGCAACAATGTTCGATTTCAGGGATCAAGACGCATTGGCCATGGCCTTGGCCAAAGCAAGGCATGTGTGTTCATTTCAGCCCCTGTTTACCCTGTTTACGGGCGATCGGCCGCGATCCAGGAATTTTCAGCTCGAATGCACTTTGCGGTGTGCGATGTGGGGAGCAAACACGGAGACAAAGAGAAACTCTGTTGTGTCGACTTGTTCTGGGAACGGAATGTCCTCTCTAGCACTTGCTTGCAACTGGGCGAATATGTGCTCGTTGGCAGAAGGGAGACGGAAAGTCTAGGATAAAAGTCCTCCTACTGCCCGTGAAGGGATAATCTTGTGGATCGACCTACTTTGCAATAGCTCAAATGGGTCATGGTTGGAATCAGGTACTCTCAGGCATCCAAGAAGGTGACCAAGCCCCCCCATTGGGGATCCTGTGGTACTCTGTATCTTTGCATGGTTTTTAGTGGACTCCCAAAGGCGAAGCAAGATGCGAGGCAAAGCACAGTCCTAAAAGTCACAAACAGAAAGAGCCTCCTCTTTGGCAAAGCAATCGATTCCTTTCAACTCCCTCCCACTCCATCCCCTGAAGTTCTCTCCCAGTTTTTATAATAAGACGTCATGGCCGATTGTAAAGAACTCGCAAATATTGACCCGCGTTTCTCCCCCTCCATCATGGCATCTTCAGCGTCATCACCTTCTTCATCAGCGTCTCTTCTCCCGGGGTTAGAGCGGCCCTTGTCACCATCCTCCAGCTCCATTACCTATCTCCAGCCTCCAATTACTCTAATATCCCATGACAACTCCCAACCATGGATGGAAATAGAGAAAGTATATCAGCTACAACAACGAGAACAGGACGCAAAGGACATGCAACGATTGAATCAAGAGACCTCTTGGCTATTAAAGTGTCCTCCTGAGGTTGTATCTTGGATTATCGTCTTGCTGGCAGATGCCCTAGACATACGGAACCTACTTCAGACTTGTAGTCTTCTCTCTAAACACTGGGCCTCTTGGGACTGGTTCGAACACTCGAAGCGAAGGTTCCCGAACTGGTACAGGGAGGCCAGTCTTGGTGATTTGCCAGATACAGAATTACATTTCCAAAGGCCAGGTCCCATTGGCCTTACTGGTCAAGGAACGATCGTCGCCTCGAATTGGAAGAGGATTGTCGTTAGAGACGCCGCCTTACGAAGAAGGCTCGGACGTCCTTTGCCAGCCCTCAATGTAAGTTTTTTCATTTAAGCCAATTTTTCTCTTTCTTTATTATCAGTTGCTTTGATGAAGGAGAACACAAGAGCCGCTCTCTGTTGGAGGAAAGAGCAACATGAAACAAGGAGAGCCGAAGGCGAAGCGTTTTAAAAGAGAAACACTCCAGAAATCCTCCGAGGGAGCATCATGAATGAATCAACTGGATCAATCATGATGGGGAGATGGATTCGTCAATCGCTTTAGTAACAGAACAGAAAAATTTTCTTCTCCATTGTGTTGTGTGTGCCCCCTTTAGCTCAGCGACGACCAAAACAATAATGACGTCGCTCATTTGTTGGACCCTACTCAAGAACCCCCTTTGTATCTCCCTGAACGCGACCAGAAACATCTGCGAGTGCTCTTGGATGAGGCGCAATACTTTCCAAGCGACACCAAGACCGAGTCTGAGAATTGGTACAGGGTGTCGTCCCCTGTATACAATATCGATCTAGACTCCGAGACGACCCTGTCGGCCTCCATGCTGGCTAGAAAAGGGGAGAATGCAGACCAATTTGAGTTCCGCGTGCTCATTTACGCCTTGCCCAATCTCACGGACCCGATCGCGATCTGTGACAGTAAAATGTGGGAGGTCGACCAGCATGTCGATTACGATGTCGCCAGGGCCCGTGATGCCCGCAGACACCAACAGCAACAAGCACAGAATATTGACACGTTCGCAGAAGTGGCCGAGACTCCTCAAACTCCTGCCGCATCTCAACAAAACGCCCCCTTGCCGACGAGAACTCCAGAGAATCGACCAACGGTGAATAGACCTTGGCATGATCCGTTCACGGCCAATGAGCTACCAGTTATTCAACTGGTTGAACTCAAGCACTCCTTTTCAAGCTCGACCAAAACCACTCAAGGCAAAAATAGCAAAGGTCGCACGGCAAGTGAGATGAAGGTCATATTTGCCTTGGCTTTCGGTCAAAATGTAGGGGAGGACGATATGTTGCTTTTGGATGTTTGGAGGCTTGTAAAAGTTGTCGAGATCACCATTCCATCTGTATTGAGAGATCAAGACCGATTTGTCACTGTTCCAATGGAGTCCTTACCTCCGCCCGTGTTGGTTCAAGTCGAGACGATCGAGGTCAGCGCCGAGGAGGATATGAGGGCGCGGATGGTCAAGATCTACACGGTGAATGTCGAAAAGGCTGCGCCCATACAGCCTGCAGCGCCTGCAGCGCCTGCACCGCCCACATTGGTAACTCCAATTTCCAAAGAAGAGAACCCTGGGCTGATGATGGTAAACAAAATGTTGTCAACACAGTCGACCATGGTCGACATTCAAACTTCAAACGCCTCTGTCGCACAGCCCACCTTTGTGACAAAGACGTGTATCGCTATCTTTGGAATCCAGAACGCTGACACGTCATCGGCCCTGATGTTGCGCAAGGTGATCTTTGCCCCTAGCCGAAATGAAGGCACTGACTCTTTGTGCAGACGGACAATCAGTCGCGGGGTGAGCTGCATGACCTTGTTTCCTTACCAGAGTGGCTATGACCGACTTTTGGTTTTATACAATCGCCATGGACGAGGCATGATTTGGGATTGGGTGAACGAGAACCAAGTAGCGCAGTTGCGAATGCCCGACGACGCGATCATCCCCAATGCAAGACCAGCGGATACCCCAAATGCACCCCCTGCAGGCGGCGTGGTCGCTGGAAATGCAAACGCTGCCGCTGCTGCTGCCAATAACAACAACAACAACAACAACAACAATGCGCAGGCTGGAAGTGGAAGTTCACCAAACAGACGGCGGCTTTCCTATTGGGGCGTACAGGTTTCTTTCTCGGAGACACCGAATCCGTTCACCCTCAACCAGAAGGAGCGCCGCACCTTCAAGATTGTGACACTGGCAGATGGTCAGGAAGACGAATGGGAGTCTTGCTTCTGGAATGTAGACTCTTTAATGTTGGGGCCAACAGACTCAGAATTACCAGAGCAGTCAGCGTTTGTCCCGATCAAGATACACCACCCACTCTCTGCAGAGATGAGAAGGGCCCGTGATTATAATATGAGATACATTCGGAGATGGCGGTTGGAGGAACAGGCAAAACTTATTCAGTCTGCTGCTGCTGCCGCTGCTGCTGCCGCTGCTGGTGCAAATACTACTACACTGACTACGACAACGGTGAACACAACGACAGCGACAGCGACAACGACAGCGACACCGACAGCGTCCACTCCTTCAGTCGCCCCTCATCTCTATGCGATCAGCAAGCGATCTGAGGTGAAGACACTTGGCGTCAAAATTCCTATGGAGGCCCGAAAGTGGGGCCCGACCCAGAGACAACAATGGATCGAATCTGTTCGAGCAAGCGAGCCAGTGCGTTTCAATGCTTATGTGGTGTGGAATCGATACCGGATATCTTTGACAACGGACCAAGGCTTAGTCATAGTGGATCTCGAGGAAGAGGGCTCGGACGAGAATCGGAGTGACACTCAAGTTCGGGACGCACCTGCACCTGAACCAGATAGAGAGTGGGTCCAGTACTTGCATCACTTGAAGGACGCGCCCAAAAACTCATTGGTGGATATCGCAACTGTGAATAACAGCCTTGTGATCACGATGAAGTTGGGACATTTGGTCTGGCCCTTCTATGGTCCCTCGAATGTAACAGAGCCTTGAGGGGGGAAAAAAAGGAGGGGGCTGGGGGAGAGTCAAAAAGATTGCAAAACTCGGCCCCCTGTAGACAAATGAGTACGAGCTCAAACGAGGGCTTGGAAAATTGAGCAAGACCCCTGGTTGAAACGATTGTATCAAACAAAGCGAAAGAGCGACTAGGCGCTTGAAAAGGCTACCCACAATTGGTGTAGCCCAAGCCCTTGTTTGGTATGCCAATTCGACGGCGCGTCAGTCGAATGGTCTGCGGATCCCAATGCGCGATAGAGTCCAGTTTCATACGGGACCCAACGTTATTTGGACCCAGAAGCGTGTAGATGAGGAGGCGTTTGAGCCCCGGTAACGTATGGATCTGAAGGCATCTGAATGTCACTGAACCCAGTGACATTCGGGTCCGATAGCGAACGGCCTCAGTGGCGTAAAAGCCCACGGGCCTAGCCTGTAGCTACGAAACGATCGGACTGCAGGGGAATCACAAAGAGGCAATAGTATTTTATTTTCAAGGCTCTCTATAGCTTTCACAGCGGTAGGGACTCTGCCAGACTGGACTGCCAGTCAGGGTTATCCTCAGGTAGCTCTCTCTTCAGTCAACCTTCCTAGACGTGATGAAATCACAAACAACATATACCACCATATAGACAACACCCTGTAAACTAGACGCATTGCTTTAAATTCGAGATTGGTAATTGAGGACACACCTGTCTTCCTCGGCGAGCAAAGGTTGTGTAGTTTTGCCCTCCTGCTGCACAAGGAGCCGGGAATTGCGCGTGCTTTCCTTTTTTTTTATGAGCGTGTCATTCTCGTGTCGCGTGTTTCTGCAAAGGATTCTTGTTTGCAGCACAAACTTCTTCGTCTTACTGCTTTTTCCCCCCTCCCCTCATGTCTTTTCTGTTGTAAACGCGAGCGACGCTGAGGAACACGTCGATCACAAAGAAAAGGAACGAGCACAATGAGAGGAAGACGGCATCGAGAGAGAGATTAAAGATTTTGAGAGTGGGGAGGACAGTGCAAGTCAATGGATCGACGACAAGACCTCACACATCATGGACACACCCACAATAAGATCAGTTAACTAGGATACTTTCAAAGAGTTGTTTTTTTTTTAATTCAGGCTCAAAAGGAGTAGGGAATGGAGAGGTATTAGGGTTGGGATAAATATGAACAAATTAGAGAGTACAGAAAGAAAAAGAAAAAGAAAAAAAAGGGAATGGTATTTCAAAGAGAAACCTCTGGGCGGCTTTTTTTTTGTTTAACAAAGCAAGGAATGAACACTCATTCGCTTGCGTGCGGCTTCTATAGCCTTGACGGCCCGTGTCTCTTCATCTTCAGTGGAGCAACGACAGACACTTCCGCAGGCGCCACTCAAACACGTCACTGGCCCGGAGATGGTCTTGTTTCGACTGATAAAGGACGAACGACCTACGCTGCTCGTCCGCCTCAGCGCACTACCATTTCGGCCGTACGAAGAAGAGGACGACTTCTCACTTAGCGTCGGGGAACTGGGTCCGGTGCTGAAAGGGTTCAAAGCCCCGCTGCTAGTATGGTGCCGGTGGTGATGACGCGACGACGTCACCTCGTCCGGCGGACTAAACTGTGACACAGTCGTCTCCATCCCACCGTACCGTGGTTGTTGTTGGTGTTGGTATTGATGAGATTGCGATCCAAGACTAGACCCCGGACTGAGAGACTCGCGATGACTGGATGGACTTCTGGACTCTTCATGTTCGAAATACAGGCTTCCACTTCCCAATTCCGCAGGCGTCGCCCCTTCCGCCACAGAGTCTCGCTCCCGTTCATCCAGTACCTGGTGGATTGCGTCCTTGGGCCGCTCTCCGTCCATACCGGTCCGTCCGGTAGCAGGACACCTATCTCTGTCCGTCCATTGATCCGACATCTTGGCCCAGGGACAAGGCGCCTTTGCCTCTCCCCCAGCATCAGTTCCTGCCCCAGCAGACGAGTTCTCACTCCTCTCGACCTGTCGTATCTGCATGAGGGCCTGTTGTTGTTGCTGTTGCAAAAGACGCTCTCGTTGCTGCTGTCCATGTACAATTGGACAAACACCCGTAGCAGAGTTTTCAACATTGGGGTGGTCTGGAGGCATGCTCTGCAACTCCAACTTGATACTCGACTGGTAGGGTACTGTTGTTGTTGCTCCTGGGGCGGACGACGACAGCGATGAAGAGAGTGGCAGTGGCGCCTGTGTTGGTCTGCTTGTCGAGTTTGCAGAAGACAAAAGAACCGAGGTCAAAGATGACGTCGGCCGCAAAGTCTGATGGTGCTGAAGGTGATGATGGTCCTGATGTCTGTTATCGATATCACGATTCCGGTCATGACTGTCTGCCATGTCCGCCAGAGGTCGCTTCATTGACTGGGGTGGCGACCGGGACGCAAACGAAGCCCCGAATGCAGAGGAAGAAAGGTCCCTTTGCAGTGACTTTGGTGTCCTCATCACCAGGTCTTGGCGCGAACTCTGAGAGGCTTGCTGCAAGGACGTGGGCGAGGGCAAGGGCAAATGGTGACGTCTCAGGCTTCCAAATGCGGGCGAAGGCTCTGATCGATTCAAATACTTGGACACACCAAACCCTCCCATGGGGGCCGAGAGCGTCCGGAAGGGATCCGCAAAGACCGTGGGAAGACGCGATGTCGGAGAATTATGACTCGAGTGACTAGAGCTTCCAAATGGCTCAGAGTCGTACAACCACCGTGCCTGGTGAAGCGGGCCTGTTCTCAAAGGCGGCATTGAGCTCGAGTAGGTCGAAGGTTTGCCAAGAGAGACGGTATAAGACAGTGACGACGACGAGGAAGGTGCACTTGAGGATGGAGAGGAGGAAGTAGTACCCATACCAAAACCAAGCGGGAATCGATTCTGAGAGGGTCCCCCTGAATGAAGAGGCGATAGCGTGGAGGGCGAGGGAAACACTGGAGAGTTGGCAGACGAGGAGGTGGAACCTCCAGTAAAGATGGGTGGTAGCGAAATCTTTCTCGACTCTGCTCCACTGATAGGTTCCATGGTCGAATATCTCTGGGCCAATGTCGGCTGCTGCTGTTGTTGTTGTTGGGGGTGAGGCTGGCTGAGTTGCTTGGGAGCATAGGATGAATCGGGGTAACCGACGCCATGATTGGACGAGGCTTGGGTATCACTGCTGTACATTCCCGTCCGGGTTTCATCCATCGACTGCCGTTCTCGTGGGTGGTCATTGTACAGAGATGGTGGAGAGTGCCGAGACATAACACAAACCACATATGCATGCTCAATGCTCAGACCTCGGGAGAGGTCAGTGCCCAGTCCGCCGCCCACATACATCCTGACTGAAAACAAGTCCGACCCACCGTCAGCGTGGCAAATTCTGATCACGTCCGAATATTCGCTAGACCCAGGTGCGCTCGATGACATGATCCCAGGTCGATTTTGGTAAAACACGGGAGACGAGGAATCCAAAAACGCAATGCGAGAGATGTGCTGTGGCCCATTGGGCGATGCAGCTGAAAAGACGGCGTCCCGGATCAGTCCCAGCAGATCTCTCATCTTGCCCTGGTCTTCGGTAGCAACAATCGAATAAAGCGATTTGTGGCTGATATCATGAGGATGGTATCCCCACATGGCCTGGGATTCATCTGACACACGGGCGCAGATCAAATCCATCGTCAAGAAAAGAGTCGCCAGAGGCAACCCGCTCGGACCAGAGTACACCTCCTGTGGCCGTTTGACCTGAGATGTTGAGGAATAGTAAAATTGGTCCTGACGGTCGCTTGGGAGCGCGGGCTCTGAGTGTAGTGACAACGGGCGACTCCCTTGGTATGATGGGACAGGGGGCTGATTTGTCCGGTAAGACAAGGACGACGAAGGCCGCTCCGGCTCTGGATGAGAAACAAAGGACGATGGACGGTCTTGCTGGGTGTTATTCTAATCATCAGCATTAGGGAAGAAATGTTAGTCATGGCAAGGGTATGGATGCCCGGGGAGACTAGGCACCTACCTCATTGGATGGTGTCTGCGCAAATGGTGCCGATGTCACTGACGTAGGACCAACAGGCGCCCTAGAGTGCATGCCAAGCAGTGAGGTTCAAACTATTAGTAGGGTTTTCAAGAAGGCCGACCATCGCCGACTCTTTGACCAATTGCAGGTGAGGGATGCTACATACTTTGAGCTGCCTAGGCCTGTCTTTTTGGGCATCTTGTAGTTGACCGACTTTGTGTATTTGTTCTTGGGGCGCGGAGTCTTTGTCAATGAGGATGTGAGCAAAGGCCTTGATCCTGCGGCTGCGGGGCTTTTTGAAGGCACCCCAGTACCCATGGACGTATTCCACGCAATGGCCTTGTCAACCAGTTTTGGACGCCCACGCTTCTTGTGCTCGACATCGCGACAAGTGTCGTCCTTCCCTACTGATATGCAACGCTTGCATGGACGTGAGACTAAAAAATGAGAGGATATTAACATTTGGATCTGGATCACGGGTAATTTTTTGGGATCGAGTGTGTTGGTCCGAGGGCGCAACGCACACACGCCCATTTGCAGAAGGACAAGGCCCAATGGGATTGCGGTCCTTGATCGATCGCGTGGATTTGAATTGTTTGTGGAGAGCAATAAGCAATAAATAACGGGAAAAAGGGGGGACCAACAGAGAAGGAGGAAGGACCTTCGACGAACGGGAATGAACATTGAGGACATTTTCTATGGTATTTTTCTCTTTTTCGCTGCTCCGAGTAGAGAGGACAGGGTCTCTGCCGTTCCCCCCTTGCCCAGCCTTCACTCCGTCCCCCAAACTGCGATGTTATGTTTGTTGTTTTTGCACTAGACGGTACACAGACCAAAACACGACACGGACACACCGTGAGAACGAAAGGGTAATAACAAAGAAATTGAATCCCGAGACGAGACGTGTAAACACGCCAGTTTGCTGCGTTGAGGGGAGGGCGCGGGTTCAGAAGAGAGAGAGAGGAAAAAAGAGCACAAGGAAAAGGTGACCGCCAGGGACGGATGGACCTGATGGACTGTGTTCCGCCCACAAGGACAATTGGAGAGCCTTGCTCGAAATGAAAAGCGCTGCAACCCAAACGAGTGGACAGTGGGCAACAAGACGAGATGAAGGCAATGGCCAGAAAAGAGAATTGGACGAGAGCAGTGAACACAGAACACAAAGAAAACACGGCTCGACCCCCCCACCCACAGAAACAGGCAAAAAGAGGGAGAGGCTCTGTGCCCGACGGACGAGTTTGTCTTGTGGACGGTCCCTGAGGTGCGCTTGTTTTCCTTTGGACTACAAGATGTCAACACGAGGGGGTGGTTTGCCGAGGGAATGATGTTGGATTGGGTAGTAAGTAGAGTAGAGTTGGAGGGTGGGGTGGCACCATTGCAGCTGCAGGCAAGGAGCAACGGCCGTGTGTGTGGAGGAAGTGGAGGGAGGACACGCACACAGAGAGACAGAAAGAGAAAGATGGTGTGATGATGGTGATGGTGATGATGGGGGGTGTTGTTGGATGAGACGATATGGCGAATCCATAGGCCAACAACAGAAAGACATGCAGACAGACAGACAGACAGACAGACAGACAGATAGACAGGCAGACGGACCGAATGACAGACAGAAAGACACCCACAGCCCCCCAAAGGGACAAGGGAGCACCGATAGAATGAATGAATGAATCAATGAATATGAATGAAAAAAAGAGACGTCCTCGCTGATCGATATCGCGCTGCAAACATGTGTCCGTCGCCATGATGCTGTTATAATTGTCCGTCCATCCGCCCGTCCATCCGCCCGTTCTAATCGCCCGGCCCTTTGTTCCCTCCCTGTCAATCAACTCGACTTTCTTCTCCGCGAACCCCTCCTCCCCTCATGCCATGCCCTGTTCCCTCTCGGTCCCCCGCTCATGCTCACAACGGTCCCTTGCCTGCCATACTTCTCTCCCTTGCGTCCGTCCGCAGCTGGAGACGAGCTAATCTAATGAATGGCCCTCGTTCTGTCCTCTCTCTCTCTCTTTTTTTTTTTGTTTGTGTACGCTCATCATCCACTGGTTTCTCAGTCTCTATTTCATAGTGCATTCCCCTTTCAAATACTGCCCCGGAGATACTCCAATAAATGTAAAAAAAGAAAGAGAATAGTGCAATGCATAAGAATATTCTCCTCCTTCCCTCACCACCCCCCCTCCTCTTCTCTCGCTCCCTCGTGTCTGTCATTGTTCCTCTCTTTGAGCTGCGGGCAAAAAAGAAAAAAAAAAGATGATGGGAAAAGATCCGATTCACTGCAGAAAAGGGGATAGTGTCCTGTCTATTTGCCTGTCTGTCAGCGCGAGTGTATGTATGTGTGTGTGTGTGTGTGTGTATATGCGTGCATGTGTGCATGGAAGCAAGTGTGTGGCAGTCGACGTGCCTGCCCTTCCTTGCGTATGTTGCTCGGCAAAGGACACGGCAGTAAATGACCAAGGCACAGGCTGATAGGGTGTGATGATGATGATGATAGTGATAATCATCATGGTGATGATTGGGAACTGGATATTGACTCGAGACAAGAAAACACGCGTCCGTCCAATACCCTCCCACTCCTACTCTCGTTCTCAATTCTCCCTTATCTTCTTCTCTCTTATCCCTGCTCCCACACTCCATCCAAGTAACAAGGGAAAAAGAAAGAGAGGGAAAAGGAAAAAGCAAAAAAAAAAAAGGGTACTTACGGTCACAGGCAAGATGGGCCTTCTTGCAGTTGATGCATGCACTAGGCACATGAGCCTTGGCTGACTTGACTCGTGGGACCGGTTGAGCCCCTGCTCCTGCCCCTCCTGTTGCTGCTCCTGTCTGGAGGGGCATTAGACTGAGACCAGGCTCTGACATAGGCGACGGATGGACCTCCATCGGAGTCATGGGCGTGTGGGGTGACGACGCAGAGGAGTGAGAGTGCGACTGTGAGAGCGATGGAGACTCTGGCCGCAGAACCTCGGTCTCCATCAAGTATGAATGGGACATTGGCTGCTCCGAGTATGGATGAGTGTAGAATAGAAGAGGTGTGTCGTGTGTGCGTGTGTGCGTGTGTGCGTGGCGTAGAGTTAACCTGTGTGAGTGACGATGGGTGAATCTGGTGTTGCGCAATCACCAGCCGGTCGTGTCGCCGTGTAGAGGATGAAGAGGAAGAGCAAGAGGAGGAGGAGGAAGAGGAAAAGAAGGAAGAAGCAAGTGAAGGTTGCAGGGGCGATGAGGGGGGATGAACAAAGCAAAGGAGAAAAAGGACACGGAATCAGAAAAGAAAGAAAGAAAGAGAAAAAAATAAAAAAGAGGGACAGCGGTAAGAAAGCAAAAGAGCTACCGGAGAATTTACCAGGCGCCTGAATAAATAGAACGAGATGGAGGCAACGGAAGAAAGGGAACGGTGGGAAGGAGTGGAAAAGGAAAAGGGTGCGCGAGGATAAACAAATGGACAAGAGGAAAGAGAGCGAGAAGGGGATGGGATGGGATGGGATACAAGAGTGTAGGCAAAGAAGGTCCGAAGGTGTTTGCTGCTGCTGCTGCTGCTGCTGCCACTCTCTTTCTCTGTCCCTTTGGTCGTCTGGTCTTTTCCTTCTTTCAGTCCGCCGGGGATTTGTTCAGTCCAATTGCAGGCACGAGGGGGGAGGATGTGCTGGATGTAGTCTATGTACTCTTCTTTGGAGACGCGCAGGAGGAAGTGGAAAGAGCGGTCGTCTGTCTGTCGTCTGTCTATCTGTCTATCGTCTGTCAGTCAGTCAGTCAGGCAGTCAATCGACTCTGTCGGAGTAATAGTAGATCTGTGCGAATAAACTGATTCCGGCCCTGAATGGAGCCGAGTCCTGAAAAAGTGAAGCGACGAAATGCGCGGGATGGAGTGGCCTGTAGAGTGTTTGTGTGTTTTCGTATCCTTTCGGCTTGTGGCTGCAATCAAGGGGGGGCCGTCAAAGGGTCGAGGGGGAGAGAGAAAGAAAGAGGAGAGAGAGAGAGAGAGAGAGAGAGAGAGAGAGAGAGAGAGAGAGAGAGAGAGAGAGAGAGAGAGAGAGAGAGAGAGAGAGAGAGAGAGAGAGAGAGAGAGAGAGAGAGAGAGAGAGAGAGAGAGAGAGAGAGAGAGAGAGAGAGAGAGAGAGAAAGAGATAGAGAAAGAGCAAGAGAGAAAGAGAGAGAACCAACAGGTAATGTGCGGCTGGACAAAAAGGAGACGTGGCTGCTGACAATAATGCTCAGGCGAGAGAACACAGGAGTAAGAGGACAGGGCACACGAGAAAGGGTGGCGGGAGAGGGGTGTTTCTGGGGTGGGTGGAGGAGGAGGAGGACGAGAGATGGAAGAATGGACAAGCAAGGAGGAAGAAGGATGAGGAGGGGGGGATGAGAGATGAAGAAGGACACAACAACAACAACAAAAACAACAAAAACAACAAAAACAAGGGGACCAGCAGTGTCTTCGTCTGTGTGTCTCTGTGCCTTTCTTCAGTCCGTTGTTGGTTGCAAAAGAAGAATTATGTAAATCGACAACTGACAGCTGCTGCCGAGTACAATTCGGTTCTACACACACACTACAGCCTCTCCCTCTGTGCCCGCACCCGAGTCCACTCATTAAAAAAACCCATCTCCAGTCCTTCCTTCTGCCAACCAACCAGCCAACCAGCAGCCCGCCGGAAAGAATCATGGACGACCCAGTGCCAGTCTTGCTTGCCCGTTTTCATGCAATAAGCACCTTTTCTTTTATTTTATTTGAAGCACCGAACCAACGGCAGCAGAGAACAGAACGAGCGAGGTTGCGTGCTTTGTCACTTCGCCTGGCTCCTTTTGTATTGAATTGTGAACGTATTGTAGCCCTCCAAGAGATGGACGCCAGCCAGGCTCCCTGTCTCTTCCGTTCTCCCTGTCCGTCTGTCTGTTTGTCTGTCTGTCAATTCGGTCTTGCAGCAAATTAACCTCCGAAAAAGACTACACGCCGATCGCTGCTGCGATTGTATGTTTGGCCAGTTTTTGCCCTATTCATCTCAAACCTGACCAAAGAAGGGGCCTCGTTCTCCATTCCCCGCCCGTCAACCCTCAGCCAATGGCCCCATGAATCTTCTTCCCCACAGTTCCCACCACCTCCAGTTCCACTACCACTGGACATCACAAATACTCCGAGTGCTGTACGCAATATTAGTCGGCGCCTCGATGTGCGCCCTTCTTTTGAAGAAAAAAAAAAGGTGGAGCCATGTCTTGTAATCGATCTGAACAACCAGGAAGAAAAAAAAACCACCCACCGTTGAAGGAAGGGGTGAGTGGACTGACACCCCAATTGATTTCCGATCCTTCGGACTCTCCGTTTCTTTTTTCTTTTTTTTTTCTCCTTCTCTGTCTTTCTCGCTTATGGACCATTAAGAGATCGGTCGATCGATCGATAGTGCAATGAGAATGACAGAGATATGGAGAGATAGAAAAGACAGGGAGAGGTGTATGTGTGTGTTATGTGTATGTGTGTGTTAAAGTGCAGCAAACGTTTCAATTGACTCTTTGCTGATTGACTCGATATGACCGTACCCTTTATCATCAGCATGCCATCTTCAGCAGATAGCCTTGCACCAAAAGAAAACGTGTTCATCGAGGCCAGATGGACGCCCTCTCCCCCTCCCCCTTTTTGCCAACCATGAAAAAAAGATACGAGGGAGGATGATCGGATGGACCTCTTTTGGAGGTAACAAAGAAAAAAAAAAGAAAAAAGGACGCCCTGTTACTGAACTCCTTTATCAAGATGAACGCGTGCTCTCCATCTTTCATCCAATGAGACTGGGCAGAGAAGAAAAGGGCCATCAGGGGTGGATGACTCCTCTGCGTGCAGCAGCCAATTGTCTACAGAGAAAGAATAAAATAACTTCGCTCCAAAGGAGGGGTCACGCCGCAGGTGCATGTCACGGTTGTTGTGCAGCAGGGCGCGCCGGCCGTTTTTTCACCGCCGGAGGATTATTTTTTTTTGTGACCCCAACCCAAACTTGAAGAGAGAGAGAGAGAGATGGCCCAGTTTGACGTAACATGGACTAATGTAAACAATGAAATAAATCTCCTTTGTTGACACGATCACCACCCACTGCATGGACCAAGGTGGAGGGTGCAACAAGTACAGCAGCAACAGGAGGAGTGATGTGGGAGGGGTAAAAAAAAAGTGGAATGAATTTCCTCTTGGTCAGCAATCTTCCTCAGTAAGGACCCAAGCACGTAACCGCGTTTGCATCTATCCCGAACCGCAACGGACGTGTGCAAGCTGGGTTCGTGCATCTCCCCACCGTTCCTCGGAAATTGAGCAGAAAAAAAAAGGAGACAAGGGCTGATGGCTGCCATCATCAATGGGGCTCGTGTCAAAAAAAAATCTCCGGTTCATTCTATTCCTCCTTCTTTATCTCTTTTTTTTTAACACTCTCCAGCTCTTCACTCGAAAAGTGTAAAAGAACGACCAACTCTACCAAGTCAGGCATCGGCCTTGAACTGCCTTGGAAGGGGCAAGAGGGTCATGTGTCCTCATCTTGTTATCACTTTTTGCTAATTTGATAGGACAGGTTAATCCTCCTGGGCCAGTTTTTCTTCCAATCGCGACATTGCTCTTTTACCCAGGACAAACCTCCATGCGAACTTTTTTTTTTTTTTTTTTTTTTGTCCATCTCTCCCTTTTGTTCTTGAGGTCTACGCCCGCGCCCTTTGAACAAGGACACAGGGTAAACAGGCCCAAATCTGTGAATGGATCGGGACATCCGGCAAAAAGAATAAAAGAGACAGAGAGAGTAAAGGAAAAAGAGGCGAGGGCGCAATTCTTGTCTGTTTTGCTCAAATGCAAAAATGTTGACTGACCACCATTGCCTTTTCAAGTTGACACTCCTCTGCTGCATTCTATGGCGAAATCTGCTCTCATTTTGTTCTCATTTTTTTTTTTTTCTTGTCGATATCTTTTTTTTGTTGTGTGCCTTCCTTTCGTTTACTATCCACATCTCCTGCAGAGGACTGTAAGCTGTAAGCCTTGTCCACTATCAGGCACCTTCTTCCCAACAGCGCAGGGCGTGGCGTCGACAAACAGCACGTCCAATCAGGAGACAAACAGCCTTGAACAATAATGCGAACGAATTGGTCCACCTTTTGGAGTCTCTGGCGCAGTTGTGAGAGAGGTTGTGCCTCAAACCTTGTTTACCCTGAACACAGGCATAAAGAAAAAACATCTCCATTTTTCCGGGGGTCCAACAAACAAACCATGGAACAGAATTGAGAGCGTGAGCAATGGGCGAGAAGGTTCCGTGTCTTTAATCACCCTTTTCTTTTTTAACATATTAATACAAGGTGGAAGAAGCATCGTCGATATACAAGAAGGAGAAGGGCAAATGATTATAGAATGGAAAATAGGGAAAAAGAAACTCTAAGACTGAAAGTGGGAGACAAGGCCATAAAACAAAGAAGAAAAAAAAAAGAGAAAAACAGGGTAACTTATGACTTGGATGAGCCATTCGAGGCATCTCCGGACGCAGTCATCCAAGGGTGGGACAGAACCTCTTCAATAAACGGGCGCTTATCAATGTCCCGGGACAACATCCGCCTAATCAACGCGATCGAGTCTGTGAATTGAAATAAACGAGAAGAGGAACGTTAGAGTCGCGCAATCAATCAAACTAAGCACTCCATTGATCCAACACAGCCAAAGGTTGTAAACCATACCTTCAGAGAGCACAAACGGCACTCGCAAGTCCCGACTCAGAATCTCGTCAATGTTGTAAAATGGGTTCTCCTTGTAAATCAACGTGTACAGCAAGATGCCCAGAGCCCAGATATCTTGCTTGCGACCCTCATACTTCTTGCCCGTCAGAACCTCGGGAGCTGCATAGTCCAACGTGCCACAGAACGTGTCAAACTTCTTGCCTTCCTTCAGATACGCCGACGATCCAAAGTCAATCAATTGAATCTTGCCCGCCTGGTCCAGAATCACATTCTCATCCTTAATGTCCCGGTGCACAATCTTGTTTGAATGGAGGTGATACACTGCATCACAGATCTGCCTAAAGATGATTCGGATCTCATCTTCTGTCATATAGGGCGTCAGTTCGATATAATCAAAGAGGTCCATGCCTGCACCGTGGAGGGCCATTTCCACATAATAGTGCTCCTCGTCCTCAAAAAAGTCCATCATCAGCACAATGTTGGGATGAGGGATAAGTCGGAGCGTATGCATGATCGAAACCTCCATTGGAATCATCCCCAAGATCCTGTCATTCGTCCAGCAATCGACCAGGATACGGCTCTTGACGATATACTTCATCACCACCTTGTTCGACCCTGTCTTTAGACAACAGAGTTTGACCTGTCCATAAGCGCCTTGGCCAAGAGAGTCCAGGATATCATAGTCGGCAATGGTGTGCTGATGTGTCACGGCAGAGTATTGAGTCTTCATGTTGTCGGTCGAAAGACGAGAGGACGGTGTGGAAGGAGCAGGAGAACACGGAGAGGCACAAGAGGAAGACGACGAATGTCCAGATGAAAACTGCCGATTCAGCGAGGTCTTCACATTAGGTAGAAGCGTCGATTTGGGGGTCCTAGGTGAGGACGGCTCAGGTGTACTCTCGGTCGCGTCACTCGTGTCTGGCACTACTTGTTCTCCACTAGTCTCGGATGATGTCGGTGTGGCCTGCACATCCTCCATGGCAGATGAGAGTGATTTTAAGGGGGTCAATGCTGGCGCCGCCAACGGTTTTCTGTTGGGCTCTCGTGAAAAACTGATTTCTCGGTCGTATGTAATCCAGACTGCAAACATCCGACCTTGAGGTGACTCGATCATACGGATCTGAATGTCGATATCCAAAGGCGTTCCATCCCGATGCAGGCCCACAATGCCAGAATTCGACACGAATGCATTGTTGGTTCTCTTTAACAAGGCCGACATTCCAAAATTACGCTTGAAGGCCGAACTCTGTTTGTTTCCAGGGGCTGGGGATCCAGTGGTCAAGTTGGACGGATTTGAATTGGGGCTGCCCTCTTGTGGCTTTGGCTGGGCAAAGAAATCTGGCGATAAGATGGACGGTTTCCGTACCTCGGCTGCTGTTCTCCGGATGATTGTTGCAGTAACGACAGCTCCTTCGCTCAGCT